>CM076584.1:1687024887-1687411969 GCA_034641835.2 Pinus albicaulis
GTACTTATCAATGAATTAAAAGACAATCTTAAACAAGTCAAAGTGCTCAATAACAAGATACGAGAGATAACCAAAACAAAATGACAAGATAGATGAGAGATCACCAATATGCCAAAGATCCACAATAACCATAAACCAATGATGGCAGTGAAAGGGAATTAACGCACTTATATAGAACAATTATCCAATGATAATTAATAAAATTAACAATGCTCTTTTAGACAATTCAGAAATTCAACTAGATAATGCCAATGACAATTATTCAAGAGATGTTCAATTAAATTTGCAAGTCCTCAAATTTCTTAGATCTTTGATGCCAATGACTCCTAGCTTAACAATTAGATTATCACAATACCAATTGAATTTCCAATGTTTATGTCAATGTGCTCAAGCTCAATGTTTCCTTTAATCATTCAACAAAACACTAGATCTTGAGATTATGCCAAGTGCTTTAGGAGTGAGTTAATTAGATATGCTATTGTAAAATTGATCTGAATAGTCCACTTCTTTTATGCAAATTCAACAAATAGAGATAATGCAACAGTCATCAGATCTGAATTGTAATTAGATGCAACAATGCTACCTCTAAATCTTTAAAGAAAAAATCAATGTTGTTTACAAATTAAATTCACCATCCACCTTTTAGAGCATTAGAATGCCCAAAGGCTTGTATCCTTGTTGATGACTTGAGGGTATGTTTTGTGCACCTTCCTCCACCTGCAAATGGATTGATGCCTTCACAACCTCAACAAAACCAAGTATGAGCAATAAAAAATTCGACATAAATTAGTTCAGTGACAGGGCAAGGACAGGAAGGAAGGCTAGAGGGCAAAGATAGGCCTTCCGCGGAGCAAAAGAGGCATGTACAAGCCAGCGGGCAGAGGAAGAAAGCCCATAGTGTTCACGGCCAGGGCTTAGGAAGGGTGCTGGCTAAGGGGAAGGGCTCTAGGGGCCAACGCTCAACGAGGAAAAGGCTTGCGAAGGGAAGGGGAGGTAGCAGAGGGGAGTTAAAGGGCAGACAAAGGAAGAAATAAGGGAAGGGAAGGCATTGAAGGAGGGATAAGGTGCAGCGGAAGCAAGGGAAGAGGCCTTTAAGCCTGCAGCAGGGAAAGAAGGGAAGGAGGCCACGGCAAAGGTATAGAGACCCAAGTCTATGGAAAAAACAGCTCCTAGGGCTTGCGGCTAGGAGGAGGCAAACCAAGGTAACGGCTAGGGATAAGGGCTTGAAGCAAGGCCTCGAGGCCCTAAAAATTTTGAAACCCTCACCAAAAGAAAACACTTTCACTTTCAATATTGCTCGATTTCAATGCAAAGTCACTGAGTGATAGCCCTGCAAGACAAATGAAGACTAGATCTTACCCTCAAGGGCCTAGATCTGGCTCAAAACCCCAGCACTTCTTCTTCAATGGCTTGGATCTCACCTGCACAAATTCAAAATAAAATACCCATGACCCTAATATATACAGAAACTTAAAATAAACCCCAAATCCCAAATTAGCTGCAAAACAAGGGTTAGAGAATTTTATTTAAAAGAATTATTCTACAAAATTAATTTACAAATATATACAAGAATACAATGCTTGAAAGATTTTGGAGAATAATTTTTATGATAATGATAATAGCTTGATGTATTTCGAAAGATAAATGTTAAACCTAGCCTTAGCGAAGTAAAAAACCACATAAATTTCTTGAAGCCCAAACAAGGTCGGCCTATGCCCACAGTCTATGAACTTGGAGCCCAAGGGCCAGGGAACTTGCAAACTCTATATATTTCTTAAAAATAAGATTTTTAGATCATACAATGGATTGGATCACCTAAGATAAGCCCAAAACTTACCAATAGAATGTTCCTATCATCTACAAATGAGATAACAATTCATAAAATATTGAAACACAATATAGGAAAGCACATACCCAGCGCGTACCACAGATCAATGAAACAAAGACACCATGAACTGAATCCCAAAGTCTTTTATTATGAATTTAAACGTTCCTAGTAGAACAGTGGCTTCAAACTAGCGTTTATAAAATTACATCTAGACCAAATTCACTATCACTCTAACCAATAGAAGCAAAATGCCTTCTATTTATAGAGAAATCCCTCCAAGCAGAAAATAACGGCTAGTTGGCTTGATCCTCATCAAAATAATCTTGATCGTTGATAAATCTTTGATCAACTTTTAATATCAGTCGTCGAAAATATTTATTTTTGAGGAATTTTTGAATTTCTAATTAAAACCATTTTTTATTTCCTCAAAAATTTGACTTTGACTTAACCACCAAGGTCCAAGGGTCCAATTTTTCTTGAAATTTCCAATATTCCCTTGTGGAGGGCATCCAAAAATTAACTTCTTTTAGACCCACAAATTTTTCCACTTGGAGAAGTTAATTTCTCTAACATTTTAATTTTTTGGCTTAGGATTTAATTTTATTTTTGCCAGAAAATTTAATTAATTGACTCACGAGGGGATTAATTATTTTTCCACCCTCCAATATTTTAGCCATGGTGTCTAAGTATGAGGGACTATGCACTAAAATAATTTTTAAATAAGATTTTACAAATTCAACCCTAAAAGGGGGAATACTCGTTCGTTATAGACCCTTATAATACTTACGCAATTCTACGACACAACATAATCTAGTAGACCAAGTGATTTCTAACAAAATAATTTAGCTAATTAGCTTAAATTATTCCCATATCACTTTTACAAAAGACTCAACTAAAACACTAGGACTTACCTAAGACTTCGACGATAAATTCCACCCTAGCTTTAGGGTTGAGGTTGGAGGGAAAAACTATGTCGATCATCCATGTTTAGAAACCCATATAATTAGTGAGACGAAAAAACTCCTAGGATGAAATTCATCGCCAAAATCATAGGCTTACCTAGGTTGTTACATAATTAACAGTCGTACTAGCATCATTTACATTACAAATTTGCAAAATGGGTTTATATTGACATGACAGACTATTGGCTGATGATTTTGAACTTTGAAAAATTCCTTCGAGCTTCTGGATCCCATTCCCTTGGAATGTTGAAAAAATGGGCGCAACATCTGGCTCCATATGGGGACACATTGCTTCAGCGAAGCAATGTGAGAATCCAGAATCTTGTATCCAAGAAAACAAAAGTCCATCAAATAAATATCCATTCAAACTCGAAATCATCAAGCATGCATAAAATATCTACTAGAAAAAATCTACTCTAACAAACTGAAAGGTAAAGACATAAGACATAAGTGCTTAAAATAAAACTAGCTAATGAGTAGAGTTATAGATACTGTACAAAAGGTGCCCTAGGGCATCAAATATCTTCAACATAGTGCATATTGAGCATCTGCTGGCTTTCTAGCAAATATGTGGGTTTCTTCTTGGATGTCCCATGTTGAATTCTGAAAATGCTAGGACTTTGACTTATCTAAATATCTAGCTACTCTCGGCCATCAAACACATCAAACTTATTCCTTCTTCTTTTCTGCGTTTTACTTTTGTTTCTAGCAGGCAGTGATGCTGATAATGGGACCAATGTAGACTTTCTGTCTTGATCTTGAGAATGCCCGAATGACGGATCTGAATAATCTGGTGTATGCCCAATCTTATTCTAAATGTACTCTGTCAAAGGTGACACATAAGCATGATTATTCTCAACTTATTTTCCAATTATGGTATTTCCAGCTAACTTGTCTTGAATGCAACGAGATGAAACTTGCTTTGGGACGCTTGTGATTTGATGGAAGTTCCTTGGTCTAAGCTGAAGTTCTTGAACTTGTATCTTTTCCATTTTCATGGCCTCCATTTTCTTAGAATGCTCAACCTTTATAGCACTTATTTCCTTGGCATGATTTTCTTCCATGGTGAACAAAAGGTCTTGCATGGTGGTCATTCAATTAGAATGATTAATTTCCATTTTTTGCGGCTTATTCTGAGGAGTGGTCTTTTCACTTCTCATGGCATCTATCTACTTAGAATGTTCATCCTTCATAGCATTAATCTCCTTGGCATGGTTTTCCTCCATGGTCAACAACTTATTCTAAAGACATATCTAACTAGCTTCCATATCTTTTATTACTTTGTCATTATCTACCTTTATGGTAATCAAATGACTCTACATACTGGACATCATAGTCTCCATTACCTTAGCACACTTTTCCTCTATGGTGAGCTCTTCCTCATGTTTTTCTTCTATAGCCAATAACCTGTTCTGAAAACCTATTTCCATGTCCTTTATCGCTTCATTATGATTTTCGTGAATAGAGCTTATTTCTTTCTTATGATTTTCCTTCATGGTGCTCAGCTCCTCAACATGCCTTTCTTCTATAGCCATCGACTTGGTGTGCATGGATCTCATTTCCTCAAAGTGATTCTCTTGGTTGAGTTTCATGGCTTTCATCAACTGAGCTTGACTGAATTGCATGTTTCTAATCATCTGAGCTAAATCCTTGATAACCCCTTTGATCATTTGTTACTGCCTTTCCACTATCTCGGATTTTGATTGCAATGGCACAAGTGGATTCACCATGAAAGTGATCACAAGGTCTGCAATATGGCACGTTTTGATGTGACGCGTTCTCTTGAGCCTTCTCCATATCAATTAGCTGATTGTGCATCGCAGTGAATTGATTTCTATACTCAACTTGCATACTTTTAATGAATTCCTTTAATTCTTCAATCTGATTAATTTTCTTCTCCTCAATTTCTTTCTCTGGAAGATCATGAGGATGACCTTAAATGTTAGTAAAACGACACGGGGCAAACAATTCATACATGATGACATGCTTTAGGGAAAAGGGGCTAATGGATGTCAGAAATATATCCTTGTTCAAGTAAAACAAGAGTCCACAAGAAGCGAGCTTCTAACAGAAATTCTTCTAAGAAATGAAAGAAATGGAGTCGTCACTTGAACATGAATCTAACTCTAAAACGCAAAAGACAAAAACTGAAAAGTTAGTCAGGGAGAAGCAGATGGATATCAGGTAGGGCTTTCTGTCTGAGAAAAATCGATGAATAAGTGGAATCGCCACCCAAACAAGAAACCAACCGAAATGTCTAGCTACTAAAAGTGTTGATAGAAAAGATGAAAGGATTAGTGAGAGAAAAAAGGATAAGGTGATGAAAAGGTTTTTGGGAAGCCTTGAAGAACCATTAAACCTATATTGAAGAGTTGAATCAGATTGATAGGGTTGGTGCCCTAGAGGATAGGTATCCTCAAGAAGATCAAGTTGGAGCTTGTGTCAGTGGAGAGGGTTGGACCCTAGAGGTTGGAGCCTCATAAAGACAAGATTGGAGCCTTGTGGAAGGTAGGGTTGGTGCCCTAGAGGTTGGAGCCTCACAAAGACCAAGTTGGAGCTTGGCACCATACAGGTCTGACCCTGGTTGATTGAATATTGGTGTCTTCATCTAGGGTTGGAGCCCTAAACATTATTATACTTGATTTATTGTAAAGAAGAGGAATGGAGTCCCCGTTATTTCTGATTAATAAATTTATTTATTCTATATTGTTCATTTTGTGTTCTGTTTACAAGTGATCTAAAACTAGTAAAGTAACAATTGTAAAAGAAATACTAATTCACCCCCTCCTCTCAGTATTTCCAACAATTGGTATCAAAGCTAGTACCTTCAATCTCATCCTTACAGCTGGAAGGTAGATCCTTAGAACACAAAATGGCAAGGTCAAGGAAGAAAGGCTCCAAACTTTCTGAAGATGTCTCTTCCTCAGTCAAAAATTCAAATGAAAACCAGGTAGTCAAATATCGTGTTGTCGCCTAAAGTGTACACTTAAGGGGCAATGCTCAGAGTAGAGGTTGTCACTCCGATCCCTACTCATTTCATTTAGACTTTCTCCTAGCTAAGTCAAAGGGGGTAGTCCCTAAGGATGATAATGAGGGGAAAACTTGTTAGAACAACAAGTCCTAGGAGACAAGGAGGCAAAGCAATCACTTCCTAAATAACTTGAATTAAGATTCAATGACAAGTTAGGCTATTAATTTGAGCAATCTAAGATAAATATGTTCAATTAGATCCAAATGATACTTTTGATGGAAAATAAGAGACCAGTGCCTTAATAACCAATGCTCAAATAAATTAAGAACTTGCAAACTAATACTTCAAGCAATAAGGTAAGTAATGCTGCAAGAAAATATGAATAAAGCTTGTGCTTCAATGGTAATATGACCAAGTACAAGAACAATAGGGGATAATTGCAAGTGCAACAAGATTAGAGGCCCAAAGTTTTCAATAGAATGCCAAATGAGATGTTGCAAGACGATGTGAGAAATGCAAGGGGCAGATTAGATCATTTTACTGAGATCACAATTATGTTCCAACACTAAACCACCTGTAAGCAATTAAAGAAGTACTTCAAGCTTATTTAATGAAACCAGTGATACCAAATCAGCCAACTATGCCTATTAAGGATCATATGAGTGCAAGTTAAACTTTCAATTATTGTGAGCACATTGACTGAGATTGCTAATAGTGATTTCATGAGAAATGCAACAAGACCAAGATTTGAAATCTAGTATGGACTTCAGAGATAAAGGAATCCATCCTTACAGTCACTATATATCAGTCCACTGCAGCTTACTAATCAGTTAAGATCAGTCACTAAAGAGCCCACGATTTACAAGAAAAGGGTTAGAAGAACAATCAAACTCTTTGTATATTTAATGTGTATTTAACTTTGATTGCTTTATGACATTCACTGAAGGACAGCAGTAAGTGAGCCTTATGACAGCAATGAATGATTCTAATGCCAAGTATGTAAGACAGTCCCAAAACCTTCTCTTTCTTTGATTTAGATTAATCATTAGAGAGCAGGATAGTAAAAATGTGCTTATGCCTCGGACGTATTTCAGACCCTAGGATGCAGAGATAACAGCCACCAAACCTGCAGACCTAATCCAAACAAATAATGCCCAAAATATTTGATTTAACTTATTAGTTCACTTGACAATGTATGAGCAATTTTTGTCAGTTTGGTGAAATAAATGTCACTTGGGAGAGTAGCAGGTTTAGATTTATTTCTTGAGAAATCAAGCTTATTAAAGCATGAGCATAAAAATGATATTCAATGATTAACAAGTCACAAGATGCCAGAGATAAGATTCCTCAATGGAACAATTGAGACAATGATGCTGGGTGCACACTGCAAAGTGCAAAATTGAAAGATTCCTTCAGCAGTCAATGAAACTCCTTAGAGTCACTCAATAGAGACAGCTTGTGCTTATTAGAAAAATCATCAATCATCAGTTATAAACCAGTGGAAACTTCAAACACAAGATCACAGGATTCCAAAGGCAGCAAATGAAGTGTTTCAGGACTACTTAATGAAATAATATAGACAGCAGAATCTTAGAATGAATTTCACATATGTGAGATGGTGGCTAAATAAAACTATGACTGTTGCAAGCACAAGCGACCAATATCGAGCGAGACTGTGAATTAGAAACTAGATGCAGTTTATAACTATGCAATCATAAATGAAGAGCTAACTAAGAGGCTATTCTTGACACTTTTATGAGATCATAAGAGAAAAGCCAATATATGTATCAATTTGTCCTGCCTCTAACTACCTAAATGCCACAGTATTGATTAACCAATGATGAACCTTAGCGATAAAAGAAATACAGCAGACCTCAGACAGCACCACTGTCAAAATGGGCTAAGCCTGCTGTAGCTTATTTTCAATATATGACAGTCTACAAGATACCAATATCAATTATCAAATATAGATAAAAAAAAGGCCAAAGCACAACAGCTAAGCTTGATGCTATAAGTGATGCCAAAATATCACTGTAAAGATAGATCAGATACCTGCCAGTTTATATCAGACCACTGCAATAATGTTGTCCGTCCATTAATAACCCCAATCAGTCCTCAAAACACTTGTGATTGACATGTGAATGTTATGAGTTAATTTTAAAATGTTTTAGAGCTTCCTTTTGGATGTTCCTCTTGAGATTAGGGTCTGTAGAATATATCAAATTTCAGTGTTGCTAGACAGTCTAATATGGGTAACATTTGGGGAGGATCAAGGACTCAAAGCCTTGTGACAGAGGGCTGGCTGAGAGGAGATTGAGCACAGGAAAATAGGGAAGAGTAGAAGGAACGCTGGATGGGGGACCAAAGGGCACAGCAAAGGCTTGGATATGAAGGACACGGGGAAAGGGAGGCTCAGAAAAGGCAGAGGCAGGCAGAGAAGGAAGAAAATGAGGGCAAGGGAAGGTGGAAAAGGGTTGCGGTGAAGGAAAATGGCAGAGGAGAAGCCCACGGCTAGGGCTGAAAGGAGGCTACAGCAAGCATGAGGCTGACGGTAGGGTTAGAGGGACCACAGCAAGGTTTCCAAGGCCAAAAATGGCCAGCAGCTAGATAATGGAAAGCAAACGGCTAGGCAAGGAGGGCCAATGAAATCTCAAAAATGGTCAAACTTCTGCAGAAAATTCAGATCTGCTCCAGATCTTGAAATTCCATCCCAAATCACCACAAAAAATTTCTCTGAAAGCTCACAGTTTCTCCTTGGGCTTGAGCGTTGAGCTTGGAGGAGCAATAGATGGTGGATCTTGCCTTCCTAGGCCTAGATCCACCTCTAGAATTCCTCTAGAAAATTTCCAAGGACTGAAACCCTTGAAAACCCTTGAATAATCTTCAAACCTGGCTTGAAGTTCACCTGCAAAATAAAATTACAAGAGCCCAAATCCCAAATATATACAAAAAATAAAAATAAAAAAACCCAAAAACCGTAGCTGCAAACAAGGGTTAGAAGCTAAAATTATTTACAAAATTATCAAATCTAATAGATCTATACAAATAGTTTACAGATCTACTGGATCTGAGGAATATGAGTTCAACTTCGCTCCTAGATCAGTAGAAACAAGCTCTTCCTAGCCAAATCTATCAAATAAACACAATATTAATGGATATAAATGAAAAAATAAGAAATTTTATTTGTTGGGCCTTGATCAATATTTCTACAAGACAATCGTTAGATAGACTTTGAAAAAATTTAACACCACGGGCTCTTGAGCCTATGGATTTGGGAGTTGGCTGATCCAACCGAGGACTTCCCCTCGCGCCCAACATTTGAATCTCAATTAATTATCTACCCACTTAAAATTAAATCTTTTAGTTTCAAAGGGGCTAGAACCACGTTAAAACCCTCCAAATCTAGATATACTGTTAGATTTGTCAAGTTAAAACGTTTTCTCTAAACCCAAAACCTAAGGCAAGATACCTGTGCAAAATAGATAATCCAAGTACTGGCAAATGAAACTAAAAAGAACTTATAAATTAGATCAACAGAGAATTTAGGCACATGATTCAGAAAAAATATAATAGTAAGCAGAAGAGGAACATCGTGATAGATAAACCCCAAAGTCTTTTCAATTAATTCCAAAAAAGTGTTACAATAGCACAGCTTTGATCAAAGCTTTCTCAAAAAAATTTATGTCTTTTGAGAAGCAAATAACTTCTAATTTATAGATAAATTTTCCAAACGACTAGTTGGCTTGATAAATATTTGATTATCTTTTGATCTCCACCATCAAAAATCTTTGTTTTTGAGGAATTTTCGAATTTCTCTTTTAATTCATTTTTAATTAGCTCAAAATTAATTATTTTGAGCTAATTTCCTCAAAAATTTGGCCTCGGCTTAACCACCAAGGCCCAAAGTTTCAAATTTTCTTGAAATTTTCAATATTCCCTTGGTGGGGGACCTCCAAAAATTAATTTCTCTACGACCCACGAATTTTTCTTTTTGGAGAATTTATTTTCCCTGGGATTTTAATTTTGACTCTAATTAATTAAATTTCTCGCTTAGAATTTTAATTTATTTTTTCCAGAAAATTTAATTAATTGACACGAGGGGATTAATAATTTTTTCCACCCTCTAATATTTTAGCCATGTTGCTAAAATATTATTTACATAAGATAATTACATTTCAACCCCCAAAGGGAGAACACCCGTTCGTTATAGACTCCCAATTTTTTACCCAATTATGGGACTCAATATGATCTAGTAGACCAAGTGATTTGTAATAAAATAATTTAGCCAATTAACTAAAATTATTCCCAAATCACTTTTACAAAAAACTCAATTAGAACACTAGGACTCACCTAAGATCTTGACGACAAAATCCACCCTAGCTTTGGGGTGAGTCTGGAGGGTAAACTATGTCGATCATCTGTGTTTAGAAACACAGATGAATCAGTGAGACGAAAAACCTCCTAGGCTGAAAATCATCACCAAAATAATAGGCTGACCTAGGTTGTTACGTACATTTATGGTCTTACTAAGATCATTTACATTACAAACTTGCAGAATGGGTTTACAACTTTGACTAACTAAGGACTGATGGTGATGAATCTTGGATGATCCGAGTGCATCCCTTTATGAAAAAATGTACTGCTATAGGGTAGTTGACACGGAGTGGTCAACATCCCCCACGTTGAATGGAACAAATTTTTCAACCCTCAAAGGGAGAACACTCGTTCGTTATAGACCCTCAATTTTTTACCCAATTATGGGACTCAATATGATCTAATAGACCAAGTGATTTGTAATAGAATAATTTAGCCAATTGACTAAAATTATTCCCAAATCGCTTTTACAAAAAACTCAATTAGAACACTAGGACTCACCTAAGATCTTGACGACAAAATCCACCCTGACTTTAGGGTGAGTCTGCAGGGAAAACTATGTTGATCATTTGTGTTTAAAAACACAGATGAATCAGTGAGACGAAAAACCTCCTAGGCTGAAAATCATCACCAAAATAATAGGCTTACCTAGGTTGTTACATACATTTATGGTCTTACTAAGATCATTTACATTACAAACTTGCAGAATGGGTTTACAACTTTGACTAACTAAGGACTGATGGTGATGAATCCTGGATGATCCAAGTGCATCCCTCTACGAAAAAATGTACTGCTATAGGGTAGTTGACACGGAGTGGTCAACATCCCCCATGTTGAATGGAACAAATTTTGAAGTATGCAAGGGTAGAATGAAATTCTTTTTGATGACTCAAGGTTTTGAAGTCTAGGATTCAGTGATTTCTGAAGCACAATAGAAGAAGAAGAATCTAAAGTGCATAATGCAATATCAATGAAGGCAATTTTGAGTGGGTTACCAAATCCTATAAAGGACAAAATGGAAAATTGTTCATCACCAAAAGATCTTTGGGAAAAGCTTCAAGATCTTCAATCCAAAAAATTATTGGTCATAACCTCTAATCCAAAAGATGAAGACAAAGAGCATCAAGATGAACTAAAGAAGACAAATGAAAGCAAAAACTAAGGAACCAATTGTATAAAGGAAGATGATGATGAAGAAATTCTTGAAGTAGAAGTTGAAATAGATCTGAAGACAAAGCTTGTAGCTGCCCTAGAAGAAATAATAAACTTGAAAAAAGAAAATGAGGAACTCAAAAGGCAAACACAAGATGGTGACCATGACCTTGACAAGACAAGGAAGCAAGTTGACCTCTTCAAGCTTCAAGTACAAGAAAGAGATAAGGAGCTCACCAAGCTTAAGGTGGAATTACATCAAAACAAGAAAAGGCATCATGAAGCAATCATATCAATGACAAATTAGTTGGATAAAGCAAAGAAAAGGGAAGACATTTTTTCAAACCATCTTGAACAAAGACATGAGGACTTGAACTAATTTGAAGCAAAAATTGCTCAATACAAGGAAGATGTCTCCTCCCTTAAATCTCAGTTGGAAGAATCAAAGAAACAAGTACAAGGAGCTGAAAAGGTGATGGAAGTTTTGGCCCTCTTGGAAAAACAAGTAGGTGAAGCAAAAAAGGACAAAAATGCCATAGCATGCCAACTAGAAGAAAAATATGAAGAAATCTTAAGATTGAAATTAGATGTCTCCTCTCTCAAGGCCCAAACATGTGAAGGAACGAGGATGAAGGAAGAAATGGAGAACCATCTAGCAAAGAACGATGAAGAATACAAGATGATGAAAGAAGAAATTGATCTCCTAAGGAAATAAGTTGATCACCTGAACAGGAGTCTAAAGAGCTCTCAAACCCTAGATGACATCCTAAGTCATCAAAGATCCCCCCTTGATAAATCAGTTCTTGGTTATGCAGGTGAACCCTCAAGCAAAAATGATGCAAAATCTAATGTATCAAGCAACAAGGATGTGGAGAATCTTGAAAGAGATGTTGATGCCCCTAGTTCCAGCAAAAGCAAGAAGATTAATCAAGATAACCTTAAAGGAAACCCTACTCCAAGAAGGTATGCAAAAGATGTCAAGGATGCGAGAGGTAAAGGATATCGTCAAAGGATCTCAAGGCAGAAAGACTTTAGCAGTTCATCAAGGCAAGCTCCATCCTCTAGGTACGAGAGTATATTTTTTGGTTATTGCTATTCTTGTACAAATTTTGGGCATATGGCAAAGGATTGTAGGGCATACAACAAGGACAAATATAATGGTCCCCGTCAGTCTCCCAGAAGAAACTTTGTTGGAAGAAATTATGCCTTCTCATTTATGTACAAAATTGAATGCTACAAATGTCATAATATTGGTCATATGGCTCGTGATTGTAACTTGAATTAGGCCCCTAAACAAGCTAAAACATAAAAACCAAGCATGAAAAGAAGGTTAAACAAGTTTGGAGAAGGAAGCAAGTTGAACCACAAGGATATCACGTGGAATGTGTATTTTGTTAGGTGGAGCTTGTGACAATTTGACTATTCTTACAAGATGCTTCATTGATAAGCCTTGGGAAACCCTTGACGTGTTACACATGGACAATCATGCTATGAGACACGTAGATATATCTCTTGATGGATCATCTCTCAGAAATTTTGAAAAAAATCTTGTTTGACAAATTGGTCTCTCTTGCATAAAGACGTCATCTACTTCATTCCTTTCCATGCATGCAAAGCTTAGGGGGAGCAAGTCCATTGACGAAGAGCATGATCTTTTGTCTCCGCTTCACATCCCATGAACCATTGTTGAAGATGCCTTCCACTCAAAAAGAAATAATCTTTCTTGCCTTGAAACAAAAAGGAGAGCAAGAGGAATTTATGCAGGCAAGGGGAGTTGGTTGATCACATGAAGAAACGCAAAGACATCTCTCATGTACCACATTGCCAGAAGTAGGAAATCATGATGACAAGGGGAGCAGCATGACAAGAAGCATGATAGGGGGAGCACTTGATGGAAAAGACATTGTCAGGACACCCCATTTGCCATCGATGTCAAAGGGGGAGAGAATGTTGAAAGAGCGAGAATATTGCCATCAATGACGAAGGGGGAGATTGTTGGCCAAAGTTTTCATTGATGTCAATATGGCATTTTTGAAGATGGCTAAACCCTGATTACTTGGAAGCCCTAGCCTAATCTAGCATTGCTTGTTGATGAAACCTACCCTAGAAGCAAACCCTAACCCTAGATGTTGTGCAAAGTTAACCCTAGGTGAGGAAACCCTAGATCCTAAATACATGAATCCCTAAAAACCCTATCTTATAAAACCCTTTAAACCCTAATTAAGGAAACCCTAGACGTTATCTTGGGTACCCTATGCATGAATACCAAAATCCTAAATGCATTATTAAAACCCTAGCATGATATCAACCTAAGTTATGTATGTATGAATAATCCCTAAAATGCAAACCTTAACTACATGACCAAATTCTAAACATTATTAAATCCTTAATTATAAAAAATAATGAACAATAAAATCCTAATTAAATAACCCTACTTAATATACCATGATACCTTAAATATATAATTAAATATTTTAATAAAATATTAACTTTACATTATAACAAATAATTTAATTAAAAAACTTACAAATTATAAAAGTCGGTTTCCCTATTTACCAAACAGTGTGTCCCCTTAACGCCTAACATTATAGTATATATAAGAAGGAAATAAACTCGTGGAAGTAGCATACATGGAAGAAGGCGCATATTAGAGAAATGATAGAGGTGAAGAGAGACGAAAAACAAGGAACGCAAGGAAATAATAAGGAACAACGAAAATTTTATGAGGACGTAGAGCAAATAAGAAAGAACCACTATACGAATAAAAGAACGGAGATAAATTGCGTAGGGTAGATATTAAGAAAATCGTAGAAACTAGAATGAAGACAAACCACATAAGACCAATCGCATAGCAAATATGCAAGATATCCAAGCAAGGAGACACACAAAAATACACAAGAGGAAGACAATCTAGCAAAAAATCAAAGAAAGGGAGCTTGTGGATCTGGAAAAAGAAGAACTTGCACCTACAGTTTGACCCAAACAAAACTTCTCGAACCTGGATCTTTCATATGGAGACTCTCTTGAATATAGTACAAAGCGTAACTTCTAAGGAAGTTCTGGTTATACTTTTGTGGATTTTTTGTAGCACCCTGAAGCATATACTCTTGTGTTTTCTTTTCATGACATTTTTGGAGCAGAACCTGTAGCATTGTGAGCAAGCTTCTTGCCTTTTCATAGAACAAATTGTTGAAAAATGTGTAACTAGGTTCGGTCTTTATAAGTATGAAATGTATTTTTTATTCTTGTAAATTAAAAAATGAAAAGAAAAATTATTATTAATATTTTGGAGCATGGGTTTCATGCTCAAGGTCTTTTATTTTATAGGTCAAGCACCCATTGAGTGCTTCTAGGGTTTGTCCTAGGTCAATAAGTCAAAAGAATCATTGTCATAAGTTGAAGACCCTGCTGGGCACATTATAAATTGTAAAGAAAATTATTTTTGTCTTTAAAAGTGTCGGCATACCCTCCAAGACCAAGTCGACCTGGTAGCTAGCAAGTCGACCTCAAAGGAAGAGCCACATCCACCTTGAAGAGCCTATATATAGAGGAGAACTCGTCCTCCTTGAGAATCACTCACTCACCACTCATTCTAGCGAAGGAAGAGGAAGAAGAAGGCAGCAAAGAAGAAGAAGGATGAAGGAGATTTTTTTTTGGGCTAATTCTCTCTCTCACGTGCTAAAGAAGACTAGGGTTTCTGCGAAAACCTAGGGCATCCATCTACAAGTTCGACCTTGGAGAAAAGGAGGCAAAGATGTCAAGAAAATGTCACCAAGGGTCTCACTCAAGCCCCAGGAGTCAGGGAAAGGCAAGCAAAGGTCAGAGGAGGGCTCTAGAAGAAGATCAAAGTTCCCACGTGTGGCAGCAGCAGTTGCAGGGAGGCCGAAATTTCAGATCTGCAATAGGAGGTCGAAAATCTTGCAGTAGAAGGTCGAAAAGGTGCTACTGGAAGAGATTTGACTAGGTTTGACTAGATCGAAGTTGGCACATCTTCCGAAGAGGTTGGTCTTGGTCTTAAAGGGTATTGGTCTCAGACTTAAGGTCATGGAATTCGTCAATTGAAAAATCTCTAAGGAAGAGAAGAGATTTAAGGGTTTTCCTCCCAAGAGGAGATGTTTTGGCCCTGGCTTGCAGCCTATATACTATGTCATCGTTCTTCTTGTTTTGGTAGTTGTTTGATGCTTCACACATATAATAATAAGGAACAAAGCTAATAAGTAAAAAGGAAACACAAACAGTTATCAAGTAAAGAGAATTAATCATAATCATTGCCTTATAGAATTCTCAACATGGTATCAGAGCTAAGGTTGGCTAAGATCTTCTCTTCATTGAAGAAGTTCATCAAGAAATGTTCAAAGGTAGCAAGCTATCCCAAGAAAGGCATCAAGGAAGCATGGAGTCCCTTATTCTCTACAAAGAAAGAAGTAATCGAGGAAAAGGATGAGGGTCTCTTTTCGGCACTCACTGGTACATTCCAAGACAAGAGTATTTGGGTAATTAATAGCGATGCATCTAGACACATGATAGGTCATCACAAACAATTGCAGACTTTATCAAAGGGAAAATATTCTTATTCAGTGGAGCTTGGAGATAACAAAAGCTATCCCATAAGAGGTATTGGATCAACCTATATAGAGATAGAGAATGGAAGCAATATTCACCTCAACAACATTCTATTTGTTCCAGGTTTGCATAAGAACTTACTTTCCATTTCAAGCCTAGAGGATAAGGGTGATAGAGTAGTTTTCATTGATGGAAAGGTTGTTTTATGGAGTAAAGAGTCAAGTATAGAAAATGCTAGAGTAACTGGTATTCAAGAAGGAAGACTTTACAGGCTGATATCTCCTCTAGCTCAAGCCTTCGTTCACAATGAAGTTAGCCCATGTGAACTATGGCATAGAAGATTTGGTCATCTTAATTTCAAGATCCTCCCATCTCTAAATTCCATAGTAGATGGAATACCTAAGCTGAAAGAAGATCATGAAGAGTATGTAAGGGTTGTGCATTGGGGAAGAATACCAAGAGACCATTTGGAAGCACTGCTTCGCAGTCAAAAGAAATCTTGGATCTCATTCACTCCGATGTATGTGGACCTTTTACTCCTAAATCACTTGGAGGTCATCTATATTATGTCACATTTATAGATGACCATTCAGGGAAGACATGGGTTTACTTAATGAAAACCAAGGACGAAGTCTTTACAAAATTCAAGAATTCAAAGTTGAAGTAGAGAATCTTACAGAAAGAAGAATCAAGATACTAAGATCCGATAATGGAGGAGAGTATACATCCAAGAAGATTATAGCATTATGTAAGGAGTCTAGGATTAAGAGAGAGTTGATAGTTCCATATAATCCCGAGGAAAATGGAGTTGCAGAGCGAAAGAACCAAGCCATTGAAGAAAGTGTAAAAGCAATGTTACATGATCAAGATCTACCAAAGATCATGTGGGGAGAAGCTATGAAAATAGTTGTATATATCCAAAGTCAAAGTCCCCACAAATCACTAGACAACAAGACTCTTGAAGAAGTCTCCACTAGGAAGGAACCAACTGTAGACCATCTTCGTATCTTTGGGTGTCCCGTATACATTCATATACCAAGGAACAAAAGAAAGAAGTTGGATCCATCAGGCATGAGGGGAACATTTGTTGGCTACAACAATTACTCTAAGGCTTACAGAATCTACATAAAGGAAGGACACCATATAGAAGTAAATCGAGATGTAATATTTGACGAGAGTATTGCATTCAAGAAATCTAAGGAACTTCCCATGGACTCTAATGACGAAGAACTTCCAGTATTTGAAGAAGTTAACAGGGAAGAAGAAGAATCTCATCATGAAGATGAGGGTCCCAGTGAACCCATTCAACATGTGGTCCTCCCCGAATCAAGAAAGAGACCAAATTGGTTGAAATCTACACTACTTGATGCAGAGGGTCATGGGGTAACGAAAGGCTCATTTGGAGAAAGCGAGAAACCGAAGAGATATTCTAGGTACGTTGCATACATGACAAAACTAATAGAAGCAGAACCATCCACTTTTGAAGAGGTTGTCAATCATCAGGAATGGAAGGATACCATGAATGAAGAGTATCAATCTAATGAAGAATGGGGTTTGGGAGATCGTACCAAGGCCCAAAGACAAATCTGTGGTAACTTCCAAATGGATCTATAAGATCAAACAACAGATGGAAGTATTGATAAGTTTAAGGCAAGATTTGTGGCTAGGGGTTTCTCTCAAACAAGAAGGCATCAACTATGAAGAGACATTTGCTCCGATGGCAAGGTATACAACGATTCAATCAGTGGTCTCTCTAGCAGCATCAATGGGATGGAACATCCATCAAATGGATGTCAAGACTGTGTTTCTGAATGGCACAATTGATGAGGAATTCTATATAGAGCAACCCTTGGGATTTGAAGTCAAAGACAGGAAGGCATATGTTTGCAGATTGAAGAAAGCATTATATGGCCTCAAGCAAGCACCAAGGGCATGGTGTGCTAGAATGGATGCATACCTACAAAGATTAGGCTTCACAAAAAGTTTTGTTGATCCAAACCTTTATATTAAGGTTGTGGATGAAGAACCTGTGATCATTCTTCTATATGTAGATGATCTTCTCTTAACAGGTGTAGAATGTCAAATTGAAGAATGCAAGAAGCAACTGCAGCAAAATTTGACATGAAGGACCTGATGAACTTTATCTGGGTCAAGGGAAGTACGTGATCAAAATGTTGAAAAGGATTGATATGATGGATTGCAAACCTATGTCCACTTTGATGATCACTAACTTGAAGAGACTAAGGATTTTTGAATCGAGCCTGATGGATCCTTCCCAATATAGACAACTAATTGGCTCATTAATGTACTTGGTGAATACTTGACCAGACATGTTTTGCAGTAAACATTCTCACTCAATTCCAACTAGAGCCAAGGCATGATCACTGGATAACAACAAAACATATATTGAGATATATGCCAGGAACTACCCACTATTGCCTGAAATATGATAGGAGGAATGATGTCCACTTGATTGGATATACAAATTCCGATTGGGGAGGCAGCAAGCAAGACGGAAGAAGAACTACAGGAGAATGCTTCAATTTGGGATCCTCCATGATCTCATGGATGAGCAAAAAGCAAGACATAGTTGCTTTGAGTAATGTTGAGGCTAAGTATGTTGCAGCCTGTGAAGTGAGCAGAGAAGCGGTCTGGTTGAGGAAGTTGTTATCCGACCTATTCGAAGGACCGATGGACCCTATAGTGATACATTGTGACAACACCAGTTGTATTCAATTGTCTGAGGACCCAATATTTCATGGAAAGACAAAGCATATAAACAACAAGTATCACTATATTCGAGCGCTAGTACAAAATGGTGTGTTGCAGCGATAGTATATCTCCACTAATGAGCTAGTAGTTGATATATTGATGAAATCTCTTCCTAACAAGAAGCTTGTGTACTTGAAAGACAAGCTTGGCTTGGTTGATATATCCTCCCTAGTTGAGAGGGAGAGATAGGCACATCATTCTTATCTTCACTTCGGAAGACAGAATGAAGGATTGGGTAACCGTCTAGCATTCAATACTCTTTGAGGATGAGGTAGGGCATCCAATATAAGAGTAGTCGTGGACCAATATTCTTTGAGGACTAGCTATCCAAAATAAGAATAGTCCAAAGAAGATCATACTCGATGAACACTCGAGGGGAGCATGTACCTTGAGAGACAATGATGATGGTGTCTATGAATCATTGGTCTCGCCAACATTATGCTCTGATCTTGTGGAGAGATAGAGTTGTTAGTCAAGGCCTTGCCATGTGACAATGTTGGTTGAAATGATGCTAGACAGATGGGTTACCAATCCGACTCTTATGAGATCTCTTCAGATTGAGAATGTCCATGTACCTCTTATGAATACCTCCCTAGTTAAGAGAGAGTGTTGAAAAATGTGTAACTAGGTTCGGTCCTCATAAGTTATAACTATGAAATGTATTTTTGATTCTTGTAAATTATAAAATGAAAAGAAAAATTATTATTATTATTTTGGAGCATGGGTAGATTTTTATTTTATAGGTCAAGCACCCATTGAGTGCTTCTAGGGTTTGTCCTAGGTCAAGAAGTCAAAAGAATCATCGCCATAAGTTGAAGACCGTGCTATGCACATTGTAAATTGTAAAGAAAATTATTTTTGTCTTTAAAAGTGTCGGAATACCCTCCAAGGCCAAGTCGGCCTCAAAGGAAGAGTCGCGTCCACCTTAAAGAGCCTATATATAGAGGAGAACTCGTCCTCCTTGAGACTCACTCACTCATCATGTGGAAGAATGTAACTAGGTTCAGTCCTCATTATTAATGTATTTGTCAAAAGAATTTAATATTATTATTCGCTGACTTATTAAAGCATGGGTTTCATGCTTGGGTCGTATTTAGATTAAGGTCCCAATTATGGACTTCTAGGTTAGTCATTACAAATTTAAATTGACTCAATTTGGGCTTTTAAATCATATAATATAGGTTGGTCAAAAGGCTCCTCCATCAAGTCATCTTCTTCAAGGTCATCATCCTCGGTATCCTTCGGCAAGCCTTCTTCAAGGACAACTCTCAAGTCAGCCTCCCTCAAATGATGTACAAACATACTCAAGTCAACTTCTATAAAGACACATCTCTTCACTCTGTCATGTTGGCTCATTTCCTATGGGCAGATTACTATAAATACCAAGCTAATGTTTCGCATTTTACCTCAGATTTCGGATCATATAAAAGAGTGCAGTTTGGATCATCACCACAGAAAGATAAGGTCTCGGACTTATTTCAGAATCGGGTTACTTCCATATTATATATATTTTGGAGATGCTACAGCAAGACAAGGTCTCAGTGTCAACAAAGATCTGCCACAGAATCAGTGATATGATGTTATCAATGATGATATCTCAGTCATGATGTTCAGTGATATGATGTTATCTCATTACGATGGTCGTTGATCTCAGTTATGATGCCAAATGCTATGATGATGCTCGGTGATTTCAGTTATGACGCCCAATGCTATGATGATGCTCGGTGCTATGTTGCTATCTCAAACTTGGTCAAGGTAATGAGGATGAAGTTTTGGTGCAAGCAAAGGAGATTTCAGTGTCATGGAGATCTCAGTGCTAACACAATGAAGGGATGACTTGATGGAGGAAGTCTATAGTCTAAGGGTCTTGGTCATCTCATCTTGAACCTATTGAAGGAATAATTTTGACTGGGTTTTCCCCAAAGAGTGTGGTTTTGCCCTGGCAGCTTGCCTACATCTTGTCTCTTCTGCTATTTGTTTGGCATTAGTCTTGATGATAAGAAAAGATCAAATGCAAGAACACACAATAATAACAAGAAACATCACAAGATAATGTCATGATAAGAGAAACTAATTAACTACCATTTCTCTAACATGGTATCAGAGTTATGGTCATGATCAAAGGCAGTTTTGATGATCAGTGAAATCAAGTCAGAAGGATTCAAAGGCATCTTGATGGACTAACTTCAAAAGGGTTCCATATGTATCAACAAAGAGGCTCGTTATATCTCTAAAGGAAGTTTTGTATCTCATAGATTATCTCTTATAACAGTAGTGAGGAGAGTAAGTAATAAAGGTATATTTACAGTAATGATGATTCAGTTCAAGATAAGGATATAACTACAATAATAAGGCTCAGTGTGATAAGAACTCATTGCAATCTCTATTACAGTGAAGATCTTCAGTGGTATAATCACAGGACGTCTACTGTCTCGGTGCAGTCATGATTTTGGTAAAATTACAGTGATAAGGGTGCGGTGCAATCACATAAAAAGAATGCCATTACAATTCAGAAATATCACAGTGAAGGTGCCATCACAGTGAAGGTGAGAAGGATGCCACTTTGGTTCAGTGGTATCTTTGGTTCAGTAGTATCACATTGACCTTAGTACAGTGATAAGGTCTCACAACGTATACTACAACTCATATTACCTCAGTCATAATGCTCCTACAAATAAAATCTCAGTGATACCTTAGTACAGTCTCCATCTTATAACTACAAGGGTCTCGCAATTCAGTATTTCAACAATGACATGGTCAATAGAATTCAGATATATATACAGTGAAATAGTACATTCAAGGATCTTGAAAATAGTTGCCTATATAAATCTACCAAAGATCTAAGGTATCTACAGATGCTAGAAGTATTGATTTTGAAAAGAATCTGAAGTTTATTCTATGAAAATGAAGTTGACAGACAAGGAAATCAACTAAGAAGCGCAAGGAACCAAGTAAGTATTGGTACTACAAACTAAAGGTATGAAATCGCAAGGTATGTATATAATCATTTGAATTTCTATAATCCTTGCTTCTATCTAGTCTAAGATCAGAATATTAATCCTCTCCCTCTAGAGTTCACAAGTAATCTAGGATCTCAAATAAATGCCCTACTGTAAATTAAAAGAACAACTTAACCTTCGTTTCCATCACCCATGATTACATAGGAAATTTATCATAAAAAATTAAATTATGCTCTTGGTATCACGATTTTTGCTTGAAAGTATGTATTGCAGAACCACGCCTCACACTTCTAGGAAATGACTTGCTAAAAGAGTATGAAGGAAGGCATCACAAAGCTTTGAAGTTAAAAAGGTTTGTCTAAAAAACTAACGTACATCTTAAATTATAAAGCTTTGTTATTCTCATTGACAAATCCAATCTACTCTACTAACATTTGTTGTGTTTAGCTCTCTTGAATCTTAAAAGATTCTTGTTTGGGGTGATTCATCATCTAATGAATCTACCCACCTTATACATCTCTAATTGGCTGCATAAAAGGAACGCTAAGAGGTTCTCTGGAAAAACCCTAACCTAAGGGTATGTTGACAAAGTGTGAAACCCTAAACCTATTTAGGGCTATTAACGAAGAAATTGTTGTACTAATTGATATATTTTTAATGTTGTGTTCAAGATTTTGATATGATCATAGAAGCTCTAACTTATTAGGGTTGAAATGTTGTTGTTCGAAATCTCAAACCTTTGAAGTTTTGATATAATAAGGGTTTGCTTTGACAATGAACCGAAACCCTAGGTTTTGGTTAGGGCTACAAGCAAAATCCTTGTCATGAAAAGTCCTAGGAATGAAACCCCAGGTATATGTTCCTTTGATTGAATCCCTAGCCTAGTCTAGGTAGATATATGTCTAATTTGTTAATATTGTCTAACATATGATATGCTTATGCATGATGGTAATCTCCTAGATATATGAGTTGACCAGATTTCTCATGGTCATGAGTCCTAGGGTTTGGAAACAAGCCCTAGTGAAAGTTTGAAGTTTCTAGGATGATGACTGAAGAATCTAGGGCTTTACATCTAAGCCCTTGTGATGATTAAAATTCTCTAGTATGTTTATTCATCTGAATCTATATAATGTTTGCTGAGAATTATAGATAGAAAATCTAGGGTTTACATCGAACCCTAGTAGAATTTATTTATGCTATGAGTAAAATCTAGGGTTTACATCAAACCCTAGTAGAAGTTATTCATGATATGCTTGTTTTGATTGAATGAAATCTAGGGTTTACATAAAACTCTAGTGGATAGTCTATCATACGGCTTTCAAGAATTATTAGATACCTTTATCTTTCTTTTGAGTTATATGACAGAGCTAATCTTTTGTCATCCTGATTGAATTGTTGATGTGATTTAGGATTTGTAACAAACATAGGATAAAAGTTGAGGTATTGAAGTATAGTCTCTTGATTGATTATGTAAAGTCTAAATGCTTCCGCTACTATAAAGTTTTTGTTATGACTGACTTCATGCTTCTATAGAATTGGTTGTACTTGTTATCTAAATTATGTGGGTACATCATATTGGTGAAGAAGTTCGTAAGAGAAGTTGATATGATCAGCATGATGAAAAGAATGGAAGCCATAGAAGATTCTCCAAAACCGAAGGAAGAAGTTAATCTCCCTACATCAAGAGGGAACCTGGATAAAAGAACTCTCCCTAGTTAAGAGGGAGGGCAAAACATAAGTCTTGATTGGAGAATATATACTGGAAGAAATGTTGCTACATGTGAAGTAGGGAAAGGAATCTTCTCTCAAAGATTCAATTGATAGTCCTACTGAGATTAGTTGAAGTGCAACATCGAAACCCCGAAGATTTGCTTTGATTATGTATTTAAAAGTATATTGTTGATTGTGGTTTGTGTTTGTACAGGTGAATCTCTCCAAGGATTTGATAGCATGCCAGTTATCAATCAGTTTGATTGGGAGAGATTGGTTATCCTTGATCTGTTGGATCAAGGGTGTTGAGGCTTTGTGAGTGAAGCATTTCCTAGAAAGACATCGGGTCGGCACTTTGTGTTGATGTCTGGTAGGGAGGGTGGCATCAAGTGGTTGTGCACCTAGTTCCCTAGGTTGATGGTTAGTAAGTAAGCCCGATGGTACCTATAGAGGTTGAAAGCTTTAGTCCATCTTAGTCCCACTCGGATCGATTTCCCTATTCAGGAATCTAGTCTGTGGCATTGCGGTGCCTAAATTGTTGAGAGACCAAATGGATAGATTTCCCTTGTCAGAAATCTATTCCATGGCATTGTGGTGCCTAAACTTCTTCATAAATAGAGTGAGATCTTCCATGTACTTCTTTTATATATGAATACCTCCCTAGTTAAGAGGGAGTGTTGAAGAATGTAACTAGGGTCGATCTTCATTATTAATGTATTTTCCAAAAGAATTTACTATTATTATTAAATGACTTATTAAAGCATGGGTTTCATGCTTGGGTCATATTTAGTCATTACAAATTTAAATTGACTCAATTTGGGCTTTTAAATCATGTAATATAGGTTGGTCAAAAGCCTCCTCCATCAAGTCATCTTCTTCAAGATCATCATCCTTGATATCTTCAGCAAACCCTCTTCAAGGACAACTCTCAAGTCGGCCTCCCTCAAATGATATACAAACATACTCAAGTCGGCTTCTATAAAGACACATCTCTTCACTCTGTCATGTCGGCTCATTTCCTATGGACAGACTACTATAAATACCAAGCTAATATTTTGCATTTTACCTCAAAATTTCGGATCACTCTGAAATTTCGAATCATATAAAAGAGTGCAGTTTGGATCATCACCAAAAAAGGATAAGGTCTCGGACTGATTTCAGAATTAGGTTACTTCCATATTATATATATTTCGAAGATGCTACAACAAGACAAGTTCTCAGTGTCAACAAAGATCCACCACAGAATCAGTGATATGATCTTATCGGTGATGCTATCTCAGTCATGATGTTCAGTGATATGATGTTATCTCATTATGATGCTCAGTGATCTCAGTTATGATGCCCAATGCTATGATGATGCTCGGTGATCTCAACTATGATGCCCAATGTTATGATGATGTTCGATGTTATGTTGTTATCTCAAACTCGATCAAGGTAATGCGGATGAAGTTTCAGTGCAAGCAAGGGGATCTCAGTGTCATGGAGATCTTGGTGCTAACACAATGAAGGGATGACTTTATGGAGAAGTCTATAGTCTAACCATCTTGGTCGTCTCATCTTGAACCTATTGAAGGAAGAATTTTGACTAGGTTTTCCCCAAAGAGTGGGGTTTTGCCCTAGCCGGGTGCCTAAATCTTGTGTCTTCTTCTATTTGTTTGGCATTAGTCTTGATGATAAGAAAATATAAAACGCGAGAACACATAATAATAACAAGAAACATCACAAGATAATGTCATGATAAGAGAAACTAATTAACTGCCATTTCTTTAACACATCGCTCATTCTAAAGAAGAAAGAGGAAGGAGAAGGCAACGAAGAAGAAGGACGAAGGAGATTTGTTTTGGGCTAATTCTGCCTCTCACATGCTAAAGAGGACTAGGGTTTCTGTGCAGACCTAGGGCATCCATCTATGAGTTCAATCTTGGAGAAAAGGAGACAAAGAGGTCAAGTGAAGGTCACCAAGGGTCTCTCTCAAGCCGCAGGAGTCAGGGAAAGGTAAGCAAAGGTTAGAGGAGGGCTCTAGAAGAAAATTGAAGTTCCCACATGTGGCAGCAACAGTTGCAAGGAGGCCGAAATTTCAGATCTGCAGTAGGAGGCCGAAAATCTTGCAGAAGAGGGTCGAAAAGGTGCTACTAGAAGAGATTTGATTGGGTTTGACTAGATCGAACTTGGCACATCATCCGAAGAGATTGGTCTTGTTCTTGGAGGGTATTGGTCTTAGTCTTAAGGTCATAGAATTCGTCAATTGAAGAATCTATAAGGAAGAGAACATATTTAAGGGTTTTCCTCTCAAGAGGAGAAGTTTTGGCCTTGGCTTGCAGCCTATATACTATGTCATTGTTCTTCTTGTTTTGGTAGTTGTTTGATGCTTCACGCATATAATAATAAGGAACAAAACTAATAAGTAAAAAGGAAACATAAGCAGTTATCAAGTAAAGAGAATTAATCATAATCATTGCCCTATAGAATTCTCAACGCAGACCTCAACCTTCTACAAGTCATCTTCTAATTTTGTTAATGCATATTTTGACCTTGGCTCTAGGTACACTTTTGAGGATTCTTTAGCCAACTTGAAAATAACAGACCCTCCCATATTCTTGTGGTTGAAAATTATATTAGATTCGTGTGGACCTAGCAGCCTCATTGAAGACTAGTGGAACTAAAATAGAACAATCATCTTAGACCTTTGAAGCACCACTGAAGCTTTGGTGGAAAGAACATTTAGTTGAAGAAGCCTTTGAAGCATCCTTGAAGATTTTCAGAACAGACCTTGGACCAGACTTGAAACTTGAAACCCTATTTAAATAGCTTGTGCAAACTTGAAACTATTTGAAGCAGCTTATTGAAGATTCTTGGAGATCTTTGGTGGACATGATGCATTGATGGAAGTCATCATGATATAACCTTGAAGAAAACTGTTTGGGTGACATGAAGAACTGTGGAGACACCTTCGAAGAATCATAAAGTTGTCATTGATGAGCTAAGTGAGGGCATTTGTTGAAGGCTAATTTGAAGATATTGTCAAGGCTTATTGCAGAAGTTTTTGGGAAGCCTTGAAGAACCATTCAACCTACATTGAAGAGCTGAAGCACATTGATAGGGTTGGTGCCCTAGAGGATAGGTGTCCTCAAGAAGATCAGGTTGGAGCCTATGCCAGTGGAGAGGGTTGGAGCCTCATAAAGACAAGGTTGGAGCCTTGTGGAAGATAGGGTTGGAGCCATAGAGGTTGGAGTCTCATAAAGACCAGGTTGGAGCTTAGCACCATACAGGTCGGAGCCTGGTTGATTGAAGATTGGTGTCTTCATCTAGGGTTGGAGCCCTAAACATTATTATACTTGATTTATTGTAAAGAAGAGGATTGGAGTTCTCATTATTTCTAATTAATAAAATTATTTATTCTATACTCTTCATTTTGTGTTTTTTTATAAGTGATATAAAACTGGAAAATGTCACAATTGTAAGAGAAATATTGATTCACCCCCCCTCTCAGTATTTTCAACACCATATTCATCAAATAATTTAATTTTTGAAAGGGTAGACAATTGTGCTAATAGGACACCACACATGCGGACCTCAAAACAATTTCAACATTGTTTTTAATTTAAAAAAATAGAATTTTCCCTCCCTAAACCCTCTTAATTTGCTATAAAGAGAACCCTCCCCCTCCTAGTTGCCTCGCACCTCTCATTGTGTATTTTTGTGAGCATTTGTGAGCTTGCTAAGTTCTGCAACAACGCAAAGTTTTTCAGCAGTGGTTCTTGTTGGACACCTAATCCTCTATGGGTAGGTGTGGAAGGCGAACAGTCACAAAGGAGTCCAAGTGACCTTGGAAGATGAATCCAAGAGTCACACCAATGTAATATTAATAGACATCTATGGTTAATAGTAAAATAACTCACGCTTATCCTATATCCTGTGTGTTTAGTTTCTCATCTACCATGCGTGTGTTTAACATGGTATCATAGCTGCAGGCGTACTCCTGCCCAACACCATTTTGAGCCGCTGGTTTTGTGGCCTCTCTCCTTTGACAAAAAATATGTCGTGTGTATTTCCTGCCATTTTCTGCCTTGCTTAACTGTGGTGTTTCTACTCTCTGCATGGAAGAGTGTGAAGGTTATGGAGGATTGAACGTTGGGTGATGGTTGCGCTGAATGCATACCCTACACCGTGTTGCGACCAGACCCGCATTTGAATTGTTGCCAACCCGACTGCCCTGCATCTGGCATTAGCCAAGCAAAAAAAAAACGCACCAGCTGCCAACAGAACCCGCTTCAATCAGTGGCCAATCTTTTGAGCCCATCCGTAGCACCTGGGCAGATCAATTTAGGCTTGCTTCTCACGCAGAAGCAAACATCCATCCTATGCACCCTAAGCAAACATCCATCCTAATTTTGGCTAATTTGACAAGTCGCTGTATAATCAAGATTGTTTTTTATCATATTTACCAGGGCTTCCATTCAAATCCCGAGGGTTTTGAGAATATTTGCCTTGCGTTCGAATCCCAAAGATTTTGATCATATTTGCCAGGCCTTGCGTTCGATTCCCTTTTCTTGCCATGTCTTGAGTTCGGCAATGCCCGGGTAAACTGTGTTGAAACCTCCTTGGCCAAACCACACACTTCCTTGGCCAGCAGAGAAAAGTCGATAGATCTTCCATCAAATTTATTGATTGCAAGGCTCCATCAACAACCATGAGAATTCATCTCTAAGTACGTGAGGAATACTGTTCGAATGTGAAGAACAAAGAAAAAGTGGGCAGGGTTTTCCATCAAATTTGGCATTTGCAAGCCAATATGAAGTTGTGGGATTAACCAAGGTGAGAAAAGCATCATTTTACATATTAAAGCCGTTAGGAGACCATCAGACTGAAGATTTGAAGGTCGCATGTTCGACCCATTCTCACCGTATTGCCTTTGAGGGTTTCATCCTTGAAAAAATTTGTCGAACTGAATAGAGAAACGAAGGGCTTCAAGGAATTATTATGACAAAAGAAAAAATCATTCTACATGGAAAGTTGTAAAGCTAAAGTCTGCATCTGACAAATACTTGTAATGGAAGGTAAAACTGAATCGCTTCATGACTAACTAAAGTTTGTCTACAATTTATTCTCTCTATGTTTCTATATATTGCAGCATTATTATGGCAAAGGGCATAAGCCGATTAGAGTGAAAAACGGTTAATTTGCTTCCTTCAAATGGTGATAAAGGAAACTGAAGCCTGATAATTTTCTCAATCAAAGCGGGCTCTATTTCGCTCTTTATTTCTGGAAACATATGGTACACTAATTTTGACCTGCTGTGAGCGGGACAACCTCGCATTGTCAGCATCGATGTTGTTAACAACCCTACTATACGACGTCGTGCTCCGAACAGAGGACTTCCCATCGAAAGCGAGGCTTTCCGGTCCATCTTTCTCGATCCAGAGATCGATTCCCCGAGGCTTCTGAAACCTGTCGAGCTCAACCAGGACGTCGAGTGCGACTTGCCAGAAGGTGTTGAGACAAGACCTCTCTCCAGCTTTGGTGTTCGCAGCTTAGCATTCCTCTGAGGGGTTGTCTTGTGTGCCAAATTATGCGCCTCAGAAAAACTGTTGCAGAGCGCTACGAGGTTCATCTCCTAGTATTGGTGTTCGAAAGGCTTGCCATCGCTTTGGCTAGAATGGTGCGAACACAACGTTTGGAACCTACGATTAGAGCGTTGGCATGACTGGTTTATTGAACATCATAGGTATGGTTCTACATTAACAATATGTGCACAATTCTTGAATGTGTGATATATATGTTGGTGTCGCTGCTCTTCATATTTGTGATTCACTTGTTTTTGAAGGCCGATATATGTTGGGTTATATGGTATGTAGGTCATGTATGGTAAGTGGTTCTTACATGTGGGTTAAGTTATTTTTCAAGACCACTGAAATTGTTGGTTGAGGTATCGTTAAGTGAATGTTGGAACCTAAGACCATAGTGTGAAGTGCATTAAAGTTGGTGCCAATCATTATAAGCCATTGCAAGTCAAATGTCTCTCTTACACAATTCAGTTAAGTCCTTGAATATCTCAGTTTTCGATATTCTTTCTATATATGATTTGCACAAGAATTCTCCATTAAAAGAGAGAGAATTTGAAACCATTTGTTTACAATCCCTTTGCTAAAAGTCTAAGTTAGTTCTATTTTCTGAGTTGGGTCCTCCATAATTTGAGTCGCAGAGTTTGTCCTTTGGGAATTCCATAGTTGGAAGTTCAAGAAAGATTAAAAGGTGTCTGAAGTCACTTGTTTTCTTTTGAAAGGCATTGTAAACGGGTGCATTATCAGTCGAAGTCGACACCCTTTATTTCTTGAGCTTGAGTTGTTTGGAAAATGGCCAAATCTTATGAAGTATTACAGTCCTTGGAAACTTTGATACAATCTACTATTGATGACACAATCCGAATCAGTAAAGACACTCTCTTTGACATTCAGACTTGCCTGCATCATGCACAAGACAAGATTGAGTTTTTGCAGCTAGAACCTCAATTCCAACAAGAAGAATTACAGTAGTGGAGTCATCGTTCTGAACCTGTTTCTGTTCAGAAAATTGAGAGGGACTCCCATCACCAGAAAGAATATAAAGTTGAGGTTGGTCCACATTCAGTACCCATTTCAGGAGCAGATGTGCAGAAAGATGCAAAAATGCAACATGCACCTCCCAAGCCCATCATCAGATCTTGGGAAGAGCGTGTCCATAACAAGCACAGAACTGGTCTTGGATATGACAAGGAATTGTCCTTTCATATTCCAGACTACTCCAAGCCCATCAAATTTCAGAGTGTCGGATTTCTTTATGACAGTTCACCTTCAACTGTTCCAGATCCTACTCCGCTTCCATAGCCACAACAGATTATAAAATGCCAACACTGTGATCGAGTTGGCCATATGAAAGATCACTGTTTCGATCTTCACCCATGCAAGCATTGTGGTCGGCACACCCATTCTTCACACAGATGCTTCAAAAACAAGCCTCCTGCAAGAACAAAGATTCATCTTGGATGGATCGCTTCTTGGCAATAGGCATCAACAGCCAAGAAGATGTTTAAGTCGCATGTCAGAACTTGTTCTCGAATATTGAGCAAACTTGCAGTTGAGTTTTCGCCATCATCTCACCTTGTACCTGACAGCGGGGAAAATGGTGGTCACCTACAAGCTTCAAAGCCACATCAAGCGAGCCTGACCCACTATCTCTCATTCCATATTCAGAGTTGTAGCCAGAGACACAGCAGTTCAAGCAAGCCTGAGCCACAATTCGTCATTCCAGATTCAGAGTTGTAGCTAGAGACACGGATGCTCATGAGCATGGCTTTGATTGGTGGACAGCCTTAAACCATCTATGTGAGGTTGATATTCTTCCTCTTTCAGAACACTTCCTCTAGCAGAAGACTTTAGCTTCTTGCCAACTTTGGAAGAGTTCCAAGAAATGCATTAAGCATTCCAGTGTTGGTGGTCATCCTTAAACCATCACAGTTTTTAGACCTCCCTTCTTCTAGGTTGAAGGTCTCCCTCTTCAAATATGAGGTACACTTCCTCTAATAGAAGCCCTCAACTTCTTGCCAGATTTGGAAGAGTTCCGAGAACTGCAATAAGCATTGCGCTCCAGTGTTGGTGGTCATCCTTAAACCACCTCTTTATGCCAACATTTCAGAGAGCTGATTCAGCCTAAGTGCTGCCATGCATACTTTGCAGATTTGTATTACAACTCTCTTCTTGGACTCACACATACCGCTTCAGATTAAGGGGGGGAATATTGGACACCTAATCCTCTATGAGTAGGTGTGGAAGGCAAGCAGTCACAAAGGAGTCTAAGTGACCTTGGAAGATGAATCCAAGAGTCACACCAATGTAATATAAATAGACATCTATGGTTAATAGTAAAATAACTCACGCTTATCCTATCTCCTGTGTGTTTAGTTTCTCATCTACCATGCGTGTGTTTAACAGTGCTAGGCTCTAGTAGCAACAAGGATCGAGTTGGTTTGGCAACTTGGAGATAATTTGGAACTGGTTTCAAGCTGTCCAGCAGAGTTGGCATCTTTGGGAGGAGACTACAGTCCATCTTTTCATTCTTAGGTATACTTTCCCAATTCTGAAATTGCAGATCTGAATGTTGTCTCTATTTTTTTTTCTCTTTCAAATTAAAATCTGCCCCTTTAAGATAGTATTTGCATTGTAATTTCTTGTTTTCTTTCCCTCAAATTGCATATTTTTTTCCATATAAATTACATCATCCATGGTCCCAAGAGCCAAAGAAGTTGCATAGGCCCATTCTGACGTTATTGACAGCCAAATGACTTGCAAATATTGTCAACACTCAATCGGAGGGGGGAACTATTTATATGTTGAAACAACAATTGTCTGCTGTATGAGACCAAGCAACCCGATGTGGTGCACCAAAGGAAGTGATAGTGTATATTTGAGCAGAAATGCTTCAAAATATTGAAAAATATGAAGAGGAAAAGACTAGGGAACATGCAATAAAAGAAGAAGTTGCAAGGAAGAAGCAAATTGCACAAGTTATAAGAGAAAGTGCTAGTGGTATTGGTGATTTTGAACTTCAAGACTCTTCCTCTATCCCTTCTATTATGTTCCTCCCCCTTTTGAGTCTTACAGTCAACCTAGAAAGAAGAGGAATATTAAGAGCTATTCCACACCTTCCTCCAACTCTGCCTCTGCTAGTGCCTTTCAGTCTCAACCAAGTCTAATTCAACCCACCTTAGATACCCATTGGAAGAAGCAATGCAAAGAAGTTGCTTTTGAATATATTGTTAAGTGATAGTATGATGCAGATATCCCCTTCGATGCTACACACTCCCCTTATTACCAAGCTATGTGGGTGTTATGTATATTTTATTAATTATTAGTTAAATATAGTTATCTTAGGTTTATTAATGTGGAAGGGCATGATCAACGATCATGCCTCTTCACCAAGGGACACCATATGGTTGTACTTAAAGCCTTGGTGATCCCCACTTGTAATCATCTCATCTTTTATCAATAATAATATATACTTATTCAAGTTTACCAGAGTTTTTACACTCCATTGGTATCAGAGCCATCGCTCTTCTGGATCTGTGTGATCATCAAGAGATTAAAGAATTTTTGAGGAAATTGAATTTTTTTTTAACCAAGTGCAGAATTTCTGAGAAAATTACCTGTCCCCTTCTTCACGCTCACCCCATAATCCCTTAAACCCTTCCCTTACGGTTCACCAATCCACATTCACAATTTCCCAACCCATGCCATCCGCCTACACTACCCACAACACTTCCCTTACCCACTCCCATACCCCCTCGCTTCTATTCTGCGTTCCCTCCTCATTCCTTCGACCCCCCCCCCCTCACTCTACCCAACCCGCCTTTCACACTCGGCACCCACCCCTCTTTGCACACGATTTCCCCTACGTTATTCCCAACGCTCTCACGCTCATCCCCTCACCACAGCACTCCTTACCCACAGTCCCCCCACCCCCTCACTACACTCACGCTCCACGCCATTCCTCACGCCCACAGCCTTCCCCTCTTCTATGCTCACCGTTCCCGCTGTCTTCCGACCCCAGCCCCTGCCCACGCCTATCCTCCCCATTTCCCATTAAACGACTATTCCGCTGTGATACCTCCTCAATACGCTATGATTGTTCCGCTCTCGATACAACTCCTGTTCGTTGGTCATTTCCACATTATTCGAGGGTGGTCAAACACCTTGACCTTCGCAACTGTACACCCATAACTCAACCACCGTAACCCCTTCAATCACATTTTAAATCACATTTTTTTTTACGTTAAAACCATATTATAACACCTTCAATATAGTTTAATAAACTCGTTTAATATAAACTATATTATATCAATTTAATATAGTTATATATTAATATATAATAAATTCAATTTTTATATAAACTTAATTTAAAATTAATTTTCTATAAAAATTAGTTAAAGAAAAAATAAACAAAAAAAGGGGAAAAAACTGGCAGAAAAATATTCACCACTGCATACACGTTCAATGTCTTCAACAATGTCAATGGCCGAATTTCAAAAAAAAATTGTTGGATCTTGAGAAGCAAATCAATAATAATTCTGATGACTTTGGCAAAAGATTAGTTGATCTCAAGGGTGCAGTTGCAGGAAGCTCCAACGATATCAAAAAGGTTCAAGATATGACGAATCGAATAGAAAGACAAATGTGGCTAAATCATCATGAGGCCACAGAAAAGCATAGCGAAGCAATGAACAAGATAACAGAACTCTTCGATAAGATAAATGATAAGATAGATAAGATAAGTCGGACACAAAAACCAATATTCTCGAATGTTGAACATAATCAACTGAACAATTCAGCGAATTCAGATCATAATCATGAATATAACATGTTTGAAATAGAGCAATTAAATGAGGTTGAATTGGAAATCAGCTCACATGAAAGCTATAGTGTTGAAATACCTAGAAGCAGAGACTCTGAAATCAACCATGAAAGTTATAGAGCTGAGAAACCAAGAGAAGAAAATGCAACTCAATCCACTAATAAAGCCAGTAATGCAGCAACATAAGTTATTGAGAACTTTTATATAAATGAAAATCCAATGGCAGAAAAAGAAACAATGTTGGTGAAGGAGCCACATAAAGAAATCAATGTGACTGCTATCACAGATGCAACAACAGACATAGTCGTTGAAAATGAAAGAAACCATCAAAATACAGATGCTTATAAACAGCAAAATGTTTCATCCCCAGATTTGAAAGAAAAATGGGAAGAGACAAACACAGCCAAAGCCACTGATACAACGCCAGAAGCTGTTGAGGCCTTCGGTGATGAAGCACATATGGTTGTTAAGAAGGGAACGTTTGATGATGAGAAGAAGTTGCATAGGACGATAATTGTTGGTAACTTACCTCTAAATCTAAAAAGGAACCACGAAGAATCACCAGCAGTACAAGGAATAGTTCAGACACACGCCAAAGTATTTCAAGACCTGCCAATGAAAATGTCTCCTAATAGGGAAATCAAACATCCAATAGAAGTCAAGATAGGATCCGACCCTGTCAATATCAAATCTTGTCGCTATCCACATCACCAAAAGATTGAACTCAAGAAGATGCTCCACGATCTTTTTAAAATGTGGGAAGCAAGAGCTCGCCGCTCGAGAAACCCAGGCATTCATCAACATTGTCCATCATTACGTATGCTTTTAGGACAAAGCATCTTTAAGAGAGGGGCAATGTTATGTATATTTTATTAATTATTAGTTAAATATAGTTATCTTAGGTTTATTAATGTGGAAGTTGATCATGCCTCTTCGCCAAGGGACACCGTAGGGTTGTATTTAAAGCCTTGGTGATCCCCACTTGTAATCATCTCATCTTTTATCAATAATAATATATACTTATTCAAGTTTACCAGAGTTTTTACACTCCAGTGGGACTTTGTTATTGTTGTACGAAAGGGCTTCAGAGGCCCTAGTAAGCATGACATGAGGGGATCTCTTTTGCAAAAAGAGGTTTTGTCCATAAATGGATATTTTAAGGAGTATAAGGAGTCATGGGCGAACACAGGTTGTTCTACAATGTCAAATGGATGGACTTTAAGAGGAAGAACTCTACTATCATAAATTTCATTTTCTTTTGTCATCAACCATGTTTTTGAAATCAGGAACCATGTTTTTGAAATCAGTTGATGCATCTGACAGGGTGAAAGATGCAAACTTGTTATTTGAGCTTTTGGATAAGATGGTTAAAACAATGGGGGGGAAAAATGTTGTGCAGGTCATCACAGATAATGCCTCAAACTATGTTTTTGCTGGAAAAATGCTAGAGTCCAAACATAAGACCATATTTTGGACCCTATGTGTTGTAAATTGCATTGACCTTGTGCTTGGGGACATAGACAAAGTTGATTAGGTAAAGAACATTGTAGAGCATGCCAAAGGTATCACAAAATACATCTACAACCACTCATGGGTATTGACCCTAATCAAGAAAGACATTGGAGGCAAGGACCTTGTTTGGCCTACCATCACAGGATTTGTAATTCAATTTTTTGTGTTGCAATTTCTCATTTTCCAAGCACAAAAATTGCAAAAAATGTTTTCCAGTGATGATTGGAATGTATCTCGGTGGGCTCGCAGACATGATGGAAAAGACAACCAAAAGAAGGGTTTTTAAAAAACTTTTAGGAAAAAAAGTAGCAGAGATGGGGAAAATCGACGAGCCTCTTGTTAAGGTGTCGCAGTCGGTGGATGGGGAAAAATTGGCAATGGATTGTTGAATTTTGTAGCTATGGTCAATCTTCATAATTAATATTTAAGTCCTTGAAATATGTAAGACATGTTCTTCATATCGATTTCAAAAAGAGAAATATACATAATGATTAATATAAGACATGTTCTTCATGCTGGTTTCAAAAGAGAAAATTTTGAATTTTGAATTTTAAATTTTTGGCTCCAAATTTGTCAAGTCGGCCCTCCCTCAAGTCAAGCCAACCCCAATTAAAGAGACACCCATTCAAGCCAACCATAACACTATATATAAGGCACTTGACCCTCTCCACAAGGCACAATTTGATCTCTCACACAAGAAGATATTTTATGGACATCCAAGCGAAGGAGACGAAGGATAAGAAGGGCGAAGAAGGACGAAATTATGTCAAGCATCTCTCTATCTATCTCTTTGACTTTGCATGTGTGAATCTCTTTCTCTTTGCAACTTTGCATGTGTGATCTTCTAGACAGATTCTGGCAAGGAGCCCAAGTTTTTGGGCAACATATTCTGGGTAGCAAGTCCGAACTTCTAGGCAGTAGGGCTGAGCTTCTAGGCAGATTTGGGAGGCCGAATTTCAACCTAGATAGAGCAGGGAATGCTGAGGTTGTTGGGCAGAAGTTAAACTTGACAAGAGGGAAATTTGATAAGGTTTGACCATTGTATTGTTGGTCAGTTCGACCATCATATTTGACTAGAAGATCTAGGTGTTATCTCTTGTTGAACTAAAGAATTTCTCTAAGGTTGGTGGGTTTTCCCCCAAATGGGTTTTCCTTGGATAAATCTTGTGTTATCTTTGTGCATTGTGATCTCTATTGTCCTTATGCATTTATGTTTGAATTTCTAAAGTGTAATTGCTAAATGATAAACTGGAAGTCCTAAAAGAACATCTACATCATTAGAAGGAACTATTAGTTTTTCATAAATTAGTGCTTGTATCTATTGCACTTGAAAAATCAACATGGTATCAGAGTTATGGTGAAGGAAAGGACATTGAGATCACTCTTGAAGAGACCTACATCTATAATCTGATTGTTTATCTATATCCATGGGTTCCTCTATGAAGTCAAAGAACAAGTTGGAAGAAGACAAGGATTGACCTCATTCTTGCAAAGAATGATGTCTTGGATATTGTGAAGGGCAAGGTCACTAAACCTTCATATAATGAATGAAAAGAAAAATATGAGAAGGATGACATCACAGCCAAGAATATTATTGTAGATTCTATCAAAGATCATTTGATTCCATATGTCCCAAATCTTGACACTTCAAGGAAGATGTATGATGCCCTAGTTGGATTATATACCATCAACAACATTGGTCAAGCAGTGAGTTTGAAGAATGCGCTTCATGATGTTCGAATGACAAGAAATGATATTGTGGCCTCATATTTCATGAGGATCTCACAACTAAGATATCAATATCAAGAAATTGATGAAACCATTTGTTAATTTTGGGCAACTAGGTCCAAACTCCATGTTGCACTGCTCATATGACGATGGTCATATTTTTGTTGGATTCCTCTTTCGGAGAGGTGCAAGATCGATCTAAAGATCATCTTGATCGGATGAGCAGAACATTGAATTTGAATTTATTTTCCACATGTGCAAGGTCGGCCAAATTTATCCCACATGCCTAAGAGATGTGTCACACACCCTCATTAATGAATATAAATTGGAGTGACTTGGAGGTCATTTTCTCATCATCTCATCACACATTCTCCCAATGTGATTTGATTGGTTCGATAGCCTTTGGAGACCTTTTTCCCTCACACGTGTGGAGCGAAGCTGTTGTTTTCCACGCTGATCTGTTTAGGGCTTTCTGTTTTATGCGTTGATCTGTTCAGGGCTTTTATGCTGTAGTGTTGACCAGTGTTGACCGTGGTCAACCCTAGGTCGTTCGACCTCAATATTCTGCAAAACTTCCAACTTTAGGAAGTCGTACAGTTGGACACTAAAATTGAGGAATTCCATGTTGTTTGACCGAAGCCCTAGTTTGTTGCGTAGACTTTTTGTTGTTGCCTACACTATCCCTGGGTTGATTTGCATTGACTTGTGATGAGCTATCTTTGAGGGTTGTGGGTGTGACACATGAAGTGTTGGCTAACCGAGGAAGACTTTGCTGGTTGAAACATCCTGCTGACCGCTGTAATGTAACAATATCTCATATCTTTGTTGGACAAAAGGAATTGTAAATCTGATCTATATTTGGCTTGTCTTCTATTAATCTATTATTGTGTTCTATCAACATTTTACTTTCATGTTTATGTGATTACTATCTCTATTGGGCCTAAGAAAGATTGAAGTAAAAGTGCATCAAACATAGAACACCATTGTTATCTAAATTTAACATGGTATCAGAGCTAAGGTGAAGACAAAGTCCAAGAGTTCAAACTGGTGTTAGAAGCTATCTCTGAAGGAAGAAATCCTATCAAGGACAAATGGCCTCCTCAACCTACAAGGGTTTTAAGACTAATGATAAATTGACTGATAAGTCTGATTATCATGCATGGAAGATGTCATTGGATTTGGCGCTGGAAGATCAAGATGTCATGGACTACGTACAGGGGAAGATTCAAGAGCCTCCATCAAATGCAGTTGTTGCCACGAAGACGAAGTATAGAAAAGGAGAAATCAAAGCAAAGAGGATTATCTTGGATTCTATTCATAAGCACTTGGTTGCTTACATTTCTGAGCTGAAGACATCTAAGGAGATGTATGATAAGCTGGGAGCATGTTCAGAGCTAGCAATGTTGATCAAATCCTCTTCTTCAAAAATCAATTAAGAATATCAAGAAGGGTAAGGATGAATCTATTCAATCCTATTTTATGAGGCTCATTGAAATCAAGAATAACCTCCTAGCTATTGGGGAAGCAATATCTGATCGAGAGATGGTTCTTATTGCACTTGGAGGTCTCCCCCGTGATTGGCATGTATTCAACACCCCTATTTTCAATAATAATGTGATTCCTGATTTTGATGAAATATTGACGAGATGCACTCAAGAGGAAACAAGAATGATGGAGTATGCCTCTAATGGTAATGGAAGTGACCCTAACTGCCTTCGTCACTCATGCAAAGAAGAAGAACCATGGTGGCCCAAGAAATCAAAACCATGCTAGAGCAGGGCCCAAAAGAAGGAAGGGAAGATGTTACACTTGTAACAAGATTAGTCACTATGCAAGGGAGTGCCCTAATAGAAGGGACTCTCCTAGGGATGATGACAACAACAACTCGAGAAGGAATGGCAGGAACAACAGGTTCCAAGGGAAAAGGAAGGCTCCCTCTGATCGTTATGGAAATGGGCAACCTTTCAAGAGGTCAAGAAATTCCAGGTACGATGAGTCTAATGTTGTTGATAATAAGAGAAATGATTCTATTCTTGTATCTGCCCTCTCTGTTGCATCTCCACCCGACACCCTAGATGTCTATTTAATTGATAGTGGTGCTTCAAGGCACCTCACTGGTTATAAAGAAGCCCTTCCTGATTTGGTTGAGAAGGATACTAATCTGGAAATTATCCTTGGAGATAATGCCACCTATCCCGTGAAAGGGACAAGGACTGTGACCCTCCATCTATCTCAAGGTCAAGTCCTCAGATTACAAGATGTGTTGTATGTACCTAATTTGAAGAAGAACCTTGTGTCCATTTCGGCAATGGAAGACAAAGGGTTCAAGGTGGCATTCGTTGATGGAAAGGTACTTATCCGGAAGAAGAACTTCAAGGAAGCTCTTTCTATTGGTTTTAGAGTTGATACACTCTACTAGGTTGGAGGAAGTCCATTGGGGGCTACGACATGTGATACAATTCTTCAAACAGAGTTATGGCACCAGAGGTTTGCGCACCTTCATTACAAAGCCCTTCCCGAAGCAAGGAAGGTAGTGACAGGGATGCTTGAATTTAGAGATGATCATGAAGGTACATGTCAGGGTTGTGCCAAAGGGAAGCCATACAAGGGGACCATTCCCCTCAAGTGTCACAAATATAATTGATATCCTGCAGTTGATACATTCTGACTTATCTGGTATGTTGCCTGTGACATCCTTGGGAGGATGTTCCTATTACATGACTTTTACAGATGACTTCTCCCGCAAGACCTGGATATATTTTTTGAAGAAGAAGGACGAAGCATTCAAAAGGTTATGTACCTTCAAGGCCTTGGTGGAAAATCAAAGTTTTGAGAACTGACAAGAGGACCGAGTACGAGTCAAAATAAGTTTAATGATTTTTGTAGAGAAGCTAGCATTAAGAGGGAGACCACAACAGCGTACACTGCTAAGCAAAATGGTGTCGCTGAAAGAAAGAACAGGACCATTATGGAAGCTACCCACGCCTTACTATGTGACCAAGGTCTTTCGAAGTTTCTATGGGGAGAAGTTGTGAACACTGTTGTGTATGTTCAAAATAGATGCCCGCATTCCACTCCAGACTCCAAAACTCCCGAAGAAGTCTTCTCTGGTAAGAAACCTGATGTTTCTCATTTTAGAGTTTTTGGTTGTCCTGTGTTCTTTCATGTGCCGAAAGAAAAGAGAAGCAAGTTGGATGCTTTTGGAAAGAAGGGAATGTTTGTGGGATACAGTGAAACTTCGAAGGCATATAGAATCTATGTGCCTGGTCAAAGAGAAGTGGAGATATGCCACGATGTCACCTTTGATGAATATGTTGCCCTCAAGAAAGTGAGAAATCTTCCTAGCTCCAAGGAAGACAAAGAAGATGAAGAAGCAGGGAAGTAGGAAGAGTCGAAGGATGACCTGATGCCCGATGTTGAAGGACCTATGGATCCCATTGATCCACCTCCCTCAAATAAGAGAAGACCCTCATGGCTTAGGATACTCTTGAAGATGCCGAGAGACATACTGCTGCAAGGAGGACATTCCGTGAAAGCAAGAAGCCGAAGAGATACCAAGGTTATCTAGCAGCCATGAGTACGATAGTACAATCTGAGCCCGAAACATTTGAAGAAGTCGTAAAGCATCAAGTTTGGAAGGATGCTATGCACGAAGAATATGAGTCTATTATGAAGAATGATGTCTGAAAAGTGGTCCCAAGACCGAAGGACATATCTGTTGTCACCTCGAAATGGCTCTATAAGATCAAGCATGGATCTGATGGAAGTGCTGAAAAGTACAAGGCAAGATTCATTGCCCGAGGCTTCTCTCAAAAAGAAGGCATAGATTATGATGATATATTTGCACCTATGGCCCGCTATACCACCATCCGATCTATTACTGCCCTTGTTGCTACGCAAGGATGGAGTCTACATCAGATGGATGTGAAAACCACTTTTCTGCATGGATCTATAAAGGAAGAGGTGTATGTGGAGCAACCTCTGGGGTTCGAAGTCCGAAATAGAGACACCCATGTATGTAGGTTGAAGAAAGCCCTCTATGGGTTGAAGCAAGCCCCCAAAGCTTGGTACGAGAGGATAGATAGCTACTAGATGAAGTTGGGCTTCACTCGAAGTAATGTTGATCCGAACCTTTATTTTAAGGTTGATAGAGAAAGGCCTCTCTTTTTGGTTCTCTATGTGGATGATCTCTTCGTGACAGGTGTTGACCCTCTCATTCAACAGTGCAAGAGGGAGCTAGCTTCCGAGTTTGAGATGAAAGACCTAGGATTGATGCACTACTTCCTAGGCTTGGAGCTCTGGCAAAAGCTAGGCGAGATTTTCCTTTCTCAAGGAAAATATGTCGTGAAGCTGTTGGAGAGATTTGGTATCGTGGACTGTAAGTCTGTGTCAACACAGATGGAACTCAACTTTAAGAAGTTGAATGGAAACGTTGTTGGGCCCGTGCTAGCAAATCCTACTGAGCATTGACAACTCGTAGGGGCCCTAATGTTCTTAGTGAACTCCCATCGGGACGTATGTTTTGTAGTGAACACTTTGAGTCAACATATGGTTGAACCTCATCACATTCACTAGATTGGTGCCAAGAATCTGTTGAGATATCTTCGGGGCAAAATCAACCATGGGCTGAGATATAACATTGAGAGTTTAAGACTCCATGGATATACTGATGCCGATTGGGCTGGCAGTGTGGTGGATCGCATGAGCACATCTGGATGTTGCTTCACCTTGGGTTCTGCTTCGATATCTTGGATGAGCAGGAAGCAGAAGTCGGTGGCTTTGAGCACCGCTGAGGTCGAATACATTGCGGTGAGTATGGCCTATTGTGAAGCTATTTGGTTGCGAAAGCTCTTTAGTGAGTTGTTCGGGCATGTGCTAGATACCACCGTTATCCTTTGTGATAACCAGAGTGGGATTCGTCTTTCTGAGAATCTTGTGTTCCACGATCGATCCAAGCATATTGATATCAGGTACCACTTTATCCGGGATATGGTACAGCGAGGCGCCGTAAGGCTCCATCATATAGGAACCGATGAGCAGGTCGCGGATATTCTCACAAAGCCCTTGGGGAAGTTCAAGTTCCTAACCTTCCATGAAAAGCTTTGAATTGTGGAAAGACCCTATTCTGAGGGTCCTACTTTAGTTGGACTATGAGCTCTAGGAGCTCCAGGGGGCTTGGAGCTATAAGCACATACGGGGCTCAAATGGCCAAACCTTGTTGTGCTTCTACCCCACTGTTATGATATTGAGTTGGCTCGCCTCTCTCTGATCTGTGCCCCGCACACATCCTACCCATGGAGTTTCAGACTCATGGGAAGTACCTCTCATTTGGCCAATGAGGTGGGTAATGTGGATAGAGACCATAGCAAGACCGATGGACGCATCATAGATTGTCGTACTCTCTATGTCTAGGATGGCACGTGTCCAACACCTTGATCAGGGATCAAGTATGATGAGGTTTTATCCTCTAAACTGACTTCGGGTCAGTAAACTAATTTCGGGTTAGTATGAGACTCTTTTTGAGTCCGAGAGAGGTTTTTACCTCTAAGCTGACTTCGGGTCATCTGTGTGTGATGTCTTTGTGACTCACCTTTTGTTTTGAAATAAATAGCCAACAAAGCAAGTTACGGCGGGATGACGCACAATGTTTGGTTTGGTACATGATGGATGGCACTTGTGGACAGATGGAGTTCTCCCTAGTTGAGAGAAAGTGTTAATTTTGGGCAACTAGATCCAAACTCCATGTTGCACTGCTCATATGATGATGGTCATATTTTTGTTGGATTCCTCTTTCGGAGAGGTGCAAGATCGATCGAAAGATCATCTTGATCGGATGAGCAGAACATTGATTTTGAATTTATTTCCCACATGTGCAAGCTCGGCCAGATTTATCCCACATGCCTAAGAGATGTGTCACACACCCTCATTGATGAATATAAATTGGAGAGACTTGGAGGTCATTTTCTCATCATCTCATCACACATTCTCTCAATGTGATCTGATTGGTTCGATAGCCTTTGGAGGCCTTTTTCCCTCACACGTGTGAAGCGAAGCTATTGTTTTCTACGCTGATATGTTTAGGGCTTTCTGTTTTCTGTGCTGATCTGTTTAGGGCTTTTCTGTTGCAGCATTGACCAGCGTTGACCGTGGTCAACCCTTGGTCGTTTGACCTCAATCTTCTGCAAAAATTCCAAATTTTGGAGGCCATACAACTGGGCACTAAAATCGAGGAATTCCAGGCTGTTTGACCGAAGCCCTAGTTTGTTGCGTTGACTTTTCTGCTGCTTCCTATGTTGACTTTTATGTGTTGTCCCTGGGTTGACTTGCGTTGACTTGCGATGAGCTGTCTTTGAGGGTTGTGGGTGTGACACATGAAGTGCTAGAAGACCGAGGAAAACTTTGCTGGTTGAAGCATCCTGCTGACCACCGTAACGCAACAATATCTCATTTCTTTGCTGGACAAAAGGAATTGTAAATCTGATCTATATTTGGCTTGTCTTCTATGGATCTATTATTGTGTTCTATTAGCATTTTACTTTCATGTTTATGTGATTGCTATCTATATTGGGTCTAAGAAAGATTGAAGTAGAAGTGCATCAAGCATAGAACACCATTGTTATCTAAATTTAACACCATTTCTGATAAAGGACTTATGATTGCAACACTTAATGGTTTACCTAACCCATGGGACTCATTTGCATCTAGTATATGTGGTAGAAAGGAAACTCCAAGTTTTGAAGAACTATGGACCTCATGTACTCAAGAAGAATCTAGACTTGTCTCAAAGGAGAAGATTCCAAGATCTCAAGATGATGACTCTCAAGTGTTTACAACCCACTTTAAAAATGGCAAAGGAAAGAGAAATTTTGGAAAATTTCAAAGGAATGCAGATACAAGACGAGGTCCTCAGAATAAGGATATTCAATGTTTTCATTGCCACAAGTTTGGTCATTACAAAAATCAATGTACTGAAGGGAAGAACGATAAGAAGAGGAAGGCCCATGATGATGATGAGCATCCTCATGAGAAGAAATCCAAGAATGATAATACAAAAGCTTTAGCAGCTAATGATAAGGACATGTTTTACTAGAACTGCAAATAGATCTTTGATTTATGCAAGTAGGCTAGGAGCAAGAGGGAGTTAAAGGGGTCTATCACATAAAAAGAGAAGTCATAACACTTATGTTATGAGCCCTTCTTAGAACTGATTTGTAAACCCTAGAAATCTAGAATTCTTTATAAGAAAGTCCTAGGGTTTGTGGATAAAACCCTAGAGTTAGACCTAAATCAATGTTTCTGCTGAAAGAAAAAATCCTAGCTCATGCAAGAAAGAAAAGGAAAGCAGCATGCTAATGATGAGGACGAGGATGATGAAAGTGCAGATAGACTTCATTCTTGCAAGAAGACAAGGATCAAAAGGGAGCTAACAATTCCCTACGATCCTCAAAATATAGGTACTTTATATCTCTCTTCCTTGATTATTATTTGTTAGTCTTGTTGTCGCTCAGATTGTACAGGCACCGCGACAACGGCTCAGGTGGGGGTTGTCACTCTGATCCCCGCCCACTCCGTTTTAGTTGTCTCCCAACAACAGGCTATGGGGGGTAGTCCCTATGGAAATAAGATGATGAGAGACAAGTTGGGAACCAACTTGTCCGGGAGACAAAGTTCAGCGGCCTAGCTACTTGATTAATTTAAACAAGATTTAAGGATTTGATTAGATTTAGAAATCAAACCAATGCCTTATGGAGTCAAAACTCTTGCTTGTTACAAATTAAGCCCAAGTAACCGAATGGACCATTGCTGCTTAAATGATTAACTAACTTATATGCTACACAAATCCTAAGATCTAGGTGTAATGCAAGGATCTTGGTTGCTTTTAATATGCCTATATCCCTTAAGTATTTTGAGATCAGTCTTTAGAGTAGATTGTGGGATGGAAGCCAACGTGAAGCAAGAAAAGGCTTGATTAACGATACCTCCCCCTGTGTTCCAACCACCCAGTGCCTCCAGTGCTGTAGAGACTGTGGCTCTAACGACTGCAAGGTCACTATGTTAACCACTAAAAAGGGGTTGAATCCATCAAGCTAGATGAGAAAGGGTTGCCCTAGGAATCTATCAACCAAGCTTATCCTTGGAGGTAAGTTATTAGTGCAAGCTAGGCCTAGGATGCTTATGCAATGATCATGAGTGAGAATCTTAGTTGGAGATTAGCTAAATGTTTAAGTACTTAAAGTTATGATGAATCTTTAAAGACAAGAGTACTTATAAATCAAATGCAATCTTACAACCAAGAAAGTGCCAATTAACTTAGTAGCGATGTCAAATCCACAAGATGTCAATTACTCAAGATATTCAATTAAACAATCTTATGCCACGATTATGTTCTTAGACAATGTCAATAAGGAAAAGATGTTTGATTAAAATAAAACTTAAGATGCCAATTTCTCGAGATAAATAATAATATTGCCCAAGCTTCTTAAGATTATGAAAGAGCACAAGATTACAAACAATGTCTCAACTACAATGTCAATTAGATCTGAAATGCCAAAGTGACTTATTTCATTAACAAAGCTAGGAAATCTAGAGATCAAGTGTTTGAGTGATTTTAGTGTCAAGTTAACAAATTCTCAAATCTAACACAAAACAAGCAATTGTTAGAACTTAATAACATAAACCGTCATTAACCAAAGAAATCATGAAAGAGTTGCTTATGATGAACTTATGACAGCAGTTAGTATGTCACTTCAAATCAGGAAATTTTGCAATGACTTGCCAACGTAAATTTATAAATTTTAGACCTCTTAAGAGGTTATGTTCAGAATATATCAGATCTGAAAACTCTTTTTACAGCAGCAAGAAAAGTGTTCAATTAGTGAGCTACTACTGCAATAACACGTGCCAAAAATTGCCAAATGCTAGAGTAAGTTTGCCAAATTGAAAAAAAAAATAGATTTTCAATTAAGACGTGATATTCAGAAAATATCACATATAATCTAGTGATTGTGCAGAGAATTTTCAGCAAGCAAATGATTAGATCTAAACTAGATATTCAATGCCCAAGTAGCCAAAACACTAGCAAAATTTAATCATGAAAATATTAAGGTGTTTAGGCTATTTAGATGAGATTTTAGAGCACTTATATCACTGTTACAAAGAATTTATTATAGCTGAAGCAAAACAGAGATAAAATTAAGGTATAGAGAGCAAACCCTAGGCCCAAGGCCTTATATAATACTTGCCCAAATTTGCCAAATTTTCTTCAATGATTATGCCACCTAAAAACACAAATTTTGACCAATTTCTTCTTGCAAAACCCACCAATTTTCAGTCCAGAAATTTCAGAAATGGGCTGAGGGCAAACTAAGGCCAAAGAGGGCTAAATGAGGGTTGAAAGGGGTCAACGAAAGGCCAAAGAGGGGGACAAAGGCAGCAAAAGGTTGAAGTAGGGAGGCATGAGGTAAAAAGTAGGGAGGTCGAGGTGAGAAAGAGTCTTAAAAAGCTTACAACCAGCCTAAACGACTGTCGTCTAGGGTCAAAGAGGGGGGCCGACGCCTCATAGGCCCACGGCCATGCCTAAAAAGGCCCTGAACCCTTGACGCAGGGCCTCAAAGGGAAGACCGAGGCCCCTAGAGGCTATGGCCAGCCCTAGCAGAGCCTAAAATGATGACGTTGGGGGTCAAAAGGATGGCGCAAAGGCTTGAGAGGAGGACGTTGGCCTTAGAGAGGCTAGATCGGAGCCCGGGAGGCTTGAAACTTGAAACCCTTGCTTCAGAAAAATTAATTTGCTTCAGATATGAAATTTACTGCAAATTCTTCAATTGGTTGGCCCTGCAAAAAAAAATTGGAGACTAGATCTTACCCTCAAGGGCCCTAGATCTAGCTCTATTTCAGCTCCTTCACTTGATCTCACCTGCAAAAATGGAGATAAAAATACCCAAAACCCCAATATATACAAAATTCTCAAAACCCCAGTTAGAAAAATAATTTACAAAATATATTATACAAATTTATTTACAAGTATACAAGGCTTTTGAAATAAATTTTGAGAAATAAATTATTTTTAGAAATTTTTGATAAATGGCTAATTGTATTTCTAAGAATAGATGCAAGTTACAGCCTTAGCAAAATTAAATAAACCATAAAAATATTCGGAGTCCAAACAAGGTCAGCCTACATCCACAGTTTGTGAACTTGGAGCCTAAGGACTGGGAACCTGCAAACACTATATAATTTCTTCAAAAAAAATTGTTAGACATATGGTGAATGCGATCACCTAAGATGGACCAAAAATCTACCAATAGAATGTTCTTGTCACCATCTAATGAAAAATAAACTTCAAAAATTAAGCACAGTATAGGAAAGCTCGTACCCAGCACGTACCACAAATCAGTAGACAATAAACACTATGAATTGCACTCCGAAGTCCTTATTATGATTCAGAAACGTTCCCAGTAGGACAGTAGCATTACATCAGCTTTTTCGTAGAATTTTCTTAGCCAAACATCAAATGGATTTTAACACAAATGACTCAAAATTATAGATATATCCTCCAAGTCGAAAAATAATGGCTAGTTGGCTTGATCCTCGTAAAAGTAATCTCGATCGTCGAAAAATATTTGATCATCTTTTAATCTCCACCATTGAAAATATTTATTTTTGAAGAATTTTCGAATTTCTCATTTAAACCATTTTTTATTAGCTCAAATTAATTAATTTGAGCTAATTTCCTTAAAATTTTGATTTTGACTTAACCACCAAGGTCCAAGGGTCCATTTTTTCTTGAAATTTCCAATATTCCCTAGGTGGGGGACCTCCAAAAATTACTTTCTTTGATAACAACGAATTTTTCCACTTGGAGAATTAAATTCCTCTAGGACTTTAGTTTTGACTTTAATTAATTAATTTTTTTGCTTAAGATTAATTTAATTTTTGCCAGAAAAATTAATTAATTGACACTTGAGGGGATTTAATAGTTTTTCCACCCTCTAATATTTTAGCCATGGTGTCTAAGTATGAAGGACCATGCACTAAAATATTTTTTACATAAGATAATTACATTTTCAACCCTCAAAGGGGGAACACCCGTTCAGTATAGACCTTCAAATTACACACCCAATTCTGCGACACAATATGATCTAGTAGACCAAGTGATTTGTAATACAATAATTTAGCCAACTAGCTTAAATTATTCTCAAATCACTTTTACATAAGACTCTACTAAAACACTAGGACTCACCTAAGACCTTGATGAAGAATTCCACCCTAGCTTTGGGGTGAGGTTGAAGGGAAAAACTTTGCTAACCATCCGTGTTTAGAAACACAAATGAGTCAGTGAGACGAAAAACCTCTTAGGATGAAATTTTCCCCAAAATAATAGGCTTACCTAGGTTGTTACATACATATAAGGTCTTACTAGCATCATTTACATTACAAATTTGCAGAATCAGTTTACAATGACTCAATAAACAGTTAATTGATGATCTGATCCTTTTGAAAAAATTGGTACATCTGCTTCCTTGGAACTTTGACAAAAATGAGTGTAACAAGTCTCTTGTCTTTGTTTCCTTTTTGCTAGGTTATAATCATTTCTTCCATGACCTCCTAGTGAGGGTTGCAAGTACATCATAAAGGTTGCCAAGGCTTTGGTAATATGTGAAAGCATTAGGAAGAACGAAGCAAAGCTTGAAACAAGAGAATTCTCCCAGAGTAATTTGTGTTCAAGGGGGAGAAGTTATACCGACATTTAGAACCATGTCAGATGACCAGAAGATCTCCTAGTTCAGAGGGGTAGGCTAGCAAGTTTGAAGGATGCCATAATGAAGATTGTGTCGAGATTTAAGAAAATCTATGGTGAATTCCAAGTGGATCTTCAAGTATACAGTAAATGGAAACATAGAGAAGTACAAAGAAAGATTTAAAGACTCCCAGAAAGAGGGAGAAGCCTATGACAATACATTTGCTTCAGTTGTCAAATACACTTTTGTTAGAATTTCTATTGCCTGGAAAATTGCACCAAGTAGATGCAGAGATGGCTTTTCTCAATGATTGAGGAAGAAGAAGTGTATATAAAGCTACCTTGGGGCTTTGAGCTACATAAGAAGAAGTCTCGTGATTGCAAACTAAAGAAAGCTTTGTACAATCACAAGCAGACACATTGGACTTCGCATTCTTGGATTGATGAATCTTGGTTGATCTTGCTATTACAATACTTGAATCTGACGGAAGGAGAAAGACTCGCATGACAGAGGGAGAAGCATTGGCAAGAGGATTTGCTTCAATGATAAAGAGAGTTTCCAAATCCTTCTTCAATGTTAGAGGGAGTTAACATCTAAGTTCCAGATGAAGGATCTTGGTTGAATACATTACTTCTTAGAACCAGAGGGCTGCAGTGGCAAAGGGGGCAGTCAGGATTGCCACAATAGGATCTCTTTCAAGAAAGAGCACTCAGTTAGAGGAACCGAAAAGTAGCCAATCAACTTATGGTTGAGCCAAGACATGTAGCTCAACATGTGTTGAAATACTAGCATGGTACAATTGGTTATGGCACAGCCAGTTATGCTTTGAGATATGTCTCAAACAGTGAAGTATAGTTGTAGGGATATACAAATTCAGATTGGGTAGAGAGTGTTGAAAACAGGGAGAGCACATCAGGATGATGATTCAGTTTGGATTATGCTTGGGCAGGAAGCAGACATTTGTGGCACTCAAGACTACAAGAGTAGAATATATTGCAGCGAATTTGGTGAATTGTGAAGCAGTGTGGCTTAAGTAACTGTTCACAAGATGTTAAAATTTGGCAGCTCGGGGATGAATTTCTCCTATAAGAAATCATATTTTTCAATTATGTTTGAACCACCTATAATAAAATTTCATTTCTAACAATTCTAATATGACTTTCCAAAAATAGTAAGTCACATCTCAATTTGGAAGTGACTTTCCAAAAATAGAAAGTCATGTCTAAATGACCAAGGATGATCTCTACATATGGAATCCACTTTAAAATCAAATCAAACATGATTATACAAGTCAAGAATTAATATTTTATACTTACTAGTATTATTATTATTATTATTATATTATGATTTATAAAATAGTCTAAAGTCATTCACCTTTGATGGATTAATAAAAAATAAATTCTCAATAGTCTCATAAAACAAGTCAAATTAATTGAGAATCTCTTACTTGGCAAATCAAACCTCTCTCTTGGAATAAAACAGTAACTCCACACTTAAGAGAATGTAACTCTCTCTCTCTAATTAGATGTATGGCAAAAGTGTAACTCCTCATTAAATGCACTTGTAACTCCCTCACTCAATTCGATTTGTAACTCCCTCACTCAATTTGATTTGTAACTCCCACTAAATATTCTGTCATGTCTAAGCATAACTCTCTCTCTCTCCCTAATTCGAATTGTAACTCCTCGAGACAAGTGTACCTCTCTCTATTTTTGGGATGAGTTAAACTTCTCCTCAAGTAACTCCATCATCGAATTTGATTCTCCTAGTGTTAGCTCAAGGCATGAATTCATTTTGTAACTCCTCTCCTTTCTCATCTATTTAAGCGACAGCAAGTGAGAGTTGAGAATAGCATGTTCATTGTGAAGGAGGAGAGCAAGTGTTGAGTGTGTGCAAGAGAAGTGTGAGAGCAAGTGAAGAGCAAGAGCAAGGGTAGAGTTGGAACAAGCGTGAAGGACAAGATTTGATCAAGAGAAAGAAGAGATCTTCAATCAAAGAGCAAGAGCACTTCAGCTGCAGGTTGATCAGACATTAGTGACTTTATTCACTCACTCTCTCTCTCTCTCTTTACTTTGTTGAACAATTGAAGAAATCTAATAGAAGAAGAATCATTTAGGTTTTCCCCGTTGAGGAGTTTTGCCCTGGTCATTGGACCTAAATCTCAGTGTCTCATATTTGTGTGTAGTTGTCTTCATATGATCCTTAAGTTTACGTTCTATCTACAATTGTCGATCTGAAAAGTTTTGAAGAAAAGATCTGCATTCTAAGTAATTGTAACATGATAGAACATTTAGTTTTCTGCAAAGTACTTTGCAAGTCCAAAAATAGAACATTTAGTTTTTTGCAAAGTACTTTCAAGTCCAAAAATAGAACATTGAGTTTTTTGCAAAGTACCTTCAATTTTTTGCAAAGTACATTCAGCCTTCTACAAAGTACATTCAATTTTCTACAAAGTACATTCAACTTTTTGTAAAGTAGATTGATTTTTTTGCATAGATCTTACAAGTTTCTACATAGAATTTTTATATTTTTAACACAGGATTGGTTGATCAGGTGCAGGAGACGACCATCATGACAGGTCAAAGCACATACCGAGACACAGTAAAGAAGGGAGCGGTGAGGCCCACAAAGCCTTTGTCCCAAGGCGAAGTTTGTATACTTCAGGGACAAGCTTGAGAAGTTTGTATGCTTCGGGGACAAGCTAGAGTGGTTGAGAATGTTTTCCTCGATTAGAGGGAACGGTGATGTTTTGCATCAAGCGGCAGACATTCTGCCTAGGTCATAATATAGATAGATCAAAGTATTGACCAGGGGCCACAAAATGTGGCTAGGGAGAAAGGCCCAAAGAGCACCAAGGCCCGGAGTGCTCCCCGGGTGGACGAGTGAGTGCATCTAGCATCGAGCAAGAGAGTTACCATTCAATTATCATGCAAGAATGGTAACAGCCCAAGGTTTCACCATAGGTCACAAGTGTTGACCAAGTTCCAATTGACGACTTGGATAATTGGTGAATTGCTCCAAGTGGCGACTTGTTGAGTATGATGTTGATGCGCGATGCTTTCCTCAGGTAGTGGATTGACACATCAACATAGCTAGCTCATTCAAGGATAGACATTCTCCCTGAGTCCAAGTATGTTGACCAGGACTAGGGAGAATGGTCTAGCAGAGGACATACATTCTTCCTAAGTCAAGAATGTTGACCAGGATTAGGAAAAATGGTCCTATAGGCCATGAATTACTCAACCATAAATTTGAGTAGGCACCTTTCAACTTCAGGCTTAGGATTACTCTCCAAATAGGTTGAGTGAGCCCATTTAGCATCAAGGCCTAGAGAGAGGCCTGGATTTGGGACCAGAATACTCAAATGGATTGAGTGTATCCCTAGGGTTTCACCACAAGTCACAGAGATTGACTATGATGATGGTGAACCAGGACTAGTCAGTATACCATGGGTTAGAAGCGCCAACTAGAATCATGGTGACTAGTTGATGCTAATACTATAAGTCAGAGATGTTGACGAGAATTATGGTACCTAGTTGATGATGTAGACTTTGACCATAGGTCAAAGAAGTTGACCAAAATTATGGTACCTAGTTGATGCTATAGATTTTTACCATAGGTCAGAGATGTTGACCAAGATTATGGTAATTAGATGATGTTGACACTGATGACAAATGGTGAACCTTTTCTTAGAGAAATTTGTCAACAAGAGAACATATAGGCAGTGATTATGAATACCTCCCTAGCTAAGAGGGAGTGTTGAATTTTGTAGCTATGGTCGGTCTTCATAATTAATATTTTAGCCCTTGAATTATGTAAGATATGTTCTTCATGTCGATTTCAAAAAGTAGAAATATCAATGTTGCAAACATCGGTATTGGGTTAAAATAGGCAAGGGTCTGGAAAACCAAAAAATCATAAAAATCGAGAAAATATTGGTAAAAATCAGCAAACATTGGAAAAATTAAGATACCACCAAAACAGGTAAAAATCGGCAAACATCGGCTAGGCCAAAAAAATTGTGATTTTGTGATAAAATCGAGATGTTTACAACACTGAGAAATATATATAATGATCAATATAACACATGTTCTTCATATCGGTTTCAAAAGAGAAAATTTTGAATTTTAAATTTTAAATTTTTGGCTCCAAATTTGTCAGTTGACCCTCCCTCAAGTCAAGTCGGCCTTGGTTGAACTCCCATTCAAGCTAGCCAAAACAATATATATAAGGCACTTGACCTCCTCCAAAAGGCATAATTTGATCTCTCACACAAGAAGATATTTTCTGGGCATCCAAGCTAAGGAGAAGAACGATAAGAAGGATGAAATTATCTCAAGCATCTCTCTATCTATCTCTTTGACTTCACACGTGTGAATCCCTCTCTCTCTCTGCAACTTCGCACATGTGAACTTCTAGGAAAATTCTGGCAACAAGTCCGAATTTTTGGGCAACATAGTCTGGGCAGTAGGGCTGATATTTTGGGAAGATTCTGGGAGGTCAAATTTTGGCCTAGATAGATCAGGGAAAGCCGAGTTTGTTGGGCAAAAATTTGACTTGACAATTTGACTAAGTTTGACCATTGTATTGTTGATCAATTTAACCATCATATTTGACTAGAAGATCTAGGTGTATCTCTTGTTGAACTAAAGAATTTCTCTAAGGAAAAGGTTGTTGGGTTTTTCCCCCAAGTGGGTTTTCCCAGGATAAGTCTTGTGCTATCTTTATGCATAGTGATCTCTACTGTCCTTGTGCATTTATGGTTGAATTTTTGAAGTGTAACCGCTTAGTGATAAACTGGAAGTGTTAAAAGAATGTCTAGATCATTAGAAGTAATTATCAGTTTTTCAAAAATGATTTTTCATAGGTCTTCTATCTGATAATTACTTCTAATGATATTCACTTTAGATTCTTTCACGTTCACATTAATCATTAAGCAATTACACAGAAGATCTTCAACAATAGACATTAGGATCGTAAAGAGACAACCAAATCAGGAACACAAGCATTTACCCTGTGAAAACCTACATGGGGGAAAATCCCATCAACCTTTTCCTTAGAGAAATTCTTCAGTTCAACAAGAGACACACCTAGATCATCTAGTCAACCACAAGGTCAAACTGACCAGCAAAGTAGACTTGGTCAATCCTGGTCCAATTGCATCCTAGTCAAGTCATAAGACTACCCATTGAAATCGGTCTAGTTATGACTGCTACGGATGAATTTCAGCCTCACACTGTGCCTAGAGAAGCTCTGTCTTGCTGCCTTTCAAAAAAATTTGTCCTCAAAGATTCGATCCTTCCACAAAAATCTAGATATATTGCTACCTCAAAGATTCGATCCTGCACTTAAGCTTCAAATTCTTCCTTCAATAAGTCTCAAATTCATCATGTCTTTTACCTTAGATTCGTTCTTTTCTTTCTTCCTCAGATGATCAAATTTTGCTTCAGAGGTGATCCAAAATTCTTGATTGGGAAGGAGGTCGAATGCCTCATATATATAGTAGACTGGCTAACTGAATGGGTGCCATTATGGCTAGGCCAACTTGGCTTCTTGGAGTCAAAAATTCAATTCTAAAATTCAAATTTTTCTCTTTTGAAAAGGACATGAAGAACATGCCTTAAAAAATTCCTTTTGACAATAGCATGAAGAACATGCCTTAAAAAATTTCTTTTGACAATAGCATGAAGAACATGCTTTACAATACCTCCCTCTTAGTTGGGGAGGTATTCATAATGACTATATAGATGTTCTCATGTTGACAAATTTCTCCAAGAAAAGGTTATAACAATTAATTTGCATCAGCATCATCCAATTACCATAATCTGGTCAACAACTTTGACACATGGTAAATTAACAGCGTCAGCATTATGCAATTACCATAATCTAGTCAACAACTATGACATATGGTAAATCATCAGCATGAATAAGTTACCATAATTCCAGTCAGTACCTCTGACCTATGGTGCATCCTCACCATAATCTTGATCGGTACTCCTATGTTCTAACACATGGCACATCTTTAGCATTTTTAGTCACCGTGATTCAGATCGGTGCCTCTGACCCATCGTATATTGACTAGCCCTGGTTCACCATCATCCTGGTCAATCTCTTTGACCTGTGGTGAAACCCTAGGGACACAAACCATTTTGAGTAATCTGGTCCCAAATCCAAAGGCCTCACTCTAGGCCATCATGCTAAATGGGCTCACTCAACGCATCTAGAGAGTAATCTGAGCCTAATGCTGAAAGTCCCCCACTCAACTAAGTGATCCTAAGCCTCTAGGACCATTCTTCCTAATCTGGTCAATATACTTGACACAAGAAGAATGAGGCTATGGATCAAGCAAAGGAGCAAATACAGGCATCCTACAAGGATAGTGTAGGTAAGTATGGGCCTATTTGAGAGATCATTGATAACAAATGGAACAATCAACTCCATCGCCCATTGCCCTATACATACAGTTCGGTATTTCTTGAACCCAAGGTATCAGGTAGGAGAAGGTCAAACTATGGAGGTCACAGATGGGTTGTACGAGTGCTTGGAACACATAGTCCCTAATGAGTCCAAGCAGCTGAAATTACATTGACAGATCAATGCTTTCACTATGGCAACAGGTATCTCTGACAAAAGCCTAGCAAAGACTACAAGAGATGTGGACCAACCAAGTACACAATTCCAATATCTTTTTAAATTGTTTAAAATTCAAATTATAGATACTTGAATTTTTAACCAAACTCACAATCTTAAGTGTTGAACACTGAAATAACTTTAGTCTTTGTCTTTGCAGCACATTGGTGGGAGCCATTTGGCAGCCAATGCCCTCAATCGCAAAAGTCAGCAGTTAGAGTCAGCCATTTCTTGTTAGAATTGAAATACTTGTTATGGTTGAAAAAACAGTGTGGGATTAGTTCTACAACTTAACACTTTATACCAATTTTTAGGATAATCATTCAATGAAATTGATGTTTAAAATAACGCCATCTTAGTAATTGCAAGCAATCAAATTTTCCATAGAAAAAATGGGAATAAACCATGAGAAACTTGAAAAAGACATACCAAATTTCACCAGCATAGCCATGCTCATGAAAGTTTGTTAGATCATCTGCATATGAAGCATCCCAGTGACTCTGCAGACCCAGCACTGATGGCTCCACCTCAGTATCCTGTTCATCCTTATCTGAACTGTTCCAGCCAAGAGAAGAGAAGAGGAAGTTATATAAAGAATGTATGACAACATTATGATTATGTTCACAAGTTTTAAGACTCAAACAATTCATTGGAGTCTAATCACAACAAAGAATTTAAAGATTCAACTAAAGACATCAGCGAATTCATGTTACATTTCAAGCATGTTGACATTACAGATTGTGTAATTAGAAATATGTAAGAGGAAAGCTAGTATAATGTGTTCTATTCAAGGCCTGTCACTTGTGCTTTATGCTTTCTGTCCAGTTTACCAAACAAGAACTTACAAACCCGAAAGTGCACAAATAGTCAGCTGCTAAACTGATATTTCTGCAATCATACTACCAGAAGCAATAAATTCCTATGCCCATTTATACATGTTTCTTACTTTTCCTGTCCCACTCTTACATTAGAATTGGAATGAAAATGCCCTTATGGCTGTACTGTTAATTTTTGTTGAGGATCATTATACATATTTGTTGCCTTTGCTGCCCCACTCTTACATTAGAATTGGCATGCAACTGCCCTTGTGGCTGTACTATTAATTTTTGTTGAGGATCATCATGTGGCTGTGGTAACTGTTGCCCCTCATATTGGCATGAGTGGTAATTGTGTGATTTTTCATCACATGACATAGCAGGTTAATTTGGAGGGATGCTGATGGACTAAAAATACTAGCCTCTTCTTTTTCTTACTTGAGGATGGTGCATTTCAGTTGAGAGTAGTCATGATATTCTTACTTCAACATGATGATTGATTTAGATGTCCTGGTTCATATCGCTTTCTTCATGGTCACATGTGATGGACAACAGTGACATATTCCTTGGTGTTGAAAGATGGTGATGATAAGATGTGATGGTTATCTTCAAGCTTTGGATCAGCTTGCCTGTGGTGCTAGAGGTTCATGGTGTTGCTTCTTGCATCCTTGGTGTGGTATGATGAGATAACATTCTACGGAGGAACACTTTAGTATTTTACATGTCCATTTACTCTTATGATGGTGCTTAAGGAAATAGATAATGGATTCCATGGAGCACTCACCTTCTTGCCACCGGATGTATCATACTTGATGCTTGTAGAAGGGTGCCCTGACTTGTGACATGTCTATTGAGATTCTATGATAATACTTGATGTGAAGGAGAAGGGATTTTGTAGAGCACTTACCTCCTCTACACATCTTGCATATTACTTTTTATTTTGGTGGAACATCCTAGGGTTTCAGGCAAAATTAGCATGATTGGTGGCATCACAAACTCTTGGTGAAGGCACCCTAAGGTTTTGCAAGTCTATTCCACTTTCATGACAATATTAAACACAAGAAACTATTGTTCTCTTAGAGTGCTCATCTCCTTGGCATTTTTTGAGTGCCTTGGGGGATTGGATGAGGATTTTGGTGGTAATATGCTACTAGACTCTTGTGATGGAGCGCCCTAGCTCTTGGAGTGTCTTTTGTAATCCTGCAGTGATAATTTGCATGATTGAGAGAGCAAGAGAGGGCTGTTGGAGCTTGAGTTGAGGAGGTGAGTGAGAGGAAGATTGAAAGGGTTGTTTGAGGAGCTTGAGGAGCTTGCAAAGGTGATTGGAGCTTGGGATTGAAGGCACCATTGGATAGCCAAAGAGGTAGGGTCTAATCCCATTTATATTTTTCCATGTAGCATTTGTGTTTTTTATATGTTCATTGTTGAATGAAAGATGTTCTCTTCTCTCTTTCCCATTCCCATTCCTCCTCCCTTTTATTGTTGGTGGTGGGCATATGGCTTGGCATTCTCTTGTTGGTTCCTTTTTTTGCTTTGATGGTGTTGGGGAGCAGAAGGAGGAGGAGTAATGAAGACGATGAAGAAGTGGATGGTTGTGGATTAGGAAACCCTAGAGACGAGTACCAAGAGGAAGAGGAGGAGGAGGAGGATAATGAGTGGAGATGATGATGGCAAGAAAACCAAAGTAGACCAAACCCCCTTGTGGAAATATGTTACTAGGCTTTCAGGAGGGAAAGGGAGTGGAACCACTAAATTTACATGCCCCCATTGCAAAATCATTTTCACTGGTTCATACACTCATGCCAAAAAGCATCTTTGTGGGAAAATGGCATGGAATGGAAATAAGCAAATAGGAATCAAAACTTGTGGAAGTGTGTCAGTACAACAAACAGAGAAATACATAAGGGAAGAGCAGGAAGCCCAATACAATATAAAAGATCAAAGGGTGACTTTGAACATGAAACCACCAGCCCACAATCACATAGACTAAGAACTCCATCAGCATCCACCCATGGTAGTGGATACGGAGGCACAAGCACAAACATCCCTTGCAAGCGTAGAACCATATCAAATTTCCTTGATCAAGGGTGTAAAGATGACGTGGATGCAAAAAAAATCGGTTTCTCTATGCATATAGGATACCATTCAATGTTCTTCACTCACCTTATTGGCATGAAATGATTGGCGCCACCAATGATGCCCCTAAAGGAAACAAGAGCCCTAGGTATGACAAAAATAGAACTGTGGGACTTGATCATGAAAAAGCCAAAATAACACATGCTTTGGGTAAATTGACAAATTGTTGGAATGACTATGGGGTATCCATAGTATCTGATGGTTGGACAAATGTAAAAGGAAAGCCATTGATAAGTGTTCTTAGCGTGTCTGCTACTAGTGCAATCTTCCTTTCAGCAAATGATTACTCATAAAAGTTCCAAACTGCCATCAACATTGCATAACCATTACTTCAAACAATTGAAAGTATTGGGCCATACAATGTCATCCAAGTCATCACTGATAATGCTTCTAATTGTAAGGTGGTGAAAGCAATCATTGAGAATAAATACCCCAACATATTTTGGTCTGGGTGTTTGGTTCACACAATGAACCTTTTGATGCATGATATTATTATAATCAAGGAACCTCAATACATATGGATTGGTGATTTGTACAATAGAGGCAAGAGAATGATAAAATTTATTACCAATCATAGCAATACCCATGGGTTTTTCTGCAGTCAATCAAGGTTGGAGCTATTGAAGCTTGGGAAGACTAGATTTGCTAGCTATTACCCCACCTTCAGGCACCTTTTGAAGGTAAGAGAGTCATTGGCTAGCATGGTATCAAGTCAACATTGGCAGGTATTAAAGGATAGGGTTCCAACCGCACCTAACAGGGAAGGTTTTGAAGAAGTGGGGGAGACCACTCTTGATGGTCTATTTTGGGCACGTGTGAGGGATGTTTTGCAATACACCAAGCCCATTTATAGCATGATTCGTTTTGCAAATACAGATGCACTAGTGATTGGGAAGGTGTATGAGCAGATGGATAACATGTTGGGGCAAATAAAAGATCCCAACTTGCATGATCATATTTACAATTGTGTGTATGCACAGTGGGATAAACTTAATGTTCTACTACATACTTTGGCATATATCCTTATGCCAAAATACTACTCTCCATCTTGGTTGGGAAAACTTGCACCTAGGGGTGGGGTTAAGACCAAACCCCATACAGATTCAGAGGTAAGTTGGGTATATGATAGCATTAGACAAGTTGGTTCCTGACAAGGAGGAGTGTGCTAAATTGCGTGGAGAATTAGGCAAATACTTCAGTAGCACTGGAGTGTTTAGTTATTTGCAAACAATGGAAGATAGGGACAGAATTGATGTTGTCCCATGGTGGGACATGTATGGTGGGGGGGACTTTTGGCAAAATTGGCAATAAAAGTGCTTTCACAGGTTGTTGATACTTCTTCTACAGAGAAGTGTTGAAGCACCTATAGCTTCATCCATAATGTGAGAAGAAACTGCCTCAATGAAAACCGAGCAGAAAGCTTGGTTTTTGTGCGCTACAACTTGAGCTCGTTGACACATTATTGTGCGTGGGCTTGTGTTAATACATCATATATGACTTGGGACAACAACCCAGAGGAAGATAATTTGGATGATGGATCTATACATTTAGAAGAATTGGAAGCGAGACTTTTGAAAGACAATGATGAAGCAACAACAACAAGAGTTGCCATGCCACCCCCATCATCTAGTAGCAGTGCTCAAGTTCCACAAGCTTTGTTGTCACCACCTCCATCTACAGCCTCACATGGAGGTCATGTGCCTTTTGGTTATGGTTTTGGCCATGGTCGTCCGACTATGCGGGAGGAGACTCCCAATAGACCACGAACTTCTCATAAATTAGACATTTCTCATGGCAAGAGCCAAAGGAAGGATTAGATAATAGATTTACTTGTCTTTTCTAGTTTCTAGTAGTTTTTATAATTGTTGACTCTTTCATATTTATTATGATATTTTTTGTAAACAATATATGACAATTAACTTTGAAGTTTGAAGTTCGCAATTATAATTCAATGTATTATGAATATGATGCTTCATGAAAGTTGAAAATTGAAACATTTCATTCCAGGTTAGATACTCTTTGTTATAGTTTGGTTACTTGGTAATGGTTACAAGTACAACTTTAGTGATCAATGACGACAAATGTTATATATTGAATTTTAAAAGCTTGAAACTTTAAGATTGATAAATCATGAGACTCGATATGTTGTATGTTAATAACTTGTGGACATGTGGTTGATGAAGATTATGACTTCTAGATGATTGATGTTATATGGTTTAATCCATGTTTTTATGCTTTTTATATCTAATTCATCATTATACATGCTTTTGTTGACATATATGCATCAAAATATATAAAATGTATATTATATAAAAGTTTTCTCCCGATTCGCTCCCAACTCAGGAGCTTTTGAAATGTCGCTCCCCGCTCCTGCTTCCCACTTTCGCTCCCACTCCCAAACGGCCTTGAGAAGATCACCTTGGCAGTGGTATATAATGGAAGTGACCGAAACTATAAGGATCATCTCTATAATTTTGTGAACATTGTGGAAGAACGGTAATAAGATATTTGAAGGGACAAAAGAATATGAGGCCTCTTCTTTAGGCAATGTATGTGCAAAGTACATTGTAAGCAACCCAAGGAAATGTCTATGGTCAACATCCTAGTTCGAAGATTGAAGGTTTGAGGTATCTCTATTGAAGGAAGATAATAAATGACAATTGAAGAAATGTCAAAGGACTAGATCTCGGCAAGGATGGATAATATGAAACCCTAGCTCCTGGATGATGATGTGGACAAGGCAATTGATGAAGAAGAAGTTGACTTTTCTCAAAAGATAAGTACTCTACATTTTGTTTCCTTTGATCATTGTTATCGGCATCCTTATCTTTGATAGTCTCTTGTACTTTGCTTAATTGTACTTGTTCACCCATAGCCTCCCAGCGAGGATTGTTGGTTGATGACAAGGACTGCCTAAGTATTGGTAGCAGATGGAAGAACTAGAAGAATGAAGTAAATCACTGTGACTTTCCCAAGTTCAGAGAGAGCAAGTAATTTAAGATTACTTGTGCCAAAAAGAAGTCAAAGGAAAAGGTGTTGCCTTTAGAGGGCTCTGAGAGCAAAATCTCACATGAAGGATCTTGGAAACCTAAGATTTGGCAAGAAGCTGTTAATTTTCCACTGTTCTATGCTAACACAATCACTTAGCCCAATTCTTTCTTCAATTATCAATCACCTTTAAATAAATTTAATCTTCAAATAACAATGAGAAATTGTTGATAGAACAGTAAATCCAATATACAATAAAAGTCAGCCAAGAGCAACAATAAGAAACACAAGTTTTGGTCAAAGGCCGGGGAAAAACCCCTACGATTGCGGACACATGTATGTAGGGTGAGTGGTTCACCTTCCCCTACTGTTGATGACATATGCATAGGATGAGTGGTTCACCTTCTCCTATGGCATATGAGCAGGATGAGTGGTTCACCTTCTCCTGTGGATCCCCCAGTGAGAGATGCATTCAGGCATCTGCGTGTGGATATGTCGGTGGGACGTGGTTCACCCTTTCCCCACATGTAGGATGCCTATTCCCTAGGATTGATGGTTGACATGTCGGTGGGATGTGGTTCATCCTTTCCCCACGAGTAGGATCTTTCCTACGATTGATTGGTTGGCATGCATGTAGGACGTGGTTCATCCTTTCCCTACTCTCGGTAGTTTGCATGTGTGTAGGATGTGGTTTATCCTTTCCCTACGTGTGGTTATGATATGTGTTTGTAGGATGTGGTTTCTCCTTTCCCTACGTATGGTTGTGAGCAAGATGTGATATATTCTTTCCTTGTTGGTGTCTTTGCATCATCTTACGCATGTAGTCTGGGACACATGGGAAGTACCTCTCATCTGGCCAATGAGTACGGAAAAGTGGTTGGGGACCATACCACTACCGATGGATGCATCGTGTACTGCCATACTCCCTATGACTAGGATGCATGGTGTTCAACAACTTGATCTAAGATCAATTGAGGTTCTACCTCTGGAATGACTTTTGTCAGCGGAGAGTGGCAAGGTCTTGTGACTCACTGTTAATCAATTCTTCTTCATTATTACTTCATGGTTCAGCAGAGCAGAAATGATAGAGATGGTACATGATGACAGGTTGGCATGATGATCAGTGACAACAGTTGGATTGGCAGGTGGAATTCTCCCTAACTAAGAGGGAGTGTTAAATTTGGAAACTAGGGCCAAATTAAACCTTGGGACAGCTCATTTGATGGAGATGATGTTTGCATTGGATTCCTCTTTTCGAGAGGCCCAAGATTGATCTAAAGATCATCTCATACGGACAATCAAAAGTGTAATTTTAAATTTATTTTCTCACATGTGCAAATTGTTCAGGTCAGCCTCAGCTTAATGTAGCCTCAAGAAGCCCAATAGACGTGTCCCTTCATCCACAACGAATTGTATAAATAGGAGTGACCTCTCACCTCATTTGGACATCATTCACTCACACATTCTTTTCTTTCTTCTTCTTTCTCTCACATGTGTGGTAAGAAGTATGAAATCTCAGAGCTGAATTGCAGGCCAAAAATTTCAGAGTTCAGGGACAGTTTGACCAACATTGACCAAGGTGTTCTTGACCAAGTTTGACTTTGATTTTGGGTGGAAAAGTTCAATTTTTGAAGGCTGTACAGTTGGGCACAAAAACTGAGAATTTCTAGGCTAAATCACAGAACCAAAATTGCAGAAATTTCAAACTGTTTACCAACGTTGACAGAGACTTTCCAAGGATCATTTGACTTCAATCTTTTGGGGAAATTTCTGTCTCAGCAGGCCGTAGCTTTTGGCACAGAAACCTAGGTTTTCTTAGCACTGTGATCGTAGACCAAATTGCAGGATGACCGCAGAAAATTACAGCAGTTTCTCTCTCCCTTGACCAGATTTGACTGGACTGTTTTGGGCTGATTGGGCTGATCAAGCCAAGTTTGAGTGGAGAAGACCAAGCTGTTTTGAGGACATTTTATTGCTGCTTTGACCAGCGTTGACTTTCTGGTTGGGGCTGATTTTTCTGCAATTGACTGCAGAACTTGACAGGCCTGATTTGAATGTGTATTGGGCAAAAGTAAATTTGATTTTTGTTCTCTCTTTCTCTCTGCTGAACTATTGAATAATAACAAGAAGAATTGATCAAAGGGTTTTCCCCACATTGGGGTTTTTCCATGGCTTCTGCCAAATCCGGTGTTCTCTTGTCTTCTGCATTTGTTTTTATGTTCTATCTGCATTTACTGTCAATGTGATTAATGGTTAATGTAATTGCTACTGAAAGTAATTGGATATTGTTATTGGGCTGCTAAAGAACATTGAAGTAAATTGTGCTAAGCATAGAACATACCATTATTAACTACAATTAACATAATTAAATCATTTATTTTATCGACAATAGAATAATATAATAAATATTAATAGCTAAATAAACATTTTATCAATCACTTTATATTATTTTATATTATCTTGTTTGCATCAGTATTATTTTAAAAATAATTTTGATAACTTGGATGTTAGTCAACATAGGCTGCTTTCTCGGTTTACTTTTATATTAAGAAAAACTAGATGTATTTTACTATTTAAGATGGTTGAGATGTGTCATATCTATAACATTTAGAAATCAAGATGAAAATCAATATAGGTTGCTTTCTACATATAATTTTCTGTATTAAGAAAAAATAAATGTATTTTACCATTCAATATTGTTTAAATGTGTTACATTTATAACACTTGTAATTCAAAATCAAAATCAAAATAAAATATACCTTTTAAAGATCTAAAATTTTATAAATTCATTTCATTTCAATATAAATAAGTACTTGATAGATCCTTTATAACTTCATTTCATTTCAATATAAATAAGTACTTGATAGAATTAGGATCTAGGGTTTAAATGGATTTTCATCCTATATAACGCTAAAAGCCAAAATAACAAAGACAAGGGTACTTGATAGATTCAGGATCTAGGGTTAAAATGGATTTTCATCCTTTATAACGCTAAAAGCTAAAAAAACAAAGACAAGGGAAATAGAGGCTTAATATTGTGATTGCCTTGCAGTTGAAGAGGGAAACAAGGTTCAAGTATGTGGCCCTAAACTTATCAGTGCAATTTTATTTTCTGGATTCTGATTGTAATTTTTTCCCAGTTGTGAATGGAAGTGTTTTTTTTCACACAATTCCTGAAGGAAAAGGGCTTCATATGGCAAAAGCCCTTAACTAGCAAAAATAAAACCCGTGCTTCCAATTAAGCAGTTATTTCCGCAAAATACGGCTCAATAACAGCGAAACATAGACCCCGTGGCCCTTGACAATGCAAATGACGTCCCGTAAGTTGGCGAGCAGTTGACGGCAAGAAAAACCGAAACAATCGTCGAGACAGCACAATCTTTTGACCGACGATTTTATGGGACGTCCCGTAAGTTGGCGAGCAGTTGACGGCAAGAAAAACCGAAACAATCGTCGAGACAGCACAATCTTTTGACCGACGATTTTATGGAATCAGTGACAATACCTTTCGCTAATAATTAAACGACCTAGATCTCGGATCCGAATCCCGGAAGACCCTTAATACAGAAACCTAGTTCCCCGAAGCCCGTTTCCAGCTATTTTAAAAAAACCGCAGTTACAGAACAACCATTCAGCAGACATTAAAAAGGAATCGTAGTAACAGAGAATTGCAGCAGCGTAAGGTTCAGAAATTTAGGTCCAAAACTGAAAATTGAAGGGGTTTGGCTACCTGTAGTCTGATGTCCCGAAGACACCAGAAGAGAGAGCTGCATAGGCATCGGCATTGCGCTGTTCGTCGTCCAACGTGCTGCCATACTCACTCTTAATAGACCATGAATCCGCAGCTATTGATCGATCGTCGTCAGAAAACAATTCCGCAGTTCCCGCGGATTGAACCCGCGACTGAACGTGATCGAAATCCTCGGGATGCCATCGGATGCCGGCCATTATTGAATTCCAGTAAGCAGTCCACCACGAGAGAAAAGGAGGGACGAGCTTGTTGTTGATCGCAGAGGAACAAGAAAATAGGAAGCTGTGAAGTTGAGTATTTATGGTTGGACTGTATTGACATTTCAGAGGATAAATTATGTTCAGTATGATGGGAGACTTGTTTTTGTCCTTTTGTTATTTACTTTACTTACCCTCAGGTTCAATTTGTTTGGCATATCGTTGTCTCACCGAGTTGTGAGTTCATTTGCATTCCGAAGTACACCTTTTTGTCCTCTTTACGTCTCTTAAATCTATTTGAAAATATACTAGTAGTTCTCTCAAAAGTACAAAGAAAGGCTTATAGGATTATTTGAAATTGAAATTGTTAAATTGAAAAAATTGCAATTTGATTTGAAATAATAATTGTTGTATTAGATTTATGTTATTTAGTATGTTTATGTTAAGTTGGTAATATACTATTAAAATAATACTTGAAATATTGATTTGATGAAAGTCTCATAGTTTTTCTATAGATATCAAACAGGGGGTGGTTTCATATGCACACTTTTCTTAGCAGTGAGAAATGAGATCTTCTTGTCACCTACAATATAAGATGTGTTAAAAAATTTCTTAAGCAATTCATATACAAGTCATTTTTAATTTACCTTGATTTACCATCAACTTTGATTATATTACACAAGGGTTCCTATTCATTCCCAAAGAGTGGCATGGAACCTTAAAAAATAAAAATACTTAACAAGCCAAAAGGAAATGTGGAATTTTATTTTGCATGATACTATCAAAGTCTAACTTTACAACAATATTTGGAGCCTTCTCTCTGATAACCTTTCCAATAGCATGTCCAATGGAATCAACCTTATCCTTATCATTGGAAGAACTTTAAATTTTCACGGTAAACTGTTTTATGCTAAGCCTGTGTTCATATCCAATAATTTGCCTAAAAAAATATCCAAATTACAAATAAATTATTCCATGCTTATTAACAAAAAAATTTCTAGTCAAATACATAAACATCAATAAAAACCAAAAAATCAACATATCTTATGGTAAATTGTCCTACGAAGGAATCCAATTGTGCCTATAAGATTTACACTTTTGATTTCATCCATGGTAGGTATCAAATCATTTGCATCAATAACCTTAACACATCAAGATATGCATTGAATGTAATTCAATTGTGTCTTTAGGCTTCACTCATTTAGACACACAATAAGTAAAGTCAATGATTGAATGCAAAAAGTTAGATGATCATAGGCATTAATAATCATCTTGTGCATAAGCTCCACTTCTAAGGCTTCTTACATGCCATACATAATAGTGAAAAGCATACTATGTGGAAATAATATTTCCCGGAGTTTCACATATCATATTAGTACAACATTATGAATGACATGTTTTCTTTACATGTACTAATATGCAAAGTACTTCAACAATAAACAGCTATGCTCCAGTTCCAAGGCTTCTTACATGCCATACATAATAGTGAGAAGCATACTATGTGGAAATAATATTTCCACAAGTTTCACATATCATATTAATACAACATTATGAATGGCATGTTTTCTTTACATGCAACAAAAATAATTTAATTCGACACATTTATCCCATCTTGGAAACCTTTCTCACATACGATGCACAATATTCCGAAACATACTATGTGGGACTAATATTTCCACAAGGTATGCTCACAATATTCTAGAAAGCATTATCAATGGCATAGAAATTTGAAAATTTACAATTCTACTATGCAAGGTTTTACTTCCATGAGCGTGTTGGTTGGTTAAGCACTTTTAAAGTTTGACAAAATCACAATTACTACTTTAAGTAATTGCTAATAGGACAAAGGTAAAATTGGATTGTATAAAGACATTGCACAAAAAAAATCATAGAAGAAAAATACAATCCCTCCACTATGGAAATGCATTAAACAAACTTAATTTATTAAAAAAATCAATGTATATTACTACACAAAAAATAATAAGAAGAAGAAATTAACAATAATTATGAATAAAAATAGATCATAGATAAAGGAAAAAAAGAACATTTATACCACCAATTTCAATAATTATAAAATTAGATTACTTTGTCTCACCTAGTATACAAAGCACATGGAAAACCACAAGCATCTCATGGACCCCATTTGAATTGCACTCACAAGAAAAATACAAAGAAAAAGAAGAAGAAATAAATGAAAAAATACAAAGTGAAACCCTTATTACAAATAACACATCAACACAACAACCACATGAATTACAACAAAAGAATCTAGCAAAACCATGGCATCAAAGGACAAAGAGATACTATATAAATGACATTTAATAGTAAAAAAAGCAATAGATAATGATACTTGAACATGATTCAGGTGGGATCATCCCTGCTCCAATTCATTTTCATCATATATGATGCAAGAGGCTCCATTCATAATTGTTTTAAGGGGATCATTGTCTGAAGAAATAAAGACTTATACTACCTTTTAAAGTTTAACAAAATCACAATTACAACCTTTAAGCAATTGCTAACGAGACAAAGGTAAAATTGGATTCTATAAAGACATTGCACAAAAAAAATCATAGAAGAAAAATACAATCACTCCACTATGGCAATGCATTAAACAAACATAATTTATTTAAAAAAATCAATGTATATTACTACACAAAAAATAATAAGAAGAAATCAACAATAATTATAAATAAAATTGGATCATAGATAAAGGAAAAAAAGAAAATTTATAGCACCAATTTCAATAATTATAAAATTGGATTACTTTGTCTCACCTAGTATACAAAGAACATGAAAAACACAAGCATCTCATGGACCCCATTTGAATTGCACTCACAAGAAAAAGAAAAAGAAATAAATGAAAAAAATACACAGTGAAACCCTTATTACAAATAACACATCAAAACAACAACCACATGAACTACAACAAAAGAATCTAGCAAAACCACCGCAACAAAGGACAAAGAGATACTATATAAATGACATATTATAGTAAAAAAAGAAATAGATAATGATACTTGAACATGATTCAGGTGGGATCATACCCTACTCCAATTCATTTTCATCATATATGATGCAAGAGACTCCATTCATAATTGTTTTAAGGGGATCCTTGTCTGAACTCCAATTCATTTTCATCATATATGATGCAAGAGGCTCCATTCATAATTGTTTTAAGGGGATTCTTGTCTGAAGGAATAGAGACTTATACATTACATGTAATCAATAATTTGTTTCATTGATGAAGTTATTTAATGAATAAAATAAAATAAGTTTTTTATTCATATCTAAGTGGCTTCTCTTTGTTGTCACACATTAATTTTATTTTATAATGTCTAGTTAAACAGTAAATTTTAATAAATTTCCAAATAATTTTTAAAGAAAACCATAAGATAAAAAGTATTTCAAGTCACTTCAATTTATTATTTGATCTCCCACAATATAAACGTAACTTCACTATATAAACTTAACTTCACTGATATAAATTTTGAAAATTGCTAAAATTGTATTGTGGGAGATGTAGGACATTTTTTACCATTTTTTTATAAAATATATTAAAAATAATTAAAAATATTAATTTTGAAAATTGTATTGTGGGAGATTTAGGACTATTTTTACCATTTTTTATAAAAATGTATTAAAAGTAGAAATGCATGAATGATATAGATATAATAATTTGAAAATATTTTTTTGTTTATATAATTTTCATAAAAATGTTTTAATATAGATTTAACAAGGCTACAAGGTAGCTACTACCTGCCGCTTAGTTTAAATATAGTAGTGTTGCAATGTGATCTTGAAAATGTCTATGAGTAGCTATTACATGCCGAAGATTTTCTTTGTAATAAAGTTGCTGCTTAGTTTAGTTTAAATATAGCTAAATTAAAGTAAAAATTAAGAATTTACGTTAGTGTTAAGGCTTAGAATCTAATCAATTTAGTTTTCTACTAATATTTTGTTAATCCAATTCCACCGAACCACAATAACAATGTCATATTGTCTTGTTGAGAAAACCATCTAAAAGATTTTACATTTTTGTAAAGCACACACACACATATATATATTAAATGGTAGTTGTTCTGGTTAGATATCTCTACAAAAATATAATTTATGAATAGTTATGAAAATTTATAATAATAAAAATAAAAATATTAGTACAAGAATTTATAATAATAAAAAGAATATAAGTTATATATATAATTAAAAGAATTTATTGTTGTTATTCAAAAAGTTGCATGTTATTTTTACTTAAAATTACATGACATGATATATAGGAATCAAAATTGTTTAATATTTTGTATAGTTATATATTTAATGTGTATTCTAAAATTTAATATTGTAATTTAGTTAACTAATTTGAGTTTTTAGATATTGGATAGCTTTAATATTCTACTTATTAGGAATGTATTTTTTAAATTAGATTTTTCAATTTCTAATGTTTTTTTATATAAATATAATTACATTATATAATATATATAAATTAAAATTGTTGAATATTTTGTATAGATATATATTTGATATATTCATTATATATTCTAAAATTTAATAATAATATAATGTAGTTAACTAATTTGATTTTTGTGAGGGAAGTGATGGGTATTTTGTTTATAATCACAATTATCTTACTAGTTATATGTGGTGGAAGAGTTCTTTTTTGAGGATTTACAAGTCTAAATAATTAGATGTGCGTTAATGCTATAAAGAACGGGGTAAATGAGCACCAAAACTTATATATGTAAACATATGCTCTGCATTACCCTTCATGGACCGCACTTAATTATACCATCAATCAACGTGGAAATTTCTTGCAAACGTGGATTATTTATCCATTAGGTTTCCACACAGTTTTTTATGAAAGATATCAGTTTGATTTTTTAGTGGTCCTGATCATCAAAGCACCTATCAAAATCTTATATATTAATTTATATATAAATTAAATCAACCATACACCAACTTTTAATATCATCCGTTGATTTATCAAACTCATAGTTCATAAATTTCATCTTAGCAGCATATTATATTAGGTTTAACGTTACAACTGTCAATGTTTAAGTCTATGACTATATCCAAGTTAAATTTACGAATATCTATCCACGTTTATGACCATAGTGGACTGCATTTAAGCCCTGATCAGAATTGGGTTAATGATGCCACCAAAACTGCAGGGTATGGTATCTGGAGCTGATATTGGTAATTGATTACATGCCTTGAAAATTTCGTCGTCAGTGCTGTCACAAATTTAGGGTGTAAAATTGTAACAACTCTCCACCTTAGATCTAGCTTGCTCCAAATCAAAAGCAGAAACCCCAGTTATGGGTGGAAGCGAGAGTTGAAGCAGTGTAACCGGTTTCAAATACAGGTATAAGAGGCTTACCTGTAACCACAAGAAAATTTAGTTAGAATAATCAAGGTTAAAAACGAATTACATTAAGTATGACTGAAATACTACTGAAACTACAGCGTCCTTCCACGACATTACAAACTAAGTTAATATAACCATTATAGTCTTCTAGGGATAAAACCAAAGATATCTATGGTTCTGCATTAGCTATAAATAAGGAAAATTGTCAACGTCAACAAATAAATTAATCGTGAATATGGGGGAGGTAAAGATCCATTAAAACCAAAGCAGAGAGTAGAGATAACCAACGTTAAAATTTTAAGTAAATATCAGAGTGCGCACTATACATTTGCAAATTTCCCAAGTGTGGGATTTTACGAAATTGAAGGTGCATATTATCAAGAATCTTTCTGCACTGCAAAGAAGCAACACAGTTAGAATCATACACCTGAGTAGGTAACCTAAATAGAGCATGGGATAGATAAAAATTACAGGGAAGTAAATGCATTTACTGAGATACACATTAAATTAAACGAATTCATTAGCAGTGGTCTATGAAAAATGAAATACCACAGTATACATTTTCAATAGTGTGAATCTGAAGGGAAAATCCAACTACTGCGTTTTAGAAATGCGTTGGGCTTAAGGTGGGTTAATATTTCAGCCTATTAAGAACCTTGTATTCCATATGCTGAGGTGAAAACAAACCAGTCAAGAAGATTATCTACTCGATAATAAACATCTACACCTTTCCCACACGAAGATTTAAGGTGTTGCTACGGTAAATAAGCAATTATTTGTAAGTTAACAATGGGAAAGGAGTCAATACTTTTGTTATAAGCTACTTACAATAAATCGAGATGCTAAAAGAAATGATTATTTACCTTTAGTACTTCTATGGAAACCATTGGAGTCGGAGTTGGGATATGATATCCACTTGGAGTTGCCTTGAGAATGCATTAACTTGTCACAAGATTGAACCAGGTATGTCGACAAACAAACAAACAAACAAAAAAATAGTCATACACAAAAGTACAAAGGAACAACTGATAATATAACACAGTAATTTGATAATTGCCTCTGGGTGTATAAGAAAACGAAGGAACATTACTCAATCATACGCAGAGACACCTCACGAACCTAACCAGAAGAAATGACAATAAATCGCCCTTTTTCCCAATTGACAAATTAAAAGAGGCATACAAGGAACGTTAAAATGAAATGAGCAGTGAAGCAATAACTTTACGCTGGCCACGACGGAATGCTTCGGGGAGAAATCGCACTACTACATTTGGCGCAAATTCCGACACTTGGTTCCGACGCTTTTGACCAAACGTCGGAAATTTCCCCAATTTTTTTCCATCCCGCCCGAAACCGTCGCTATACTGACGTTTATAGAAAGGTGTCGCAATACTGACACTTAGCAAAGTGTCGCCATTGCGACGTTTGGAGGAAGACGTCGCACTGGCGACACTATGGCCCAACGCGTCGCTATTGCGACGACTACAAGTGCGACACAATGTCTAAGTGTCGTAATTGCGACGTTTGGAGGCCTTCGTTGTAATAGCGACGCCTTTTCCGCCGTCGGTATAACGACACTTATATGCGCGCTAAAATACAAATACAAAAACGAAACTTATATGCACGCTACATAAAAATGATTTTATTGTTTCATATCCGTCGCAATAGCTATATTAACGTCCGATATCACGCGCGCATCCGCCCTCGGCTCTTGCAGAACAACATTCGCCCTCAGCTCTTGCAGAACAAAATTTGCCCTCAGCATTCGCCCTCAGCGTTCGCCCTCAGCTCTTGCAGAACAGAATTTGCCCTCAGCATTCGCCCTCAGCGTTCGCCCTCAGCTCTTGCAGAACAGAATTTGCCCTCAGCATTCGCCCTCAGCGTTCGCCCTCAGCTCTTGCAAAATGGTAAGTTCTTACTGCAGGCCCTTCCTCCTATAGTAGGGTTGACTCTATTTGGGTTTTTTGGGTCAATTCCATTGGATTGTGTTAGGATGTAGGGTTCTCTCTAGATGTCAAGAATCAAGATTCAATACCCTCTATTATCTTCATCACCCAATACAAGATTTAAATTTTTCCCAAAGAAACGCTTATTAATTTGTCAGCCATTATTTCTCCCTGCTTTAAAAACCCTACATTTAAATGAAAACAAGCATTGCATTTCAACTACAAAAATCTATTAGTGTTCAAATGTACATGTGTGCTACATTAACGTCGGATATCACGCGCGCATTCGCCCTCCGCTCTTGCAGAACATCATTCGCCCTCAGCATTCGCCCTGAGCTCTTGCAGAACAACATTCGCCCTCAGCTCTTGCAGAACAGCATTGGCCCTCAACTCTTGCAGAACAGCATTGTCCCTCAGCTCTTGCAAAATGGTAAGTTCTTACTGCAGGCCCTTCCTCCTATAGAGGGTTGACCCTACAGCCTAACCAAATAGCTCCACTTGAGAAAACTTTTCATAATCTTGGGGCTGGATATACTGCAGAGAAAACAATTGTAGTTATCATTCGTGCTCCAATATATTAATATACTTTTTACATTGAACTGAAGATAGGGAAACAAGCAAATGCTAGCCCTCATACAATGCTTTGACATAAGAGTTTTGAGTGACATACTTGAAAAAAGAACTCATCGACTGATATTTATAATCATTTGAGTTATTCAAGTTAAACACAATATCAAGAATCAAGATTCAATACCCTCTATTATCTTCATCACCCAATACAAGATTTAAATTTTTCCCAAAGAAACGCTTATTAAATTGGCAGCCATTATTTCTCCCTGCTTTAAAAACCCTACATTTAAATGAAAACAAGCATTGCATTTCAACTACAAAAATATATTGGTGTTCAAGTGTACATGTGTGCATCACTTGTGTAGGGTATTCCTTTTCCACTTTCACATTATCCAAGAATGTGTGCAGTATAGTTCATATTTTTTGTGATTTAGATTATCTTGAAAAAGGAAAGGTAAATTATTTCCCATGAAAAAAGAAGGTTTTCCCTTTTTACTACTGGAAATGGTACAACAAAGTTCCATTTCTACCCGAAACTCCTATGAAACAGGAACCAAATAAAGGCCATGTCCTCAATGGACATCATTTGGCTTTGAAAATGGCCATTGCATCGTGTTGTTTCTTATATTACATCACGATAGTTTCTTAAGTCATTTCTTGTTTCTTGAGATGAAAAACAACCAAAGAAATTGTGAAGATCCTTTCAAGAAATAAATGACCATTTCTCAATCATATCTCAACTATTTTTTATTTTATTCAGTGGTTTCTTACTTTGAGATAAATTTGACACTTTTATAAGGAATATAGCATAAAAACACAAAATGGGAAGGAATTGATGAGGTAGATGACCTTTAGTTGTTGTCAATTAAGAATTGATAATACACGATGCATGTTCTGTACTACAAACTAGATTCCTTCCTGGAGTTAGGACACAGAGTATTGAATCAAGTTGTAGTTTCTAACTTCTTGTATTGGTTCATCAATCTTGAAATTCAGACATTGCATGTCTTCATTGCTTCATGTTTGAATAATTTGCATCATATCGTACAATAGGAAATTAGGAATTATGACTATTATTACATTATGGATCTGTTAAGTTACTTTTAAGTTTGCATGGTTTAGTGTGAAATTATTCTAGTCCCAAAACACATATAATCAAGGAATTATAACGTGATTTCAAACATTAAATATCAACAAAATCGTTTAAAGGATATTGAAAGGAAAAAGGTGATGGAAGATAGAAAGTGCCTTACTTAATTTCTCTAAGGATTTTTCAATAGTTGCTCCAAAAGCTTCACTTCAAGGCCCTTCAAGATCGTCTCCAACAATGCTATACCATCAGCTTCAACAATGTTGCTCCAAAAATATCCTCAAGGTCTTCACAACAAGTTTACTAGAAGTTGCTCCAGCAATATATTCAATAAGGTCTTCATTGTCAACTCGTCTCTTGTTTGGGTGCCTTAATGTGCAATGACATGTTTCCAGGACTGAATTCAATGCAAGGCATATTTGAAACTCTAACTCTGTCTTTCGGTGTCTTATTAGAAATTATTTAAGTTTTCATTTTGTGTTTTCAAGTTAGATATTGTTTTCAAGTTTTTACATTTATAATTTTATTGCAATGTGGCAGACTGATTAGGGCAGTACAGGAACAACCCCGAGATGGGATGATCGCGGAAAGAGGCCAGCAGAAGAACATGTAAAGTGCCAGCATTGCTCTATCTTCGGGTATTTTAGTTATTTACATAATTGAAATAATATTAATTTTGTTCAAATATGCAGACACCTAGCCATGGTACGCCTGATGATTCCCTCTTTGAGGAAGAGCTTTATTCATCCCTATCTCCAGTGTTCTTGTTGCGAAAAAAGGCACGAAATGCAAGGTCAGAATTTAATACTTTGATAGACGCGCCTCAAACACCTGAAACAGAAGAGAAGATAAAACAACTTATGAGCCAGCTAGAAAGATATCAGGTAATAATAAAAAGTCAAAAGGATTTTTTTTTTGTTCTGCATGAGATGAATTGTGATAGTTTGATTTTTAATTTTTACATTGACTAAACTAACAAAAAGTTCTTTTGTATGTAGCGTTTTCTGGCACTTGCTGAATTCGGTGTTGGTGGTAGTGGGACACAAGGGCAAGAGATTGCCCAACAACCCTCTTGTACACCTTCTACTCCTTTAGGTGCCAGGCAAGAAACACACCCTGCCCAAGCAGACACCCAGCCAACCGCTGAACTTGTTGGCAATGATGAGGCTGATATGGCCAACTACATTATTGCGTTTCCTGGAGCTACACGTGTCAGCTCCACAGGGACCATTAATGGCAAGTTGTTGGTGAATGATGAAGGTGTCCCTATAAAGCATGTACAACTCCCAGGTAAATTTTAATATTTTAACTATTTCATATACTTTATCTAAAACATATTTATCACGATTTTTATTTTTAAATTAATGATAATATCTTTCTTTCTTTTTTCTGTGTAGGAAACAATGAGTTCTACAAGTATCTGGAGAGCCATGCGTTGGTAATTTTTGGCCCAACCATACGCACAGGGTGGAATTCCCAGAGTTCCAAACTGAAAAAAGAACTTCTAGATTATCTAGAAACCCTTTTTGGGGTCGGCATATTTGACAGAACAGCAGTGGCTCAGGTTGCCGGCAAATATTTGAAATATACCAGGGACACCTATAGGACGCAATTGCAATTTAACCCTAGATATGAGCGTCCTCTCACAGTTCCAGAGAGTGAGTGGAGAGCACTCATCCATGACGGAAAAGAGAAAAGGGCAAAGAAAGAAGAAAAAATGCCAACTGGACCCGCAAGGTAAATTACAACTTTAATTCAATAGCTTTAATTTTCTCTATGTCTAAAATAAAAGTGTGCTATGTCATATCTGACTTTAATCTTTTGATGCTAGGTTGCCTGACACCTCAAAGGCAACCAAAGCTAGGATTGAAAAAAAGGGCCATCACAAGCTAGGCCAGGGCGGCTACTTGAAATTGGTCGCAAGAATTGTAATTAAGTAGCTAAACATCTTATAATTAATTGTATCGCCTTCCAACGTTTTTGTAATCCTATCAAATATCAAATATGATTAAAAATACATAGACATATGTAATGTAGGGTGATGACTTCGAAACAGAAACAACAGAGGAAGATAAAAATATCGCTTTCCATTTCGGCTATCAAGCCGTAGTTGAACGTCGCATAAGCTTGGGGCAGGTCCCAAGATCTAGAATGCCTGATAAGGTAAAACATTAACCTTTCAATATGTTTGTTTTCATCCATAAATTTAATGTCTAACAACTTTGTTTAAATCAAGGGAGCAACACTACCGACGACACAAATAACCCAGTTTTAGAGCCAAATGTAGATGATCCTCACGTGCAACCTGATCATTGTAGTAGGGACCAGGCCGACAATGCTACTATCAGTGATGGCCGTGACGGTAATTAATTTCCACTTATAATTTTTTCTAATTATACCTTGATGGTTTTCCTTATAACGTTTTTTGTTTAAATGACAAAGAATGTTTCCCTTGAGGATCTTACCACCAGAGAGGAAGATAGGGCAACAGTCCCAACGGCGACCACTGGTGCACCAAGTAAATAATCTCATTGCAATTTTTTTTATTAATATTACCGAACTAGTTCAATGATATTTAAAAACTGACAATTAAAATTTAATATTATCTGTTTTTGTAGGCGATGCCCCGTCACTGGATGAGACCAGAAATCGTGACTACGCAACTAGGTCAGCGGCGACAACTGGTGCACCAGGTAAATAATCTCATTGCAATTTTTTTTATTAATATTACCGAACTAGTTCAATGATATTTAAAAACTGACAATTAAAATTTAATATTATTTGTTTTTGTAGGCAATGCCCTGTCACTGGATGAGACCAGACATCGTGACTACGCAACTAGGTCAGCGGCGACAACTGGTGCACTAGGTAAATAATCTCATTACAATTTTTTTTTATTAATATTACTGAACTAGTTCAATGATATTTAAAAACTGACAATTAAAATTTAATATTATCTGTTTTTGTAGGCGATGCCCCGTCACTGGATGAGACCAGACATCGTGACTACGCAACTAGGTCAGCGGCGACAGCTGGTGCACCAGGTAAATAATCTCATTGCAATTTTTTTTATTAATATTACCGAACTAGTTCAATGATATTTAAAAACTGACAATTAAAATTTAATATTATCTGTTTTTGTAGGCGATGCCCCGTCACTGGATGAGACCGGACATCGTGACTACGCAACTAGGTCAGCAGTGCGGGTCGAAAGGCACGAAACAGGAGCAGAGCATGATGATATTGATGATGTAATTAGGAGCTTTAGAAATAGGAAGAAGAAAAAGAAAATTCGATAATGTAAAATATTGTATTATTATAAGACAAACGTTACCATACTTGGAACGTTTTTGCGTTATATAAAAAACTCATTTATCATACTATTTTTATGTCAAGCATTAATTGCAATGTTTCCTTGCGTACTTTTTGTTGAATTGTTTTTTTATTAGTTATTGAATATTTTTTTTTATGCTCATGAAAGTAAAAAATGAAATATAGATTGGGTATTGGGGAATTGAGAGTGATGTGAGGGGAGGGGAGGGGCCATAAGAGCTTCCACCTTCACGTGGTTGGCCCTGTTTAGTAGAGAATAATTTATTGGAGCGATTTAATCTTGGAGCAAACCACCCTCGATCCAGTGTAGCAAGAAAAAAGTCACTGTTGACTTAGTTGCTACTCTTTCAGATCGTGGGAGGCTTGTTCCAAGTTCATGCGACTCCAATAAATTGTTCTTGAAACGAAGAGGAGCTTATTCAGGTATGTTTTGACATTTTCAACATATGTTCTAACATTATCATAAGAATTCATCTTAGAGTAAAAAATACTACATCAATTACTTGTATTTATTGTATAGATAATGATGGATTTTGATTGACTTGGCAGTGCAAGTACAAATCCTCTTGCATCATGAGCAATACAACTTGTCAACCAGGGTCATGTCCAGGATATTTTTGCTTGTACGCTTGACCAGGTTCGTAATGTCACATTTTGTAAGTTCCTTTACAGTTCATAATTCAATATTAAGCTTGTTCATGATTATTATCTAGGTTTTTGTATGTGTTTTTTCATCTATTTGATTGTAAGCAACTCTGCATGTTTCCTGTTGTTCACTATGATTTCTCCCATTACCACTCCCAGGATGAATTCGAATTTATTGTTACATAGGTTACTTTATTGTTGCTATGATTTCTCCATTTACGATTTCATAGGTTACATCATGTAAAGTTGTCAATCTCGGGTTGGTGATGAGCTTTAGTTCTCCAGATTTGGGGCTTTTCTGATATTTTCTCCCTCATGTCATTCCTGCATCACCTCGTTGTTTGAGCATGCCAATTGTCTACCACTTGTACCAATTGGCACATGTCGATCTCTGAGTGGTGCCACATTTCACCTATTTTCAGTGAGAGTTTAGGGTTTCTCTAACATAGCTTCAGAAATCCGATTCAGTGCCTGCTTGAATATTGTCACATAATACTCATGGTTTTGATTGATGAGCATGTTCTGAATGGTTGGTTGATTCATAAGAACCACCCATATAGTCATCTTGATATATTTCAGAAGTTTTCTCGGGTTTCCTTTTTCACCGTTTCTAGTGGGTGGGATGGTGTGGGCTGATCCATCAATATTGGTGCTCTTGTAGTAGCGAATTTGTTTTTGGGGATATAAAGGAGCATTTGATGTAGATATCCCATTGGATGCATTCATAGATGGGCACGAGAGGTCTAGAATTTAAATTAAAAATATGCAACCTCTAGCATGGCAACCTGAAGGCTGCGAGAGACACTGGTTAAAGATTATTTTGTGGTGGCCTTAATATAGTCGTGATTTCTTTCTATTATCTTAATGCAAATATATAGTCCGGTCTCATTAAAATGAGGATTGTGGTTGTATTTCTCTTTGGTTGTTTCTCTCTTAATGCTCGAGAAGTTGCCAAAAGTTGCGATAGTTGTTTAGTTTGCCTGTTACAACTTAAAAGTGGTTTTTAGCAATGGGAGTCATGTTTTTTAAGGTTCATACTAATATGAAGATCTTGTAATTCTATATTCGGCATAAGAGAAGATGGCCTCTGCTTTGGGCAGTATGACAACAATTGCCACATCTACCTCATTGGGTAACAATGGAAAGGGGAAGAAGTTGGGTGCAATGTTTGATAATTATGGCAGACAATTGTCTTCTCTTTCAGTTTTTTCACCAATTTCCTTTAATCGCTCAAGCACAAGAGGGACTCTGAGATTACGCGACAGAGAGAAGGTAGTTAATACAAGAGCTATGGAAAAGGAGTTGTACGTACTTCAACAAGGATGGCTCAGCGACAAAAAAATTGCAGGTCAGAGAAAAAATTATGTTTAAAGGAAGGTCCCCTGCACGTGAAACTTCACTGCGGTGGATCTTTCCTTGTCCACTTATATTCGATTTTAATGTGTTATTTTAATTTTTCATAGAGGGTTGTTATTTTAGATGTGTGCTCTGGTTTTCTTTTTAACGTTGTATTAGTTCCCCTTCTTAAATGTCTTAGATTTGGTAGGCATAATTTGAAAACTCAAAGGTGAAAGGAAGCATATTTGTTACCCAGTGGTCTAAAAGGAAAGGGTTATGGCTGAGTCAAATTTTATTGTTATTGACAGTGTAATGAAATGTATCTCAATGCTATGGTTTTGGCCTTTTTATTGGTTGAATTAGAGGACCCAGTTGAAAATTTTGAGGCCAAGTAGGCTGGTTTTCCTTTTTGCTGATGGTTTGGTGTATCTAATTGAATTAGTTGCCTAAGGTATTTTTGGTTGCAAACTCCTTTTCATTTTTCATACGGTATTGGCCTTGTGGAATACATTTGATTGTGTGGTCTTGTTAGATCTACAACATTTGTAGTTGTTTAGTCTTATGGCCGAGGTGCACTTTTATTATGGAAATAGTTGATGCATTATTGTCATTTAATCCTTACTGCAGGGTAGCATGTTGAGAAGTTTCTTGTGAAACATTTGGTATTGAAAATGACACTTGATCCTATACAGCATCATGCACTTGACTTCAAAATTCATATTCAAAGTGTGCAAGACAATTCTTGCAAAATTTCAAATATTTATGTTGTTTTAAACCATTATCTTTTTCATGTATTGGATGCTGAAAATGTGAAAAAGACTTTGGTATGAAACCAACTGGTGAATAATTTCCAGCAAAACAACCACTTCCAAGACATGATTTAGAAGTAGAACATATGTACTTATGTAGCATAGAAAGATATCTTTGATGCATTGTCAATGTTTGGCTAGGGTTATTTTTGGAGAAAATAACTCCTTATTCCTAGAATAGTGATCTTCAATACAAGTAAATGCCAGAGAAGAGAGATCATCGTGTGGCGCAACAAAACTGAAATTGGACCCCTAAGGAGAGCTGGTGTGTCTACAATCGCTCTGTCAGGATTTTCCCCTGGTTTACCCCGTTCTTTTCCTCCAGCCTGGGTCTTCATTGACTTCTTCTTTCTTCGGGTTTATTTATCAAATTCGTAGAATTTGATAAATAAATACCATCCACAATGGTTGGACTTTAATTTATATTCTCGACTTTATATTATCTCCAAGCCTTATAACCAATGTTTAACTTTCAACACTTTGTATTTATACTCCACGTTTCTTTTTAAATAAATAACTTGTAATGAACTTTTGGCTCTATATTTCACCACCCAGCCTTACAACAATCACGCTCCAGACTTATGCTAATTATCCGCCAATCATTTAATTAAACAATTTCATTATACTCCGGCCCCACCTATATATATCAATAACCAATCAAACACTCGTATCGTACCTGGCTATCCTCCACACACCTTAGTTAACCTCCGGGCAAGTTCAACGTGCGACCACCGTCCGATGGCCCTTCTCCAAATCAACGACTCTTGGCAATTTCGCTCGGCTTCCAACGTCGAGCTTTAACGTGCGATGGCACGGGTTAAACGGTGGTTTTCCGGGTGTCACTTCGCCACGTGTCGCTTTCCCTATGGAATCGCTCGCGAATAGGAAATACCGCCTACTCCGCAAAAGCGGTGCGATATGGGCAACCCGCTTTTGTGATTCCGCTCGTGGTTTTGGTACAGGGCTTGACCACGGGTGCAAATCTGGTTCCGCTCTCCTTTTGTTTGTTAACTCATGTCCAATCCTCGGGTCAGGTTCCGAAAGCACAACAATCTTGTCTCTTTATTAAGCGGGATTTTTATATTTGAACAGTGTTCACGACCCCGGTTCTCTTGAGTCAAGCCCGCCGGACTTCAAACGACGATAAACCATAATTCAAACCAAATTCGCGTTCCAAAATAGCCTGCTGACGTCGGCCAATTTTGTGACGCAAAAACCAAATGAATTCCGCCCTAATATTTTTCGGGTCCGAAGTTGGCTGGCGTACGGAGGGAGAGTTGTGACGCGAATTTCTTATCAAATTCGCCCTAATCTTTTTCGGTTCATTTTCATTGTTCCCCGCCACCCTTTTGACTTTGTAAATAAAACAAATTGCGTCTGCATCATTTTCATTGTTCCGTGCGCTAGCCAGTCTTCCATGCAACAAAATTCAAAAACCAGCTGTTAACGCTTGCTGACCGTTACCTTGCTGAAGAGAATTGAAGCCGAGTATTTCAGGGTTCTTCTGTCATAACCAGCGCCTGTTTAAACACGTTTCATTTCCTGTAAACAGGTATTTATTCCAATTCCCCGCTAAACTCTGTAAAAAATCCTGGTTTTAGTTTTAATTCTGCACTAAGGTCTGAAAATAAGTTCAGTTTGGTCTTTTTCGTTCCCAGAACTGCAATTATATTCCCAAAACTAGTAATTGTGCCCCTTTTCCACAAAAACCCTGAAATTCCATTTCTGAATCCACAAGAACCAGAAATGGAAGTTCCTGTAGCTCTGAATGTCGTGCCCATCAATGCCCCTCACAAGGACTTGGATTATTTGCCTTTAGCTGATATGGATTTTCAAATTAAAGATTTGTGTCTCAGTGAGAATCCTCTTCAAATATTTTGCCGCTGCAGAGACAATTATTTGAATGGTTCTGACATCTTTGGACTTTGGGAATCAAATCTTCCTATGTACCTTCTCCCCTCAGTCCATATTTTTCCTGAGTTAATCCATTAATGCTACGCAAAGTATGATCCCAACCAACGAGTAGTTTTATCCCCAAGTCAAAATGTCCTTTTCCCAATAATTGCTCAGTCCATAAATGAAATGCTACAATTCCAACCTGGTCAAGCTCTCACTCCCCTGTCCATGGTTGAATTACTTGAGAAATCTACTAAGTTATCCCATGAAGAGTTAAACCGCCTATGCCAAACCTTCATGTTACCAGAGCATCGGCCTAAAAACCCTCCCCCTTATGGTTATGCTTTCTTTACTGATGAGGGTAGAGTTATTTTAGACATGATATCTTCCATAATGGGCTTCAATACTAGTGAGTATGTTGATCACTTAACCCTAGTATTGTTATCCATTTTTACCCTTGGACAGCCTCCTGCTGTCAAGTACGATTTTGCATCTTATATTGCTGACAAAATCCATGATCAGTTCATAAGATTTGAGAATGAGAGAGTATTTAAGTATTCTTCTGTCATATATCATCTCATGATTTACTTTCAGTCAGAACATTTCCCTTTTTATGTTAAGGAACTTGATGCCAAAGGGAATCCTAGGTCAGTCATCTTTTGGTCTGCCATTACTCACAATTTCTCTGATTCTCCTTATTCCTATAATGAGTTTGTCGACCTTTTTGTTCATCCTGCAACTACCTTGTTGACAGGAGTCTCTCCTCCTAGAATTAAAAATGAAATCAAGAAAATCCTTCAGCTCTCAAAGCATTACAAGATAGGTGATTGGTACCTATATCAAAACTACACAGAGATCAGGATATATGGATGTGAATTATGCCCATTCAAACTGCCCAAGTATGTCCCAATGAGACTCTTTGCATTAGAATATTTCAGGCAAATGAATAATTCAGATATAATTCATTTTTGCAATGCAAAGAAAAGGCTCAACTCAGGATCAAGAGCCAATTAGGTCCCTTCATTTGTAACTCTAGGGAAGCTGGACAGGAAGCCGAAAGGATTTTAGAAGACCATCTCAGACTACAAAAGAGTTTCTACTGGGTGCCTTATGATCCAAACAACTTTATCTGTGATAGAAGAATGAAAAATAAACAGTCACCATACATCCATCAAAGAATTCCAGAAACAAAACAATATGCTAATATGGATGAATGGACAAAAGGGACATTGGTTGAAAATGATAGTGAGCAGGTCAATGTTGAAAATGTAATGAAAGATCTTGAAAAGATACTTGACCTAGAATCTTTTGGACAGGTGCAGGGATCTTCTTCAGCCAGGACTTTACAACAAAATTTGCGGGAGATTAGTACAGTAGCAGTAGAATCTAAAGGAAAAGAAAAGGAGCCTGATATACAAATAATTGAAAAATTCATAATGACAGAGCAACCAGAGACTTCTAAAGAACAAGGTCAAGGACAAATTCCTCCTACTCAGATCAGTGAGCCAAAAATTTCTATTTTACAAACTCCTCTGAATATAGAAAAGGGAAAAAAGAGAGAGGCTGAAACAACTACTCCTATTGGTGGCTCTTCTGAACAACAAGATGTTAAAAGGCAGAAATTAACTCCCCTTCCAGAAGATGAATCATTTCAAGAAATCCCTGACATCCAGGGAAGAGAAGACAGTCAGCAAACAGATACAGGTAGTGGGACATCCACTAATTTTCAAAAACAGGGAATACAGAGGCAACAAAGTGCAGAAATATCTTCTTTCAAACCTCCAGTAAAAACTGCCTGGGACATCAAAAGAACATTCACCAATATAGAGGCCAGGAACGATCCACTTAGACTTAAAGTGTACAACCAATATTTGAAGATGGCTCCGAAAAATCAAGAAAGATTGATGTCAGCTTATGACATCCGGCCTCAAGACATCCACAGACTGCAGAAATCATCAAACAAAATTCTGAGCAAGAACTAATGGATTTGCTCTTAAAATTGAATGAGCAACTTACTGCAACTGAAAAAGAGCTTGAGAATGCATTAAAAGATAAGCAGGCAAATATTCTAGTATCTACATCAGGAGTAGTGACAGGTACAACAACAACAGGTCAGCTAGCAGAATTGTCACAAAGCAACATTGCAAATTTGAACACTGATGAATTAACAAAGTCAATGGAAGATATGAACATTCAGTGTAGAAATTTTCTGAATAATGAAGTTTATTCGCTGCAATTAACCTGATCATACATCAATTCAAATTGCTTGTACAACACATAATTGCTTCTACAAATTAATCGTCACATGCAGAATAAAAACAAAGCGACAGAACATCAAATCACACACATAGAACGCAGCATGTACAGGGAAAGCTTATAGCTGAAAACCCCCAGCTATATGTATCATATAATGGATGAGAAACATTCAGCAATACATAATACAATACTCCTCACAAGTACTCAGTACTATCTCATATGATGAACACAAAACTAGCTAGATCTGAAACTAGTCACAGGTTCAAATCTTCCCGCTGCTCTGCCTGCCTCTACTGCGCAATCCAAAAAGTGAATATAGCTGAATGGAATTCGAATTCACTTAGTTGGTACAACGCAATCATCATTGGCATCATCATCCCACTGATTGTGCAAATCTCATGCACAACTAATGTACAACTGCTGTCAGTCTCACCCTTTCATCTACCTCTTCCACTAGTCTTTCACTGAACTGTCCATGCACTGAGTTAACTGATGTGTTCTTTTAGTTTAATAATGAGTTAATATCAGTGAATTAATTAATAATTAATTCACCCAACTCATCTCTAGCATAATCACAAGTTAAACTGATCATAACTAGTTAAACTAGTTAACCGGAACACAATCTCCATTAACTCCTCAATCAACTCCACCAAAACTCCACCACATGAGTCTAACTGAAGTCAACCATGCAAAAGCTCAACTAACCCATAGGAAATTCGAATTTCCTTATGTCATCTGCATGCCCCACCTCCGGGGGTCAAACTGAAGTGCTCCAAGAGGATAAACTGAAGTTTATAGTCCAAATATTATTAAGGGTAAATAATATTTGACTGTTCTATTTTTAGCTCGGCAGTCTAAAAATAGAAACCACCTGAATGTCTAAAAATAGAGGTCCATCTATTTTTACCAACTCGACCAATCATCCAAGAATAGCATACTGCAACTCCTAGACCATGCTCCATATGTCTAAAAATAGACATAGTCTAAAAATAGACTTTTCGACAAAATCACATGTGTGGTCCCCACCTAGTTTAGGTGATCACTTTCCAACTAGGATCAGGAAAGATGTTTCAGGAGGCCTCCTTCACTGTTTCTTGTTGCCATTTTCAACATTCGTGCCATAGAGCTTCACAAAACAAAGGAACAATTGGCCACTCTAGAACATAAATATGATCTTTCAAAAATGAGTGTTGCTGATAAAACAAGAGAAGTGAATAAATTAGAAAAAACAGTCAAAGCATTGGAAAAGGATCTCACATTGGAGAAACCTTTAAAAGAAATAAATGAAATTCTTTGGGATAATATCATTCAATCAATAAAGAATGTTTGGTCCTCAATTCAAATAATGGATGAACAGAATAACTTAGTTAAATTGGCTCTGGATGAGATTGAGAGATTAAGACAAGAGTTGGGAAATATGCCAGAAGAGGCCAATAGACTTATACATTTTTTGAATACTCACACTAAGAATCAACTTGCAGAAATTGATATTCAGGACAGGACCGAAACAATTCTGGAAATAAAGAAAGTTTTTACTAAAAGAACTCTGGTACAGAATTTAGAACAAAGGTGCTCAGATATGCAAGAAGAAATCATTGCCTTCAGAGAAATATTGAATATTTTGTTAAATAGAGGATTGCCCAGTCCTATAGTTGCAGAAGATAAGCTAATGGACCTTGATAGTTATGTTGAAAAATTGGACAAATATGCCGATAATCAAGCTAGTTCTTCAACCAGTTCATCAACAGCAGCATTGCCTACAGGGAAAAACCTTCATGACAGATTGGAGAATTTATTTTATCTTGAGCATGAAGTAAATCATTTGTTCCCAAATCAGCCTGATTTCTTCAGATGTACTGAGGCCGATGAAACACTAAGAAAGTTGCAAAGGACCAGAGTGCCAGAAGTTCAATGGTGGGAAGAAATGATGGAACTTTTGTAAAAAATTATCCTTACATAAATTTTTGCCTATTTACCACAATATATCATGATAAAAAGGATAAAAGGATGAACAAAGGTCAAAGAGTATCAGAGCAGTTAAAGAGTATCAGTGAAATGAAATAATCAACATAGAATTACTAAAGAGGACAGCAACAAGCCAAGATATAGGGCCTGCCTCCAGCACATTCTTAAAAGAAGGAAACAACACAACATCAGTTATCATTTTTCTTATCTACGAGACAATCTGTCTCTATATTGTTGTAATGACTTCATGGAATATTTTACTTCATATAATATATTAAAAACAACGTTTTTTCTCTTGTGAAAAAAAAATGATTAATGTTTATCACTCTGCCTTCAAAACTAGCAATATTGGTCTATGTTGTTGGTTTATTGATATGGTCTGATGGTCTTCCTCACATGATTAGCGTTTTTCTCTGTTCATGGATTTTGGGTACTTTAATTTGTATTTGGAACAATGGACGTCGGTATTCTATCTGTTGCTTTACTATTCTACATACTGCTATTTCACTTTCTTATAGATGCCTCGGGCATATTTGGATGCTTTCTCGGATTGTCGATAATCTCCATGTGGACCGTTAATGGGTTTAATATCAAGTCCCTGTATGTGACATGGGGTATTTTTCTATCACTGTCTGGGGTGGGACTTCCACATTTCTGGATGGATATTTGGGTTCCAATCTTCAGATGTGAAAATGTAATGACTTCATGGACTGTTTTACTTCATATAATATATTCAAAACAACGTTTTTTCTCTTGTGAAAAAAAAATGATTAATGTTTATCACTCTGCCTTCAAAACTAGCGATGCTGGTCTATGTTGCTGGTTTATTGATATGGTATCATGGTCTTTTTATATTTGGGACATATCACACTCCTCACATGATTAGCATTTTTCTCTGTTCAAGGATTTTGGGTACTTTAATTTGTATTTGGAACAATGGATGTCGGTACTCTATCTGTTGTTTTACTATTCTACATACTGCTATTTCAATTTCTTATAGATGCCTTGGGCATATTTGGATGCTTTCTCAGATTGTCGATAATCTCCATGTGGACCGTTACTGGGTTTTATATCATGTCCCTGTATGTGACATGGGGTATTTTTCTATCATTGTCTGGGGTGGGACTTCCACTTTTCCGGATGGATATTTGGGTTCAAATCTTCAGATGTGAAAATGCAATGACTTCATGTACTGTTTTACTTCATATAATATATTCAAAACAACGTTTTTCCTCTTCTTTTTTTGTTTTTTTTTTTTTTTTTTTTGTTTTTTGTTTTTTTTTTTTTTAAATTGAACCTTCCGTCGCAATTCCGACGTCTTGTAAGCGTCGGAATTGTGACAGTTTACAGACGTCGGAAGCGCGACGTCCAAAACGTCGGACCACATTTCGTCGTAATTGTGACAGTTTGCAGATGTCGGAAGAGCGACGTTCAAAACGTCGGACCACATTTCGTCGTAATTGTGACAGTTTACAGACGTCGGAATAGCGACGTTAAAAACGTCGGACCACATTTCGGCGGAAGTGCGACAGTTTATAGAGGTCGGAAGTGCGACGGTTTAGGAGACGTCAGAAGAGTGACGCTTGTTTGGATGCGACGGAAAAGTGTCGATACTGCGACACTTTTTAGTTGTGTCAGAACTGCGACGGCATGGTAAACCACGGTTTGCCCGCCCTCTAACTGTCGCTCCTGCGACGACAATGTGTCGGAATAGCGACGATTTGGTCATCGGAATTTCCGCCAAATTCTCTAGTGTCGTTGAGCTGTACTCGGTGCCAGAGGTTAGGATGGCATTACATTTGGAACCTACGAAACTAAAATAATTTATAAAACAAACCATTCAGAAAAACGGTAGTAACCCCATATGGATCAATCATTTTGGCACGAGATGAATGGAACCGAAAGAAAAAGAAATATCTTACCTAATAGCAGTTATGTGCAGCTGCGATGGGATCAATGCTGGCTAGTGGTTCAGTCCAAATAAATTATGACTTATGTTCTCTTGCAAAAAAAGAAGAGTTCGATATCCACGACTGAAAGGAAAATGAAGAGGGATCACTATAGATGTGATTTTTTTAACCCACAGTAAACCCTAGCCAAATCTCAAATCTCTACCATACACGTGTTGCCAGATTAAATAGGGTGTCTTGGATCGTTGCCTCGAGGAAGGGAGGGAGCAAGGCCATGTAATGATGTACGAAGAATTTATGAACGAGGGTCTTGACAAATTAAAACCGTGAGGGTTGGTATACCTATTTCTGGCATAGACGTTAGCAATTATTTAAAACCTCCACCAAATACTTGACATATTAAATACATGGTACGTGTCAGTAAGGTCCATTGTGGTGCGTAGACTAGTTGCATAATTAATAATAGGATAAGTGGCATGTCTCAGGTTAAGTGAATGTTATAAGGTTGATGAAACGTTAACTGACACAAATTCTTAAGTTATCCAAATGGCGGCTGCTTGATAAATGAACGACGAGAACTACAATGCAATTTGCAATAACATCTTAAAATTTTAAACCAATAGAATGTCAGAAAAGTAAATTAAAATAACTAAAATAAATAAACAATAGTAAATATTAAAGTTGAACTATAGCAAAAAAACTAAATTTTTTGAAACAAAGTTAAATTAATGTCGCTATCAGGAAAAACCTGATGCGTAGTGACCTGCAGCGGCAGGTACAATAATTTAAAATTAAGAGTTTCCAAAACATTTCTTCTATATTAAAAATAAAAATGTATGAATGATATAGATTTAATAATTTGAAAATACTTTTTGTTTATATAATTTTAATAAAAATATTTTAATATAAATTTAATAATTTGAAATTAAAAAATTCCAAAACATTTTTTTATATTTTAATTCTTATTTGAGATGTTTATTATCTCTATTTTGTCATGATGTTACAAATTTTACATAAATTTTGGTGGATAAATCTACACATAAATAATAATATTAAAAATTCAAATATTATTTTTTTATCTTCTACAACGTTGAAATTGTAGTTTCAATGGTGCTGCCAACACCTAAACAACCTCTCGTGCATATTGTGTGACCATAGTTTTAACAGTGTTAATAAAATAGTTTAATAATTGAAAATTTATATTATGCTTGCCACACAGCGAATGGAGCCATGAAGAAGCAAAATTGTGATCGTTGTGTTAAGCCGCCATGCCCAAGAAGTAAGGTACTGAGGCGATCCAAGAGAAGTGAAGAGGTTGAGAAGTAAGGTGGTGAACCTGTGAAGCAAATTGTAGAGATCTAGACTAAAGAGTTGCAGAATTTTAGATTGCAGAGATTTTTTGGCAAAGCTATGAACAAAATCTGTCTTAGCCATGAAGGCCATCATGAATAGGGTTGGAGGTACAAGTGTTAAGTGTTGTGTGAATTTTACATTTAAAACAATGTTTTTATATCCAATAAATAAAATTAAAAGTCATATATGGGGGATAATTAAGCCCCATCAATATGAATTAATTGAAAATTTATATATATTAAATAAATCAAAAAATAAAAATAAAAATAACACTCACAAAAACTTGGTATAAAATTACTACGGAAATAAAATTAATTAAAATTCAATATAATTTAACTCTCAACTTATAACTATGCCTATAAAGTTACTTCGGGAATAAAATTAATTAAAATTCAATACAATTTAACTCTCAACTTATGCCATGTAATTTGACTTTTAACTATTTCTGAGTGAATAACAAGCACAAAAGCTTGTTATAAAATTACTATGGGAATAAAATTAATTAAAATTTAATATAATTTAACTCTGAACTTATAACTATGCCATGTAATTTGACTTTCAACTATCTCTTGAGTGGATAACTAACACTAAATAATTGATATCAGTTATTGTGTCATATATTTTGGTGAATATATATAATCTTATAAAGAATTGATTTCAGTTATTTAGTTATTGTGTCATATATTTTGGTGAATATATCTAATCTTATAAAGAATTGATTTCAATTATTGTGTCATATAATTTGCTGAGTATATCTAATCTTAAATTTAATATATTTGGTGAGTATATCCAATCTTAAATTTAATTTAAAATTTAATATATTTTCATTCCAATTATGACAAAGTTATTGTGTCATATATTTTTGTGAGTATACTTAATCTTAAATTTAATATATTTCCATTTCAAGTCATATATTTTGGTAATATTAAATTTGAAATTTAATATATTTCCATTTCACTTATTATGTCATATATTTTGATGAGTATACTTAATCTTAAATTTAAATTTAATATATTTCTAATTAAAATTTGTGTTATTTTGGATTGTCATATAATTTGTGTTATTTTGGATTGTCATAAATTTAATTTTAAATTTGAAATTTAATATATTTCCAATTAAAATTTGTGTTATTTTGGATTGCCATATAATTTGTATTATTTTGGGTTGTCATTTATATCTTGGTGAATATACCTAATCTCAAATTTAATTTTAATTTAAAATTTAATATATTTCCAATTAAAATGTTATATCTTGGTAAATATATTTAATCTTAGATTTAATTTTAATTTAAAATTTAATATATTTTCATTTAAAATTTGTTTTAAATATATATATATATATATATATATATATATATATTACTTACTTTCAAAATAAATTAAAAGATGAGGAATATTATTTATTTTCAAAATAAACAAAAAGATGATACATTTTATTCTCACTTTTGAGACTCATTATTTATTTTCAAAATAAAGAAAAGGATGATACATTTTATTTTTACTTTTGAGAGTTATTATTTATTTTCAAAATAAACAAAAAGATAATACATTTTATTCTCACTTTTGACTATCTCTCACTTTGTTTTATTAGTTTTCACTTTTGAAAGTCATTATTTATTTTCAAAATAAATAAAAAGATAATACATTTTATTCTCACTTTTGACTGTCTCTCACATTTTTTTATTCGTTTTATGTAGATAGAAGAGCGAAATTGCTTGAAGACTCTGGAAATGATTATGAGGAGTATGTTGACGGTCTCGAGAGGCTATCAAAGGATTCACCGTGTTTATATATATATATATAGATAATATGTTTCCAATACTTTATTATTTAAAAATAAATGACAATTATAAGTTTTACCTGTATTTAATCACATATTTTAAAACCTTTATAACATATGCCCATGTCCATTTATCATTATTTCAACTTCATGAATAAAAAAAACCTTTGATGTGATTGATTAGATAACTTCGCCGCACTCATCACAGCATAATAATTGTGTGCACATGTAGCTGAATTTGCGATTCCAACGGTGCCACCACTCTAGCAGGTTGCATAACTAGTACAACATACTTGACGAAATCAAATTTTGTCAAGAGAACATGTCATCACATAGGTAAATGGGTAAATCAAAGTGGGTGGTGAACTGTTTCTCGAGAAAAAAAAAACAAAAAACAAAAAACTTGCCTAATTAATATTTTATATCACCAAAACATATTTTATGTTACCAAAACAGATAACCATAACCATAAGCCAACATAGGGTAAATGCAACGATAACCATAACAACGATTATATACTTATTCATATATCTTTATACAGAAACAACACATAAATAATCTGAATAGGAATCTTTAACCTTTGCATAAGCAATCTGAATTCCTATCTTTAACCTTTCCATACGTATGATTTAATTAAGAAACAAACAGTAGCGAGGATGGGACTCGTTGTTTATTCTCATTCCATAACAACTGTAATTATTGTAAAAACTAATATTTCGACAAAATTATTCATTTAAGACAGTCCCTGGAATAATACATCTCAAGTCGAGATTCAAGAAAAACAGAGTTAATTACAATTTTTTTTACAAACTTAAGTTCCAATATGAGAGCCAGCATTGATATGCCAAAACACTAGAACAAAAACCTAGAGTCTCGGGTCTAGAAATGGTATGAGAGCTCGCATTGATATACCAAAACACACCAAAACACTGGAACAGAAATCTGGAGTCTCAGGTCTACAAATAGAACATATACCTTAACAAAACAATAAACCCTAGGCTTAGAATATTCTGTAACTGTCTCAAATTTTCAACACCACGCCATGCCTCTAACATTAACTACAACTTGCAGTTTGCCATGGAAACAAGTTAAAAAGAACCCGGTAAGGTGAGGTCGTGCATGTTGTTGGCAGTGATGGTAGTGGCCTGGCCTGAAGAAGAGGTAGTAAAACCCTAGGCATGTAAACACTATGAACAACAAAGAAGCAAACTAACAGAGGAAGATTAAATTTAAAAAACATGTAAATAGTGGAAAATGAATGTCTCCTACGTGATAACCTAATCTGCGTAAGCCAGGGTTGTGGTCTTCCTAAAGCGGAATGTGAATTCCTTCCCTCAAGGAGGGAATTGAAAACCTTAAGCAGACTATGAACAACGAATTTAAAAGGAAATTGAGGTAATTTGAGAACTAACCCTCGACTCAAAATGCAAAACTGGAACCAAAATTGTAGTTACCAGAGGTGTGCCATAATGCCATCAAGTCATGCTTGACGAATCCATGAACTTCTCAGGGAAGTCTATTGTAGTTACCAGAGGTGTGTCATAATGCCATCAAGTCATGCTTGATGAATCCATGAACTTCTCAGGTAAGTTTAATTCCTATGTAACAAGATCTGTTGCAATCCAAATATCTACTGCAGTCCAGAGAAGGGAGGAACCACCACTAAATACTGTAACAATGGAAGGTATAGCTGGTTGCATAGCTTGAACCGGCAATGGCGATGGAGAAAATGGAGGGATGATCGGGCTAGGGTTAGTTACACTAACCGATGCCAATCTAATGATTCATATCCAATAGTTGAAGGAGTCCACCTGCCATTCAAGTATGACCAACACCTATTAACATTGACAGCCATCTAGAATCTTCTCCGCTAGACCCACTTTCACATTAATTTTTCAGTTGTAAACCATGTAAACCATTAAACGCACACGCCAGGCAATAGCTAGGTGTCATGACGAGAAAAAAAACTTGCAAAGATACATGTCACTACGAGAAGAAAATTGCAATAGCTAGGTGTCACTACGAGAAGAAAAATGTTGACTAAAAAAAAAAAGTGCCCTCATTCAAAAGAAAAGGCCTATCGGCCTAAATATCTCGTTTTATGTTTATTAGTCTCTCTCGTTTACTTTTGCGGAAATTTCGTAATGTTATAATGCAATGTGAATTTGAAAATTTAGTGGTGAATTATAATAAATGGAAATGGATAGATATGATGGAAACTTTTACTTTAAATTAGCATCAACGATATTCCATACAATAGATCTTCAATAATAATGGCACTTACAACCTACATGACATGAAAAACATTCCATCATTGATTTTGCCTTATAAATTTAATGGTGTATTTTTTATGGTTTAGTAATTAGTGGATTTAATGGAGTTTGTGATAACTAGCTTAAGTTTAATTATAAGATCTACAACATGACACACTTCTTACTTAGTGAAATGAATTTATCAATGAGTAAGTTGCCTTATACTTGAGGAGGTGAATTTACTTTAATAAAGAGTTATGAAGTTGTCATGGATGGATGTTTTATTCTAAGTAGTAAGGCATTGAAAGGCCTATTGGATGTTTGTAATAGATGCTTACACTAAGGCTTTGCAGAGCAAGGGTAAATATTTTTGCTAGAACAACTAGCACTATATTTTGGGCTTGGAAAGACCTTGGGTACTAGTTTGAGGCATTGAGTTCTAATAAGGCTTTAAGGTCTCATTTTAGATCAACCCTCCATGGCTCATTATCAACTCCTTAGCTAAAAAAGTGAAATCAACTCTCCTTCTCCTTAGTAAATAGAAAGGTGTTAATCTAATGTGAAATCATCCATATATTTCCCCATAAACTCTTAACAAATGAAACAAATATGTCAACCCTACATATATCTACTTATAAATTTTTAGCAAGCACAAAAATTAAGCCAACCCTCCATCTCCATCTCAACCCTTAGCTAGTGAAGAGGTATCAAGACATTAGAAGTAAATACTTTGAGAAATATGTCTTTAATGCTCCTAATGCCCTATAAGACTTGTCAAGACCTTACTTTCATATTTTTGTCACAACTACCTCTTCATTCATTAAGGGTTTCAGAGAAAATATGTAGAGGGTTGGTTTGTTAGCTTCATTAGCTAAGGGTTGATTTGTTAGCTTAATTAGCTAATGGTTTATAAAGAAATAGATGGAGGGTTTACTCTCTTAAATAGTGGTTTCGAGGAAGATGGAAATCCTACTTTGTTTTATTAGCTAAGAGATAATAAAGAGGTATATATAGTATGTGTTAGGGTCTTATGACAATAGGATTCGTAATTTTGAATTGACTTTGATTAGTCTTGTAAATATGTACATACTTTGCTTTCTGCAAATTGTTTTCCCATTTTAGAAAATTAAAAAATGTAAAGAGGGTAAAAGTCCTAAAAGAAAAATCAAAGGACTTAAAAAAAAAAGATAAAAAAGAATATAAAAATGGACCCCAAACAAAAATGAGATAAAAATAAAACATGAAAGTGATGCAAATCCAAATGCTGCTACTATTTACTTTTACTGCAAAATAAAGATTATGTGTAGCTTGTTCAAAATGCCATAATCCATGATAAGTCAAATAACTTAATCTTGACTTTTCATGCTTTAAATTTCATGTTGTTAGATAGAGAATAAAGATCTATCCAAACAGTTTAATCTTGGCAGATCAGTAGTTAAGTAGAGAATAATAAGGAGCTCAACGGCTTAATCTGAGCCCTTGGAAGAAATAAGGATAGAATTAGTTAGTTTGTTGATTGAAAGAAAAATGAATAAGGGTTTGCAAGCTCAAATGCAACCATGTAAAAGAAGAAAAAATGTTAGGGTAGTCGATGGGTAGGTAGAAACAGTTTTCACCGGGCATGGATATCAGAAAATTGGTCATTTCATTTACTAATTTCCCTTCAAAATCATTCCCCTTGTAAAATTACCCCTTCCCCCTTCATATTAACTTTTTCCCATCATTTTACTCATCTCCTTTCTAAAAATCCCATTTCCCTAGTTAAAAGTCCATTTTTTCCTTTAGAAATTAATTTCCCTTTACTAATTACCCTTTTTCCATAAATTCCCCCTAGAAATCCCCTTAGTATATAAACCCTTCCATTTTAATATTATATTAATTCCTGTTTAAAATATATCCCTAACCCATTATATACTAAAAAACCCACATCACTTTAAAATCTATATATTAAAATTTCCGCTATTATATAGTTAGTATATTTCATCATCCCTTTATATATTATATCCCGACTTTCATATATTAACCCATTAAATTTTTATTATCTGATTCCCATTTATAAACCTAACCTCCCATATATCATTAAAACTTTACTTTATATTATATACCCCTCCGCATGAAGTTTCCCGGGTCCCACCTGTCCAAATCCCATAAATCTTAAATCATTCGATCATTACCATTTGATCCAATGCCCTATATCCTCTTCGCGTCCCCCAACTATATGAAGTTTAAAACTTCAAAAGCTTGCGAAATAAGCAGTTTCGCCCTCCCTTCTATTTGCTACGTGGCATTACCATAGTTCATCGCACTCCCGAGAAAAATACCGCCTACTAGCTTTCCTTGATGCGATAAACCACTTACCTATCAACCCCGCGATACAAAATGCCACCCTGCACTGTGTGATAAAGCAACTTAACCATCGTTCTGCCTTCTGCGATGCGTTAAATCCACTCTGGCACTGTGCGATAAGCCAACAATATTTCAAAACCCTACAAATGAGTTATTTTTGTTAAATTCGCAAATAAAACCAAACCATTGCTAACCCGAAATTAAAACCTCACTGCATCTCAACTCATTTCACAGTCTTTCCCTATCCCCGTAATCCATTAGCACTTCTCGGTAAAACTGTGTTTCATTAAATCTTAGTTTATTTTTGCAGGTGATTGAACAAAACTTGGATAAACAGCCTAATACTAGTTAAGGCCTATTTACTCCAAGAATTCACAAGGAAATGAGTTCGAATGGTTTTCCTAAAACAAGAAGATTTCATACAGTAGCAGAGCATAATGAAGAAATTTACACAATGATGGTCAGAACAAAGGATGAAGCATTTTCACCAACACAACGAAAGATTCTTAGAAACTACTCTCCAAAGGAACATTTTGTATTTTACATGTGTATTTAGTAAAAAAAATCATTTTTACTAAAAACACAGAAGCATGAGTAGTTGAATGATTTACTGTGAAAGTGAAAACAAGTGAACAAATGCAATTAAAAGGTTAAAACAGAACAGTCATGTGACAGAGCAGTCAAGGTAAAACAATAAAAGTAAACACGGAGGTAGTAATGGTTAAATAGAGATGAAAACACTTTCACTAGCAACAGTGAAGTTTATCCGAAGTAAAAGTAAAAACAGATAAAAGAACAATAAGGTTAAAAGATGAAAACAGAGCAAGAAGGGACATTTTCCATAAATTTCCTGTTTAAGTCATAGTTTTGCAGAAACTATTGTGGCCAATCCAAGATGAATTTTGAAAAAATAAAGGAGGTTTATGTTACTAATAGGCCAATCTACAAAAACCTATCTCACTTTTTACACAGGTATTACATAATGAGAAATAAATTTACATCTTCATAGCCTAATTTTCAGATTGTGTGAAATCTTGTTTAGACATAGTTTTGAATAGTATATTGTGAACAACTAGAACTGAATTTTTGGAAACTGAGAGAGGTTTATATCAATAACATATTTATATATAATAACCTCTTTCACTTTTTACATATCTATCTCGGATTGAGACATACAAAGGTATCACTGGACCCCAATTTTGCAGAATTTCTGGAGCAAAATGCACAAAGGAAGGAGGTAGTTAGTGACTTGGAAGCCTCATCATCAATTAAGAGTTGCTATCAAATTCGAATTTCTCTTCTTTGTCACCATCAATCCATAAATATAGTGCCAAATATATTCATTACTTTTGAGTGTCCTTTATTTAAGTTCTATTTATATAATACAGTTTGAGATATTTGTAAACCAATCTTGATATTTTTTCAAGATATTCTAGTTTAGAATTTGTATAAATACTTCATCATATGAAGTATTGAGTGTGGATGAATTTTTGAACATTTATATAGCTGTACTATTATGAACCTAAGGGTGATTGTAACAATTTCAAGTCAGCAGACTGGAACAAAGCAGTAAAGCATCATATTACAGGATTCATGTGTTGGACCACTACAATGAAGTATTTTCACTTGTTTCTTTGTCAATTTCTTATGTTTTTCATCAATACTTGAATGTGGTCTAAATCTAAATGATAAATCGGGAATTTTTATTTCAGAATATGTTAAAAGCACTCTGTTTTGACTAATTATCATTTATATGTTTTCCACTGATATCCAAATTAGGGAACCCTTAATTGCTCCCTAGTTTCGATTAACCTCTGCCTTTTCACTCATAATCCGGATTTAAGAACCCTTAATTTCTTCTTTACCCTGATTGAAACCATTTTCACCATCAACTTTGAAGATTTGAAGTAACTCAGCTATCTTGCCCAATAAACATTTTCCCTTTAGACTTTGATCTTGATCTGACTGCTTGACACATTTACTCCATTTTCCCAAAGGGATATAGATCTATAGCTATCCATCTAAGTAAGTGATTTCACCACCAAATCAAATCAAAACCCAAAACCAATTTACCCTACATAAAAAGCCTAAAACCAATTAAAATCAACAAAGATAAATCATATAGAGAGAGCCCTCTTTGAGCATTAGGAAGGCTAGATCCTAAGGCTTAAAAGTAGTTTTGTGGTTACCTCGGTGAATTATTTCTTTAACCTGGAGAAATTACTGAGTGATAACATATTGGCGACTCCACTGGGGAAACTAATATTTTCTTCATAAATATTTTACAGGTTCAGATCTGATCTATAATGGTGGACAGTGATCAGACACACAAAGGTTCAAATCATCCACCTTGCGACTCCAAATCAATTTCATAATCAAGACTCCACTGGAGGAATGGACCTGAAAGAACAATATGGAAAGATGAGGCTTTTAACTTGGATTACAATCCAAGACATCATGTTCTTTCTCATTAATAAAGTTTTTCAATGTATATTGTATTTTAGAGAAGATCGTAGATTAGTTTTTAATTATTTTCCTTTTAAGATTGTAAATACTAATTCTCCTAATCCCTTCGAGCAGTTTTCTTCTAAATCTCGTGATGATCATTTTCCAATTAAGAAGCCTCAAATAATCAAGACTGATCTTACAATCCCTGTGCATATTCCTGTACCTTGTAAAATTCTTGATAGATATAAGCCCCTCATTTTACCTCCTATACTCCATGATTTCCCTGATAACTATTACAAATTTCTTCCCAAGTTTGATGGAGAAAATAATAACATAACTGCCCAAAAACATATTCAAGGCTTTGAGAATTATCTGGACCTATTTGAGATTGATGAAGATGATGTTAGAATCAAACTTTTTGCTCTTTCTTTGCAAAATAGAATAAAGAGTTGGTTCAAGAATCTGCTTAATGGAAGCATTTCAAATTTCCAGCAGTTTGTTAAAAAAATTCTTGACAGATGGATAATTAAAGTCAATCTTTTTGTGATCATAGAAGAATATAATCAGTTAAAAAGACATCCAAATGAAACAATACAACAATTTTCTGACAGATTTAATCAATTTTATTATTCAATACCAGAAAATATTAGACCTCCTCATGATTCAGCTCTCTTGCATTATCCAAGTGCCTTTGATCTAAAAATAGAATTTCAGTTAAGAGAAAGATATTCAGAAACACTTGTACAAATGTAGAACATTGCAGTTGATGTAGAAGTTAATCTGCAAATCAGAAAGGAAAAGTTGAAAATCGAAGAAGAGAAGAAAAACATTGCAGAGGTAGAACTCAACCTTTTGGTAGGAAAACTAGATGAAATTGTACAGAAGATCACTATGAAAGATGAATATTTCTTTTTCAAAATCACCATGAAGGAATAGAAGAGGTTGATAGCCATGAACAAATTCCTTCTAATTCCAAGTATCATAGATCAGAAAATGGATTTATAGATCAATATGAGGAGAAGCAATTTGTTGATCTAATGTGTATGTTTGATGACATTCCTTCTTTTGATGATTTGCCTAAGTATGATCATTATGATGATAGTTATGTTCTCCAAACTCAAGCTAACTTTACAGAGCAATCAGAAGCTAGTTTGTGGGATGAAAAAATGCATTTTCAGCAGATGGAATACCGAGATCAACTAATACAGATCAACCATGAGAGTGAAGAAGAAAGTATAGAAAATTGGGAAGTAAATCATGGATCTCTACCTCTTTGTTTTGCTTCATTTCAGTTCATCAAAGAAAACTTTAAAGCCATCAATAATGAGCAGTCTTTAGGTATTGTGATTGATAACAAAGAAGATAATGAAACTCTTGATCAAGATTTTTCAGTTTCACAAGTACAGTTATCAAATTTTATTGAAGTATCTGATCAAATGACACAAGAAAGTTCCAAACCACTATTTTTTGAATCATTTCAGCTTTTAAAGGAAACGTGGTATAACATCTTTAAAGAAAAGGATAAAAAACTTGTTGAAGTTTATGAACTCCCATGGAATTTTGTATCCCATAGGTTGCAGCAATTTTCCCAAGTTTCTCGTGATCCAATAGAATATATGTTGGATATTGAATGCATTCAAAGCCTGCCTCCATTAACTAACTATGAGTTTCAGAATCAAGATGATAAAGGTTTCAACAATCAAAAATTACAATTAGTAGGAATATCATCACAAAGTTTATATGAAAGTTCGCAAGGAAATAAAGATGAAGATAACATTTCAGTTTCATGGCATGGAGACCATCCAGAATAGATGTACAAATGTTTAGATCAGTTAAACATTAGTGTACATATCTTGGAAGATCCTTTTGAAAATTTTCTAGAGTCAAGAAAGGAAATCAAGTATTTCCTTATCCTCTCATTTGTTGACAAGATTTTAATAGGTTGCAGAATTACAATTTTGATAATCAACAAGAAAATGCAACAAAATCTATCATAGTACATAATGCTTGAATGGTTGCATTGGATGTTTCATTTTACCTAACCAACAGTTGGACAGCTGATTAGAGTAAGTAGGTAGAATTTCATCTTATTTCAGTTTTTAGTTTTCAGCTCATTTTGAAATAATTCATTAAGATTTGAAGCCAAGGAAAAGGCCCTAAGACATTGATGATTTAGTAGTTTGGTTTGAAGGATTACAACACCTTTTAGTCTCATATCAGATTTCAGTTTGCAGAAAAAAGTGTAAATTCAGTTCAAGATTTTTCAATCACAGTGATTATACAAAAAAGCATGTGCATGTTTGGGATTGGCCCAATGGATTAGGCTACTAGTCGACGGTGTTCTTGACATCTCACAAGGAGATGCCATCCCCATGTGAAGCCATTGTTAGGGTCCTATAACAATAGGATTCATAATTTTGAATTGAGTTTGATTAGTCTTGTAAATATGTACATACTTTTCTTTCTGTAAATTGTTTTCCCATATTAGAAAATTAAAAAATGTAAAGAGGGTAAAAGTCCTAAAAGAAAAATCAAAGGACTTGAAAGAAAAAAGATAAAAAAGAATAGAAAAATGGACCCCAAACAAAAAAGAGATAAAAATAAAACATGAAAGTGATGCAAATCCAAATGACTCTACTATTTACTTTTACTGCAAAATAAAGATTATGTGTAGCTTGTTCAAAATGCCATAATCCATGATAAGTCAAATAGTTTAATCTTGACTTTTCATGCTTTAAATTTCATGTTGTTAGATAGAGAATAAAGATCTAGCCAAACAGTTTAATCTTGGCAGATCAATAGTTAAGTAGAGAATAATAAGGAGCTCAACAACTTAATCTGAGCCCTTGGAAGAAATAAGGATAGAAGTAGTTAGTTTGTCGATTGAAAGAAAAATGAATAAGGGTTTGCAAGCTCAAATGCACCCATGTAAAAGAAGAAAAAATGTTAGGGTAGTTGATGGGTAGCCAGAAACAGTTTTCACAAGGCATGGATATTAGAAAATTGGTCATTTCATTTACTAATTTCCCTTCAAAATCATTCCCCTTGTAAAGTACCCCTTCCCCCTTCATATTAACTTTTTCCCATCATTTTACTCATCTCCTTTCTTAAAATCCCATTTCCCTAGTTAAAAGTCCATTTTTTCCTTTAGAAATTAATTTCCCTTTACTAATTACCCTTTTTCCATAAATTACCCCTAGAAATCCCCTTAGTATATAAACCCTTCCATTTTAATATTATATTAATTCCTGTTTAAAATATATCCCTAACCCATTATATACTAAAAAACCCACATCACTTTAAAATCTATATATTAAAACTTCCGCTATTATATAGTTAGAATATTTCATCATCCCTTTATATATTATATCCCGACTTTCATATATTAACCCATTAACTTTATATTATTTGATTCCCCTTTATAAACCTAACCTCCCATATATCATTAAAACTTTACTTTATATTATATACCCCTCCGCATGAAGTTTCCCATGTCCACCTGTCCAAATCCCATAAATCTTCAATCATTCGATCGTTACCATTTGATCCAATGCCCTATATCCTCTTCGTGTCCCCCGACTGTATGAAGTTCAAAACTTCAAAAGCTTGCAAAATAAGCAATTTCGCCCTCCCTTCTATTTGCTACGTGGCATTACCATAGTTCATCGCACTCCCGAGAAAAATATCGCCTACTAGCTTTCCTTGATGCGATAAACCACTTACCTATAAACCCCGTGATACAAAATGCCACCCTGCACTGTGTGATAAAGCAACTTAACCATCATTCTGCCTTCTGCGATGCGCTAAATCCACTCTGGCACTGTGCAATAAGCCAACATTATTTAAAAACCCTGCAAATGAGTTATTTTTGCTAAATTCGCAAATAAAACCAAACCATTGCTAACCCAAAATTAAAACCTCACTGCATCTCAACTCATTTCACAGTCTTTCCCTATCCCCGGAATCCATTAGCACTTCTCGGTGAAACTGTGTTTCATTAACTCTTAGTTTATTTTTGCGGGTGATCAAACAAAACTTGGATAAACAGTCTAATACTAGTTAAGACCTATTTACTCCAAGAATTCACAAGGAAATGAGTTTGAATGGTTTTCCTAAAACAATAAGATTTCATACAGTAGCAGAGCATAATGAAGAAATTTACACAATGATGGTCAGAACAGAGGATGAAGCATTTTCACCAGCACAGCGAAAGATTCTTAGAAACTACTCTCCAAAGGAACATTTTGTATTTTACATGTGACTTTAGTAAAAAAAATCATTTTTACTAAAAACACAGAAGCATGAGTAGTTAAATGATTTACTGTGAAAGTGAAAACAAGTGAACAAATGCAGTTAAAAGGTTAAAACAGAACAGTCACGTGACAAAGTAGTCAAGGTAAAATAGTAAAAGTAAACACGGAGGTAGTAATGGTTAAACAGAGATGAAAACACTTTCACTAGAAACAATGAAGTTTATCCGAAGTAAAATTAAAAACAGATAAAAGAACAATGAGATTAAAAGATGAAAACAGAGCAGCAAGGGACATTTTCCATAAATTTCCTGTTTAAGTCATAGTTTTGCAAAAACTATTGTGGCCAATCCAAGATGAATTTTGAAAAAATAAAGGAGGTTTATGTTCCTAAGAGGCAAATCTACAAAAACCTATCTCACTTTTTACACAAGTATTTCATAATGAGAAATAAATTTACATCTTCATAGCCTAATTTTCAGATTGTGTGAAATATTGTTTTAGACGTGAAATATTGTTTTAGACATAGTTTTGCATAGTATATTGTGAACAGCTGGAACTAAATTTTTGGAAACAGAGAGAGGTTTATCTCAACAACATATTTATCTACAATAACCTCTTTCACTTTACATATATATCTCGGATTGAGACATACAAAGGTATCACTGGACTCCAATTTTGCAGAATTGCTGGAGCAAAATATACAAAGGAAGGAGGTAGTTAGTGACTTGGAAGACTCATCATAAACTAAGAGTTGCTATCAAATTCGAATTTCTCTTCTTTGTCACCATTAATCCATAAATATAGTTCCAAATAGATTCATTATTTTTGAGTGTCCTTTATTTAAGTTCTATTTATGTAATACAGTTGGAGATATTTGTAAACCAATCTTGATATTTTTTCAAGATATTCTAGTTTAGAATTTGTAGAAATACTTCATCATTTGAAGTATTGAGTATGGATGAATTGTTGAAATTTTTTATAGTTGTACTATTCTAAACCTAAGGGTGAATGTAATAATTTCAAGTCAGCAGACTGGATCAAAGCAATAAAGCATCATATTACAGGATTCATGTGTTGGGTCACTACAGTGAAGTATTTTCACTTGTTTCTTTGTCAATTTATATGTTTTTCATCAATACTTGAATGTGTTCTAAATCTAAATGATAAATCAAGAATTTTTATTTCAGAATATGTTAATAGCACTTTGTTTTGACTGATTGTCATTTATATGTTTTCCACTGATATCCAAATTAGGGAACCCTTAATTGCTCCCTAGTTTCGATTGACCTCTGCCTTTTCACTCATAATCTGGATTTAAGAACGCTTAATTGCTCTTTTACCCCGATTGAAACCATTTTCACCATCAATTTTGAAGATCTGAAGTAAATCAGCTATCTTGCCCTGTAAACATTTTCCCTTTAGACTTTGATCCTAATCTGACTGCTTGACACATTGACTCCATTTGCCCAATGGGATACAGATCTATAGCTATCCATCTAAGTAAGTGATTTCACCACCAGATCAAATCAAAACCCAAAACCAATTTACCCTACATAACTAGCCTAAAACCAATTAAAATCAACAAAGATAAATCATATAGGAAGGCTAGATCCTAAGGCTTAAAAGTAGATTTGTGGTTACCTCGGTGAATTCTTTCTTTAACATTGAGAAATTACTAAGTGATAATAATATGGACTTCACTTAAATCTTTGCTAGTTAAGTGTTGATTAAGAGATGAAAGGTTGATTCCACTTCATCATATAACAAAAAATGAAGGGTTATTATATTATTAGATAAAAGTTAGGAAATCTAGTTCGTATCAACTTGATCCGGAATTATGCAGGAACGCAACAAAATACAGATATAAACATAAACACAGAGATGCAACAGAAATAAAAACTTCAGTTCATTAATATCAAAGAACTTAAATATGCTTACATACATATAAACTAACTCGGACGATGGTAGCTTATCTCTGAGAATAGATGTGGCGGCTACGTGCCTCTGAACTATGTTACAATGAGGCTCAAGGGCATTTTTATTATTGAACATCAAATTAAAACCATAAACAACCAAAACCCTAACCCCAAGAGATGAAACACTAAGAGTTTGTGGGCCCTATTGGGGTTAGTTGGGTAGCTAACTTCCCATGGTCGTAACTTGGTCATATGATCTTCATTTGGCGCGTACGATACCTCATTGGAAAGGTCTCTCCGAGTACTATAGGATTTGTTACAATGGCTATGGGCTTGTTGCAAACATTAAAAAAAACATCGTTTAGGGGGTCAAAACAGCTACGAAATTTCAGTGCCCAAAACACTACTAAAAATAGTAAATGCTGCAATAATCAAGCAAATAGATGAAACCAACTAGGGGTCTAGGTGGAATAGGAGGGTGGTCAGCAATATCCACCTAGATCAGTCCTCCCCTGTTAGGAAGCAATGGTACCCATTGCGTGTAGAGCCTCCATGAGGTGAGGAATTTTTTGTTGAACTTGATCCATGGTGAACCACTTGCCCTCATGAAGGAGTTTCCATGCTTTGACAACTCAATATAGATGGATCCTCTGTTGGCGAGTGCCCTTGATATGTGTGTCCATGATCATGTCCGTTGTGCCCGTTCGATGCAGCTTGGGTTGAGCTCTTTTGGTGTCAACAACTCGGCAACGTCGGATGTGTCTAACAATGGGGGAAAGTATGGTTGCAGTAGGTCCACATTGAATACTGGGTGTAAACCAAGGAATGGTGGAATGTTGAGCTTGAAGGCATTGTCCCCTACAGCCTTGGTTATTGTGTATGGCTCATACCGAAGCGGGCGAAGCTTGCGAATGGGCCCAACGAGGAGCTCCTTTTGCAAATGTAACCAAACATTATCACTCACCTGGAAGTTATGTGCACCCGTTGTTGATCATGACGCTGCTTGTACTTAGTATTGGCTCTATCCAATAATTCATGGACCTGCTAGCGGATGTGATGAATGCGCTCAATGAAGTTGTTAACCGTGTTAGCTTTGGACTGGACATGAGCCAATATGCCTGAGTAGCTGCAAATGGTATGGCTACATCAATGGGACATAATGGTTAGAATCCCAACCCCACCTGAAAGGGGTTATGGCCAATTGAGCTATGGAGAGCTCTGTTGTAGTTATGTTTGAGATAGGGCAAGATTTCATCCCATGTGCGAGGATGCTTCGAGTTATACATGCGCATAATATGCATGATAATTCTGTTGACGACCTTTCTTTGGCCATCAGTTTGGGGGTGGAAGGTCGTGGACTTAGTAAGCTTGGTAACTAGCATCGTCTGGAGGCTTAACCAAATTGTAATCAGGAACCTGTTGTCCTGATATGAGATAATGGTCTGTGGGATCCCAAAATGTACCCACACTCGTTCAAAGAAGAGCAGTGGCTTCTATTGTGATACTCTTCTTGTAGGCCACCAGAATAGCCATCTTGGGGAATATGTTAATGACCACAAACACTGTTGAAGTTTGCAACAATAAACAATGAAGTTGGAATCTAGAAACAACATGATGACACACACACTAATGTGGGATTGTGGGATCACGGTTCCAAGCGATATTCACATAGTGACGAGTCCAAGCGATAGTCACACAGTGATGGGTCCAAGCGATAGTCACACAGTGGTGGGTCCAAGAGATACTCCCATAGTGATAGGTTCAAGCGATACATTAGTGTGGAATGCAATTTATTTATTAAATTGTAAATATGTCTAATTTAATTATCCCTTAATTAAGGTGGACAATAAATTGTAATCTTATCTCGAAATCACTTGTAAAAGTTAACTAAGCATGATAAACTCAATTAGCCCATGAATTTCGAGTTGAGGGTAGTTGGTGAGGCATGCAGAGTAATTCTAGTTGTAACAGAGTTCGAATTGCAATTGGTGCATTAGTTAATGCATGAGAAATCAGTTAACTCAATCTAGGTGAGTTAAAGTGAGTTGAGTTAGTTGTAACTGATTGTTTCACTAGTGAGAGATTAAGTGAATTAAATATTATTTAATTCACAATCAATGATCTAACATGCAACTGATGATTTACTATTAATAGCTACATGCATGTCAGTTCTAGTGGAGACCCAGTTGAGACAAAGGTTAAAGGGAAGTTGACTATCAGTTGTTTTATTAGCAAACTGCTCAGATGCAGTTAAAACACCACAGGATGCCCATGGTACTCAGTGCAGTTGAAAAAGGCTAAAATTACTAAAGAATAGGGATTACATTCATCAGGAATTGCGTGAGCAAGGCAAGCTGAAGATAGGCTGAGAATTGGCTAAGTGTTGGCCCGATTTTGTCTGGAACAGTGTGAGACAATAGGCAGATTGTAGGAGACTCTTGTGAGAAGAGTGCATTGTAATTGTTTCATGATTCCTTGTAAAATATACAATGTATGATAGAGGGGTTTTGATTAGCAAGCTTTCCACTGGAAATTATCTGTGTTGTGGTTTGATATGATTCTTTCTTTACTTGTTGTGATTGGCGATTGTGTTTATTTTATGCAATTGATTTGTATAAGTATTTAGTATATTGCTTTAGCACATTACTTGATCGGATTGAATACATGAAATACATATTTTTTTATATAATTTCTACATGGTATCAGAGCACAGGAAAACATTATAGTGGAGGAGAAGCTGAGTTTGTGGCTGAATAGAATTCGAATTTGTAGCAGTATTCTTGGTGCGACAGGTGGATCCGGATCGAAATGGCTTGAGATTGGAGTATGCACTCGCGGGAAACTCTAACTATATTGCGTGGAAAGACAGAATGGAGGCAGTACTGGAGGACAATGGGTTGAAAGAATTCATCGACAATGACATACCCAAACCCGCTGCAGTAGATGCCGCAAATCTTGATGCTTGGCAAAAGAAGGTTGCAAGGGTGAGGAGGATCTTACTAGAGGGAGTACGAGACCACATTGTATCAAGTATCCATGGAAAAGTGACTCCATATGCAATGTGGAAGGCTTTGACGGATCTATTTTAGAGTAGCAGTGACCACAGGAAATTGGCACTGAAGGACAAGCTCAGGAAAATCAAAATGGAGAAAAGCAACATTATTCCGGTATACTTAACAAAGTTTGTCCAATGTCGGGATGAGCTTGGGAGTGTAGGAATTATTGTTGCGGATGATGACTTGGTGAGCCTAGATCTTTTAGGACTTCCCAAGGTTTGGCATAATTATCACAACTTTATCAATGGGAGGGAGAAGCTGCCAGATTAGGAACGACTTTGGTCGAATTTGGTGCAATAAGAATTCAGGCGGAATACCAGGGATGGATCTTCATCTAAGAATGATGATGAAGAAAATTGCGCTTTGGCTGGTAAGGCGAAGAAGGGGAAATTAAATAAATCCTATTCCAAATCTGAGACCGGCGAAGAAGGAAAGGAGCGCGACATGTCCAAAGTGAAGTGTTTTCACTGTCACAAGCATGGACATTATGCCACTAATTGTCCACAAAAGAATAATAATAAGAAGGCTTCATGATCTGCAGCTGGTAAGGCTTTGGCCTCGCAATTTGAGTTATACTTCTCACTCATTGCATGCATGGTGTCAAGTGCAATGGGTTCGGTGTGGTACTTGGATAGTGGTGCATCTTTCAACATGACGGGAGACAAAGAACTTTTTAGTAGCTTGGAGGAGAAGGACCTCCAGATGCATTTCGAAATGGGTGATGACAAAAGTTATAGCACTACCGGGATTGATACAGTTTCTTTCCAGAGACAATCAGGTAAACCCTTGTTTTTAAAAGGTGTAATGCATGTACCAGGCTTAAAGAAAAATTTAGTTTCAGTCGCAATGTTGGAAGATAGAGGCTATGATGTGGTATTTAGTGAAGGGAAAGCTTTCCTTCGACATTACACCACAAGACAAGTCAAGGAGATTGGGATTCGTGTGAAGAGTCTCTACATACTTGATGTGGAGCTTCCAAAGGGTACTCTTGCGCAAATAGACACATGCAAGGGATGTACCAATGGGAAGTTTTAGAAAGCCATGCAATTGTCCTTTGAGAGGGAGCTAAATTTACATGCAGATGAGGAAATGTTAGTTCCAAAGAATGAACCTCAATATGTGGAGCAACCACATACGGAGGATCATGGAGTGGCAGAAACCACTCAAGCAGAGAAATTTCAAGCCAGATGGGAAGAGGGAGTACATGCAGCTATACCTCCAGGTGTGAGGTGGGGCGATGTACAAAATTAATCCCAAGAAGAAATTTGGGCAGGATTCATTGAGATGGTGTCTCTCATGGATCGAACCTAGCTACGAGGAGCCCACAGTACAACAGTAGCAGGATCAGTTATATTGATGCAATCAGATGTCAGAAGGACATGAAATCAGAGTGACAGGTGTGAGATATTGGAGCACAGATCAAAGTTGGCAGCAATGCAGAGTGCATGGATGCAGATGTCAACAATGTAGAGAATCTAGTAGACATGTGCAGTAGGTACCAGCAGTTGGAAGACTCCGATGACAAATGCATTATATTGATTCAATTTTTTGGAGGCTATTCAGTTTCGGAAGTGTTGCGTGCAAGAGTTTCATGTGCGAGAAACATTAGAGAAGTGTTGCATGCAAGAGTTTCATGTCGCAGGCAAGAGGTGCATGTGCACATGCAAGGAAATTCCTTTCTTTTTGAGAGGGAGTGTTGAAGTTTGCAATAAGAAACAGTGAAATTGGCATCCAGAAACAACATGAAAACACACACACTAATGTGGGATCACAAGTCCAAGCGATACTCACACAGTGACGGGTCCAAGTGATAGTCACATAGAGATGGGTCCAAGCGATAGTCACATAGTGATGGGTCCAAGCGATACTCCCACAGTGATAGGTTCAAGCAATACATTAGTGTGAATGCAATTTATTTATTAAATTGTAAATGTGTCTAATTTAATCATCCCTTAATTAAGTTGGACAATAAATTGTAATCTTATCTAAAAATCACTTGTAAAAGTTAACTGAGTGTGATAAAATCAGTTAGCTCATGAATTTCGAGTTGAGGGTAGTTAGTGAGGTGTGCAGAGTAATTCTAGTTGTAATAGAGTTCGAATTGCAGTTGGTGCATTAGTTAATGCATGAGAAATCAGTTAACTCAATCTAGGTGAGTTAAAGTCAGTGGAGCTAGTTTTAATTGATTGTTGCACTAGTGAGAGATCAAGTGAATTAAATATTATTTAATTCACAATCAGTGATCTAACATGCAACTGGTGATTTACTATTAATAGCTGCTTGTATGTCAGTTCCAGTGGAGACCCAATTGAGACAAAGGTTAAAGGGAAGTTGACTATAATTTGTGTTATTAGCAAACTGCCCAGATGCAGTTAAGACACCACAGGATGCCCATGATACTCAACGCAGTTGAGGAAGGCTGAAATTCCTAAAGAATAGGGATTGCAATCATCAGGAATTGCGTGAGCAAGGTAGTCTGAAGAGAGGCTGAGAATTGACTAAGTGTTGGCCCGATTTTGTCCGGATCAGTGTGAGACGATAGGCAGATTGCAAGAGACTCTTGTGAGAAGAGTGCATTGTAATTGTTTCATGATTCCTTGTGGAATATATAATATATGATAGAGGGGTTTTGAGCAACAAGATTTCCCCAAGAAATTATCTATGGTGTGGTTTGATTTGATTCTTTCTTTACTTGTCGTGATTGGCGATAGTGTTTATTTTTCGCAAATGATTTGTAGAAGTATTAAGTATCTTGCTTTAACACATTGCTTGATCGGATTGAATACATGAAATACGTATTGTTTGTATAATTTCTACAAACACATAGTAGTTGCCATGCTTAGTAGAAGGAAGGCCTAACATGTAATCCATGGAGATGGATTACCAAGGTTGACTAGCAGTAGGGTGAGGAGTATATAGGCCTTTCTTCTTAATTGTTGGTTTGGCAATGGCGCAGGCAGTGCTGGATCTGATGTACTTCCTAACATCCTGTCGGAGGTTTGGCCAATCAAAATACCTATACAACACGACCATTGTGTTCTCTACCCTAAAATGTCTGGCGACCTGATTGTAGTGTGCCTCCCAAATCATCTTGGCATGCTCGCTTGATGGAACACAAAGGTGTCCCAGGTGACATAATAGTGCGCCCTGGAGATGAAAATCTAGAACTTGCTTGCCTTCTAGGAGCATTTGGTGCCTGTTGTTGAATTTTGGATCACTCTTGTAAATATACGGTCATCCCTAAGTCTCGTGCCCATGAGAGTCGAACACAATGGTTAGCGCCTAATCTAGGTGAATATTGGTGTTCACCCACCTATTCCACCTAGTCAGTTTCATCAGTTTTCTTACTTACTATTTTTAGTAGTTTTGCGGGTCCTGATCTCTCAAAGTCAGTTAGATGCCCCAAACAACGTTTTTTGGGCATGAAATCTAATGATTTCATAGAAATCTCGTCAACAACTGTAGTCCTCATAGAGATCTTTCCAACGAGGTATCACACGCGTCAAACAGAGATAATATGACTAGATCTGGATTAGTGATATCAAAGTACTTTTCTCTTTCTTGATATTTCTTTGCATGTCGCCAACAAGGTCGGGGTATAGGGATTTAGGGCTCGATCTGGTTAACCTTTGCAAGATAAGCCTCACAAACCCCGACGACCTCCCATGGCGGAAGAAAAGAAAGACGAGGGAGCAGGAGATCCTATCAAAATATTTCTTGAGGAGGTCTTAGAGAGACAAAGGAACGCGATGATGGATAACTTTGCCCAAATCCTTCAACAACTGCCCACCGGCAACGCATCTGCATCCAACAACCACTCTGGAGGCGTCACTCCTTTAAAGGTACAAGTCAACTTTGAAATTCCTATATTTGAAGGCTAGATAGATGCAGAAATCATAGATAGATGGTTGAATTTGCTGGAAGGGTATTTTTCGGTCCATGATTTCTCTGACTGAGAAAAGATTAGTTTTTCACTCCTCAAAGCCGCCCCGAATGTCAAATAATGGTGGGAAACCTATTGTGAGCAAAAGTACAAGATGGAACCCTCTTTGTTCTCAGTCGCACCCACTTGGAATTCGTTCTGATACGACATCAAGGAACAATATTACCCCATGGGGAGCTATGAGGACAAGTACATCCAATGGACCATGCTGCGACAACAAAGGGATCAATATCTGCACGAGCTAACAAATTTGTTCCATACCCTACGCACAAAGTTGGGTATTAAAGATTCTAAGAAACATTTGGTGCTCAAGTATCGCAGTTGTTTTCACAAATACATTCAGGAGGAAATGGAGTTCCTCGACATTACCTCGCTTGGCACAACATATCGATATGTTGCCAAGATCGAGCATAAATTTAAGCTGAAGAAGCGAGACTTTGGATCCGCGAATTTGAAGCCAAGGAAAGGCGCCCCTGAACCACAGAAAAAGGGGAAAAGCCAAAGCGGGGTGACTCAGAACAACATCACAAATCCAAAGAAGGACACATGGAAGTGGTGTAAATTTCATAACAACTCCACTCACAACACAAGCGAGTGTCAGACCAAACAATCGTTGTTGGTCAAACTGAAGGCATTTGAATCAGATGCATGTTTTAATTCCGAGTCAAAACCAGACGAGAAAAATGAAAAAGGGAAGAAAATCATTGGTGCAGAACCCAGTGCAACCGTTGCCACCACCAAGATCTAGAAGGAGGAACCCGAAGATCCAGAGGAGGGGGAGCACCTCTTCCATTCCCAAATGTGTGTGAAGGGTTCTCCACTAGAATTCCTTGTCACTAGCGGAAGCCAAAAGAACCTCATTTTAGTAGAGGTCATGAAGTGTCTCGGCCTATCGACCACACCACACCCGAAGCCTTCCGTACAACATCAAGCCCTTCACGGATGAGGTATTGTGTGAATTTTCTCCTCTTGACGTGTCTGGTGTATTATTCGGCCAACCATACTTGTGGAAGCAACATGATGTGTATGAGTCTAGGCCTCGTTTTGTTATTATTACTTTGGGAAATAAGTTGTACACGATACCAGAGGTAGTACCGCCTTCTGCCATCTCTTTGAGTACTACAAAGCAATGCAGTAAGATTATTTCCCAAACCAAGAAATTTGTTTTAATTACGATTTGCCCACAGAGCAAGAAGAATATTGTGGCTGCAGCCTCCAAACAGGCCTCCCCTGCGCGGTAGCAACAGATTGAAAAAGACGTGGAGCAATACAAGGAAATTTTCTCCTCACCCACAGAGGTTCCTCTACACTATCAGGTCAATCATTCCATTGATCTGACCCCAGGCGCACTGCTGCCTGATGTTGCCATACCTCATGCGACCACACAGACATAAGCCACACATGTACTATCTTAGGCTAATAAAGCAACTAGATTTATTGAACACATCCAGTAGGTCCACGACATCTTGGAGAAATCCAATGCCAAGCATAAGAAACGACATGATCAACATCGGGTGCCACACAAGTTCCAAGTGGGCGACAAATTTTGGTTACATTTGCAGAAGGAATGCCTCTCTGGACCCCACCATAATTTACGTCCACTCCAATATGGTCCATACACCATCACCAAGGCTGTGGGAGACAATTATTTTGAGCTTAGTATTCCCCAATTCCTTGGCCTGCACCCAGTGTTCAACTTGGATTGCCTTTAGCCATACTTTTTTCCATTACTAGACACATACGATATTGCAGAACAATTCACCCCGACGGAGTTAAATCCAGACTACATGGAATAGGCTGCAACTAATCGGATCATGGACACACATCTTAAAAGCACTCGTGAGCAGAAGATCCAATTGTATTGGGTTGTCAAAGTTGGCCAACTCCCGCACCAAGGCAAGTGACTCACTAGGGGCCAAGTGCAGCAAAAGTTCCCCCATCTCATGGAGGCACTCAACGCAATGGGGGCCATTGCTTCCTAAGGGGAGATGAATGATCCAAGTGGATATTGGTGGCCACCCACCTATTCCACCTAGTCAGTTTCATGAGTTTTTTTATTTACTATTTTTAGCAATTTTTCGGGTCCTGAATTTCCGGAGTCGTTTTGAGGCCCCAAATGACATTTTTTGGGCATGAAATCTGGTCATTTCATAAAAATTGTATCAACAACCATAGTCCTCAGAGAGATATTTCCAACAAAGTACCATACGCGTCAAACAAATATAATATGACCAAGTTACGATCCCGGGAAGTTGGTTGCCCAAATAAACCCAGCTGGGCCCATAAACTCTTGGTGTTACATCTCCTCGGGTTAGAGTTTTATCTTATTGTTCAATAATAAAAAATTCCCTTGAGCCTCATTGTAACACAGTTCAGAGGCATGTAGCCGCCACATCTCTTCTTAGAAATAAGATGCCATGACCCTAGCTAGTTTGTGTCCATTATGTCTGCAAGCATATTTCAATCATTTGATATTAATGAAATGAAGTTTTATTTCTGCTGCATCTTTGCGTTTATGTTTATTTCTGTATTTCATTGTGTTCCTAGATAAATTCAGTTCAGCATCATAACGTTCAGGTGATCGGTTGAGACAATTTGCAACATTATTGGTGTTTCCCTCCTTGTACTTGATGTTCAAAAGGAATTGTTGTAGATATGTTGTAACGTACACCTCCCCTCACATCTACCCAGGTAACCGACCAACTAGGGTAAACATGAGTTGAGGGAATTTAAGAGCATACTCAACATCGTTGGTGACTTTAAGGAAGTGTAATCAACGCGGAAAAACCATAACGTGAACTCTTTGCACCTGCTATAGGACCCCCAGAGGTTATCCTAGTCATCAAGATGGCTTGTCCCTGGGTCCCACTGACTTTTACTGAAGAAGACCCCCGAATGCTCCCTTGATATGGGCAAGGTTGCGTCTAGGAGGCTCTAGACGCTCCCACAACATGGGCATGTGTGCATCTAGGGACTCAATTGCCCAAACCTTTGCCTGCGTCCACGGGATTTAAGGCACTTTTTTAGCCTATAATCCCAGACACTGCCTAAAACTTCATGTAAATTTCAGAAATAATCAAACACATGAAGATAATTGCAAACAACCAAAAGCATACTCTAGGGCTAGGCCTGACCATCCCCAACCAGGATTGACATTCCGTCAAACACTTGGCACGAATGAAATATATAGGTATAGGATACAAGACAGAGCATGAATGACTGAAAACTCCGATGAAACATTACAAGAAGGATCACCATCCTCTTCCTTGAACATATATGACATCAATTAGGTCTTGCATCCATTATTTTAACAATTACAAGTAAATACATGAAATAATCATGACATGAACCAGTCATCTAACCATGCTTATATCCAACACAAAACCATGGAAATAATAGTGAGATAAAAACCATTAAATCCAAACATTAATAGGTACAAAATCAAGAGAAATTAGCTTTCATTAAACATGGGCAATAACCTACCAGGCTCAAGACTTCCACGTACCACCCGACCATAGACATAGCTGAGCTAAATATCTCTTCAGCCAGTCACCCCTGTGCCATATTCCAAGCATGAATGTGGGATCTCATGGATAAACGAATCTAAAACCAACCAAGGAAATCCAAAGGTTAAACCACCTCCACCCTCACCATACCGTGATCACACCAAAATAAGTGCTCTGATCACAAAACCAAACCAGCTTGGAATGCCTCCGGAAATCCATCACTATCATTGAGGAATTTTCCATTTCCCTGTCTCTCAAGCTTTACCGCAATCCAATCTTGAATCACTAGGCCCTAAAAAGAGACACCACCCTCAGGCTTTACCGCAATCCAATCCCAAATCACTAGGCCCTAAACTGAGACACCACCCTCAGGCTTTACTGCAATCAAATCCTGAATCACTATGCCTTAAACCGAGACACCACCCTCAGGCTTTATCGTGTATCCCACCAAAACCAGTCAAGGGATTCCTAGGCCTTTGGGAATTTTCCTCGAGACCATCTCTACCCAGGATTCCAAAATCCATCCGGCAATTCCAAAGTTCAACACCAAGATCAAAATCCCAACACACCATGGCATCCGAAAAAAGGCAAGACATGTCAAAACCCGACAAAACCATGCCACCGAAAATGCATAAGCCATGCATATCTAAACCAACTAGGAATTCACACATGCAATATGTTACCTACAAGTATTCCTAATGAAGGTACTAGATCTTGCTATTCCTTGCTTGATCTTTGTGTTCCTTTCCTTTCCTTGTCCTTCCTTTGTTTGCTTTCCTCTTTCTTGGGTCAATCGTGACTCGCTCCAAGAAAACTCTCAGTATCCAAGAGTGTGTGAGAGAGATAGAATAAGGATAGAGCTCCAAAAATGAACTGACAAAAGGTACCAACTGATCCTCAAAACATTTTTTTATGAACTAGGCCTCTATTTTCTTCATTTTCCATTATTTTCCTCCTCACATGCAACCTGTGACCTTTTGCCTTCCTTTTCTCCTATTTTCATTTATTTTCAGAAATAAATGTGCCAAAAATATTTTTTTCCTTCTTAATGCCTTAGTCATTGCCTTTTTCCAGTTTTACTTAGCCATAAACACGTATCCAGTGGTGCCCACTAGGATATATTTACCCAACATTCAACTTGGAATAAGTGTCCCTTAACCGTGGTCTTATTTTTGCCTTTATTAACTTTTACTACATTAAATTTTAGCCCGGGTCTGTTACTTATGTGGACCATTTCTGATGGTGATCGTTCTGCAACTTTTCTTATGTATATATGAACTGTAGGGGTCGGTGGTCTGTGTGGATGATCGTTTCCTTCCCCTTAATGTAATTTTTCCATTATCGACATGCCTGCACAATGGAATACATATCTTTGTCATAAGTGGGATACTTTCAGACTGTATCTGAAATTATCTCACTATGATATGCCACTGTATGCCCTTGCTAGGTAAAAACTGCACCAATAGCATACTTGGAGGTGTTTGCCTCAGCTTCAAATGGTTGTTGCAGGTCTGGAAATATGAGCATTGGTGTAGAGAAGAGGTGATGCTTCAATTCGACAAACAAATTATGTTGGGATTCAGACCAAAATAACTTTGCTTTCACTTCACCCTTGGTGAATTGATTCAAAGGCCAAGTGATATGAGAGAATCCCAACACAAACCTGCGATACAAATTGGCAAGACCTAGAAAGCTATGAAGCTTTGTTAGAGTGGTTGGGGCTGGCCAATCCAAAATAACTTGTATCTTGGATGGGTCCACATGCACACCTCGCTCATCAATGGTGTACCCTAGATATTGAACCTGTGTCGTACCAAAATTTCATTTCTCCAAATTGGCACACAATTTATGTTGTCGTAGGCTTTGGAGGACCTGTCGCATATGGTGTATGTGCTCTTCCTAGCTCTAGTTGAAGATCAAGATGTCATCCATGTACACTACTACGAACGAGTTGGTGAAGGGTTGCAAGATGTCGTCCATCAGCAACATGAAGGTTGCGGGGGAAACCGTCAACCTGTAAGGCATGACCAAACATACGAAATGGCCCTCCTTGGATTTGAAGGCGGTCTTCCATAAATCAGAGGGTTCAGTAGGTATCTGGTGCTAACATGACTTCAAGTCAATATTGCTGAAGTATTTGGAACCCTTCAGCTGGTCCAAAAGGTCATCAATCCATGGGATTGGATATCTATTATGGACATTGATCTTATTCAGTGCCTGATAGTCAATACTGAGCCTCTAGGTTCCATCCTTCTTTTGTAACAACATGGTCGGGCTCCCCCGAGGTGATGAACTCGGCCTGATGTGCCCTTTCTGCAACATCTCCTGAATCTGCCTTCTAATCTCTTCATTCTCCATAACACAATGTCAGTAGTTTGGTCCATTGGGTAACGACATGCCCAGGGTGAGGTCGATGGAGTGGTTGACTTGATAGTGTAGGGGTATCCCTATGGGTGAGGTGAATATATCCTTGTACTCCTCCATGACTCTGTCCATTTTTTATTGTTGTGCGAAGGAGCCCTATCTGGAGGTTGTGGAGGTGGCCACAATATTCTTCTTTCCCTAAGTGAAAATAATGAGGAAGACAAATTTTCTCGTCTGAGAAATGATCTTACTGCATTGTTTTGCAGAGATCAAAGAGATGGCGGTAGGTGGTGCTACCTTCAGTATCTTGTACAACTTATTTCCCAAAGTAATAACAACATTGTGAGGCCTAGACTCATACACAACATGGCGCTTCCACAAGTATGGTTGGCCTAATAATACATCAAAAACTTCAAGAGGATAAACATCACACAATACCTCATCTGTGAAGGGCTTGATGTTTTAGGGGAGGCGAAATTGTTGGCTGACGCAAAGATCTCGTCCTTGGTGAAGCCACCCGATGGTGTATGGATGTGGGTGTGGTGTGGTCGGTAGGCCCAACCACTTCATGACCTCTGCTGAAATGAGATTATTTTGGCTCCCTCTATCAACAATGAACTGCAACAGGGAACCCTTCACCCACGTCTGTGAGTGGAAGAGGCACTCCCCCTCCTCTGGATATTTGGGCTCATTCTTCTAGATCTTGGTGGTGGTAACAATGGCACTGGGCTCCACATCAATAAGCTGCTTCCATTTTTCATTGCCCTTGTCGGGTTCTGACTCAGAGTCAAAACATGCATATGATTTGGAAACCTTCATCTCGGCCACTAGTGACAACTTTGCTCGACACTCACTCGTGTTGTGAGGGGGGCTCTTCTGGAACTCATGCCACTTTCTCATGTCCTTTTTTGTCTTTGTGGTGTTTTTCTTTTCTTGCAGTTTTGACGGGTTGTCCTGGGTCACCCCGCCTTGCCTTTGTCCTTTGTTTTGCAGTTTAGGGGCGTATTTCCCTTGCTTCAAATTCACATATCCGAAGTCTCGCTTCTTCTATTTAAAATTTTGCTTGATCTTGACAACATATCGATATGCGGCACCGAGCGAGAAGATTTTAGGAACTCCATTTCATTCTGGATGTATTTCTGTAGATAGTCACGGTATTTGAGTACCAATGTCGCTCAGAATCCTTGATACCCAGCTTCATGCAAAGGGCATGAAAAATATTTATGATACATCTTGTTCCCTTCCCTGTGATCCATGAGGATCTTGTTTAGTACAGATCAACAGAGCTTCAGTTTGTCTGATGTTCAATTTAGTCTTCAATATCGTCAATTTCGCCAGTGTCGTCCGAAGAATAAGTCCTCAAGTTGTCATGGTTTAGTGTAATTGTCAGGATGTATGTAGGTTCATGGTGATAACATTATGTAATGGTCCTAGTTATAAACCTAAGGTTAAATCATAAGGTGGAAAAATTATGTAATAAGCCTAAGGTTAAAGACCTAATACCTAAGTCTAAAAGGCCTAAACCTAAACCTAAGTGACAACCTAGCGCACCCATGGTGATAAACCCTAAGCATAAAAATTAAATCACAAAAAACTCACTTTCGGACTTTGTATTAAAAAACCATATGATAAAACAAATGAAATACAATACACATAGCTAACCGCCAGATACCAAACTATATCAGAGCCACGTTAGCACATGTAAACAGGTCCAGCATTAACCGCGGTAGAATTGTTAAGTTTATTGCGGAAAGGATCAAATCGCTAGTTCAAGTCGTAACTGTCGGATTCTCATGTGAATGCTGTGGAGGATAAGCTGTGGAGATAAGCAGAACTACCATAACTGACCGTAACCACCGGAGAAGACCGCCTAATAGCCACCTGTTCACATGCCGCAACTCCTCTTACGCACTGTTAGCCTTACCGTCAGGGCTAAAGTTTTATCATAAAGTTATTTTTGGGTTTTTGGAATTAAAATTGTGCTAAGGTCTTAATTAACACCTTATCCCTATGCTAGGTGTCATCAAATGACTAAACCAACACCTCACCGAACGTGATTTTTCTCAACCAAATGCCTCATTTGGCATAAAGGAGTTCGAGTTCAACTTATAATGCCATGAAATTTTCCTTGATGGACAGAAATGAGTGTTTTGAGTTCTGATTCATAGGGTTAGAGGCAGTTTTGTTTTCAGCATTGCTCGACCATCTAGAGGCAGAATTTAGCACAGAGACAGGTGTTGGAAAGCTAAGAGCGAGAGCTTCATGTTTTTAATGACCATAAGTGCCCGTGAGAATGATTAGTCTAGTGTTGTTGCTATGTAAAAACTTCCTTGGATTAATCCTAATAAAGTGGACGCCCATCTTGAAATCGGACCCGGAGACGTAGTCCACTAGGGACGAACTCCGTAATCAATGTTTGATGTTTCTTCTCTCTGTTCTTTATTGTGTTTTCATTGCTAATTTGTTGTTGGTTTAAGTCATAAATGATTTCCTTCAGTTTTTCACAATAAAGCATTCATCAATTAACGATCAATTCACTTAATGGAAAACAAATCAAACTATCTCAGCACATAATCGATCACATTCAGATCACCCTGCCACAACGTGGTCCACTTTATGCATTTATATTTATAGCTCTCGAGAGGGTAATATTTTTCCTTGATGGCGTCTCAGAAAGAATTACAAGTAGGTGCGACTGAAAACAATGAGGATTCCCTCTCGTCCTTTTTCTCACAGTAGGTTTCCCACTAATCCTTGACATGGGGGGTGGATTTGAGGAGTGAAAAAGTAATATTTTCCCGATTGGAAAAGTCATGAACCAAAAATATCCTTCCAATAGATTTAACCATATATCTACGACATTTGCATCTATTTTTCCTTCAAATATGGGAATGTCAAAATTAACTTGTACCCTAAAAGGAGTGGCGCCTCCAAAGTGGTTGTTGGGTGAAGATGCATCGCCTGTGGGTAGCCATTGAAGGATCTGGGCAAATTTATCCATCCTCGTGTTTCTCTGTCGCTCGAGGGACTCCTCGAGCAATGTTTTTAAAGGATCTCCTTCTCCCTCATCTTTATTTTCTTCCGCTATGGGAGGTCATCGGGGTTTGTGAGGATGATCTTGCAAAGGTTCAACCAGTTCAAGCCTTGACTCCTTATACCTTGACCTTGTTAGGGACATGCAAAGAAAAATAAATAAAGATAAAACCGCTTTAATACCACTGATTCAGACTTATACAGGAACACAACAAAATACAGATATAAACATAAACACAGAGATGCAGTAGAAAAAAACGTCATTTCATTAATATCAAAGAACTGAAATATTCTTACATATAGAATGGAAATAAAATAGCTTGGGCGATGGTAGCTTATCCTTGTGAAGAGATGTGGCAGCCACATGCCTCTAAATTGTGTTAGAATGAGGCTCAAGGGCCCTTTTATTATTGAGTATTAAAGGAAAACCCTAAACAATCAAAACCCTAATCCAGGAGATGAAACAACAAGAGTTTTTGGGCTTCATTGGGGTTAGTTGGGAAACCAACTTCCCGGGGTCGTAACTTGGTCATATGATCTTTGTTTGGAGCGTACGATACCTCATTAAAAAGGACTCTTCGAGTACTATAGGATTTACTAAAATACAACTATAGGCCTATTGCGGACCTCAAAAAAACGTCGTTTAGGGGGTCAAAACAACTTCAGAAGTTCAAGACCCAAAAAAACTGCTAAAAATAGTAAATGCTGCAATAATCAAGGAAGGATATTAAACCAAATGGGGGTGTAGGTGGAATAGGCGAGTGGCGACCAATATCCACCTGGATCACAACCTTAAAGTAAAACAAATCACTTATATCCAATGGAGGTTAATATATTATTAAGTAAAAATTAAGAAATCTATTTGGTAACAAACTTATCTAAAAAATTAGAAGTAAAACAATTCACCTATATTCAAAAATAAGAAATTTACAATCCAAACTTGTCATCATAAAAACTTCCAACTTCATCCTATGGTCCTAGATGAAACAAAATTTTCAAAATATCATATAAATTGTTATCGATAAAAATAAGATATGCTTACCAAAATTTTTCTACAACATAAGAATTGTCATAAACATTTTTATATTAGTGATTATCATAATTGTGTCTACAGTAAAAATTATTTTGCTTATCTTATACATAAACCCTATATAAATATTGGTCATATTAGATGTGAAATTGTTTGTTCAAAATATTTGATTGCAACCATAATATTGAAATAGTTGTGAATATAGATGGTTGTAGATCAAACAATGGAGAATATCTTCTTATACTATCCTTCATGAAACAAAAAAGGCACAAAAAAGATTGTAATATTCATAAAGTATAAGACTTTGACAAAGAACTAAGAATGACCGTATTCCTATAGTCCTCTTGTTTGGTTAATTGAGGCTAATCCTTTTTGCCAAAAGAAATGGAAATTTGAAAATATGCACTTTAAAGCTCTTCTAAAATTTCACCTCCATACTTGAGGTTCCTCATATGTATTTTTTCTAAACTTCCATCCACTTGGTTGAATCTAAAATACAAATTACAATAACATGTTTTATTTATATTCAAACAAATTCACCAAGCAACCTAAGAAAACAAACACATAAACAATGCATTTAAAGGGGATAAAATTCACAACCCTCAGGGCACAATTCCCTTCACAAAGAAAATTTGGAAATTACTTTATATAAACAAATATGCCCCTTTTGTTTCATCTTATATTATTAAATGACTTAACATATTTCTTAATTGTTCATGATAAATTGATATATCAAGCATCCCTAGAAACTACTCATTAACACGAGAAACATAAGCTTGATTTTTAGAGCTACAATGCATAATAATTGGACCGTAAAAATACACTTCATATTACAACATAATGAAGATGAAGGTATATACCATCAACTCATCAGAAGCCAATACAACATGTCATATCTTGATATCACGAAGCAGGACACTTTAATTTCATCCAACAAATAAATGTGTTTTTTCAAGGCATCACACTGAGCTATTCCAAGGCACTCTAATTGATCAACATTACGCTAGCATCATTACTAAGAAGTACACCCTTGATCTCCCCATACATCACAAAAGTATTCTAAGTGGTCCTCTAAGCTTGCATCACAAAAGTTATCGTAGACAAGAACTCTAAGGATTCTTTATTTTTTCATTGCCACAAACCCTAAGTTCTCCTCATGTAAAGACTCAAACCCTAGTGTTGTAAGTCACCTATAACATTCCTATTTCACACACTTAAATTTTTATTTTCTTTGCTGGTATATTTAGAAATTTCAACTCTACAGTTGGATAATACACATTTATACCGTAACCACATGACTCATCAACAATATTGTTTTGAAAATGAATTTTACATCCTCATCCACATGTTTACTTGTATTTGACAGCAATTTCCTTATTAAACTATCAACTTCCACATATACTATAATATTATGATTTGAGTTAATTTCTAGAACTCCCAATTTATATTAGGGTATGCATTATATTCATGAATTATATAGCCATGTTAACTCCCCTATTTCCTTGTGTCATTATTCATGCGAAAAGTATTAACCCATATGTATAATACTAGGCTTGTACAAATTTTCGTTAGCCCTTATGCATATGTATATAATTGAGTTAGAGACTCATCCACTTTACTTTTATTCGACCTGTTAGGGTCCTATAATTTACAGTATCACAAGGTGACTATGTAATTTCTCTTTACAAATTTTTCATATTTTACATAAATGTCAATATTCAAAACCTTTACAAAGCCATAATCAAAGGAAACAAAGGCAACAGAGAGGCAAGGAGCAGCATTAGACCATTAGCGGAGACAAAGGCATCATAGAAAGAAGTTAAGGCGGAAAAACAACAAGAGCAGAGTCTAGAACGAGATCGGGTCAAGTCGTGAACGCGGGGCAAGTATTCTATGAACAACTAAAAAATGAAAGAGTGCAACCAAAAGTAGCAAGCCACAGCAAGGGAGCAGTGAGGACGGTTGATCCAAGCATCAATCAACGACGGAGATTAAAATCGCAAACGCAGAGCGCAAGTGTTGCAAGATAGGTGCAAAAAGTAAAAGGTTAAACTGCCGAAGTGCGATGTGTGATGACGGTGGGACCCGATCGCAATGCGCACATCGCAAATGTTAAAGGAAAATTGATAAGGAAAATGGTAAGAACAATGAAATGCGAAGTGAGATATCAAAGCGGATGCGAGGTATTCCAGAACCAAGTTTTAAGTATTTTCAGGTCCGGGTGAATGAGTTTTCACGCTGTTTTGTGTGTAAAACAGGTCAAGTCAGGCCTACAAGGTTTGAAGCTCATTTCATGAAGAAATAAGGCTAAATGCAGAGCAAAGCCCGAACGTCACCACAAGGAGAAAGACAGAAAAGGTCGAGTCCGACATTGATGCAGAGATAATAATAGAAGACACTGAAGGGGCAACAAAGCACATCAGCACCAGCATCAATAAATGAAAGTAGTCAGTGCTGCACCGGACTTAATTACCCAATGTCGATATTTTGAAAAGCAGGACCATATGTTAGAGTCATCAAAATGTTTAGATCCATAACGAGCTGCTCAAAATTAATTTTACAGGCAATATGTTGTCAGAGATCTTTTGCTCAAGCCTTGCGTGGCAATGCTTGTTTAATTTCAATTGTTTTGTAATAAATGAAGTTTGACCCAAGTAGATTAGGGCAACTGACTCAAGTTTTAGTTAAATACTGCTCGAACTTTAATTATCAAACGTTGGAAGTTGGAACCTTGTTAGATTCTGTTTTGTAAAAGATATTGTATTGGAGCACTGTAACTGTTTTGAGTTGGGCATCAATAATAAAGAGAATGTTCACAGGATTCATGAGCTATGTTAATGGTGATGTTATTTCCTCTGTGTTAATGTTTTCCTCTATCTTTTCATGTTGTGCATCAATTTCTTTGATTACAAAACATAAGTTTTAGATTGATATTTGTTGAGAAAGCACCTTAATTCTGTCTGTTTTTTTATTTTTTTATTTTATTTTATTTTATTTTTTATTTTTTATTTTTTAAATCTTAATGTTTTCCTCTGAAGTATAGTTAAATAATTCTTAATTTCTCTTTAGCTATTACTGAACTCACTGATTTCTTTCATCTCATATTCACACTACCAGTAAGATCCAGTCTTCATAGTTAGCTTGCCCTGTGAATGCCCCTTCAAAAAGTTGATGCAAAATTCAACCTTTTATGACTCCATAGCCTAATGGATTAAGTTTCACAACTCTGTCTATCCAACCACCCAATCAATCAAAACAAACAACCCTCATAATTTCTATAACTAGCCTAATATCAGCGTTCATAATTATCAAGCTAAATCATAAAAACAGAGAGAGCCCTCTCTAAGTCTAGGAAGGCTAGGTCCTGGACTCCAAAGTGGTTTGATGTTATCCTCTGTCATTTGTTCTTGCCAATCTTACAAATTACGGAGAGCTAACATAATGGCGACCATACCGAGGAACTGAGTTATTGGAAAAGCTTAATATTTCATCAGAACTCAGAAACCCCAGTCAAAATATTGGATGATTCAAGTATGTTCCAAGATTGGTATCTGGTTGTTGATGGTGGACAACAGCCAGACACAAGAAAGTTGAAATCATCCACCTTGCGACTCCACATTTTTCAGTTGACCTAAAGACTCCACTGGTAGAAGAATCTAGATTGGTAGTGAATATATAGTGACCCCACTCTCTGACTGATTGACAATATGGATCCAAGAATACAACTTAGTTATGCTCCAATGAACAGAGTTCACATTCTTGGATTCCCATATAAAATGCCTAACATAAATTGGAAAATAAATCTTCCTATTTTTCAAGATGAGAATGTTGATGATGCTTTGTTACGTCTCATTAAATTTCATATACACTCATGGAAGTTGAAGGTCGAATGGCATGAGGATTGCCTCATGATGATGTTCATGGCAGTATTAGAAGGGAAATCGAGGGAATGGTATGAAGGTTTGAACCCTGGTAGTTTGTTTTCTTTAAAATATTCCCACAAGGTGTTTTATGAGCATTATAAAGAATATTCTCCATCTTTATCATTCACTAAAAATTGTTGTGATAAATACAAGGATCTCATACAATACCTTGTAAATATTGATGAATATTTAGGAAATTGGCATCCTGAGGGTCTCTTATAAGAAATTCATGAATTTCATGCTCAATTTAACTCTCATGACAACCAAGAGAAGTTAGTTGAGAATGAAAGCAATCAGGAAATGAAAGAAGATCCACAAGATCTCTCTATGGGAACAAATGATAATTCATCTGCTCTTTTTTGTGACGCTAAAGAAGACATTTAGCCTCATGATCAGTCCTCACGAGAGAAAGAAAAAAATTGTTGCTCAATCCAAAGAAAACGAAGACTTCCTCCTCCTTTAACTGAAGAAGAAATCAATCAGATTCTAAGCATGCAACCAACCTCAAAATTTGTATATAATGAAGGGGTTATTCCTATTTGTTCTACTGCTAATTTATGTACTGAAGTGTTTTCTCATGAAGAAACGAAAGAACAAAGTGATACTGATGCTGTTCTACCTTCTCAACAAGGCCTATTGCCAGAAAGTGCTCCTATTCATCAAAATGATGGCCTTCAAACAGAATTCAGCCAACTCAGTCAAGACATATCGGGTTTTCTTAAGGAAAACATAGTGGTACATAATGAGGATGCCATGTCAGATGAACATGAAGAATATGTAGATATTCTATTTCAGAAGGATCCTGAGCATGACAAAGTGGAACAAGGAGCAGCCCTAGATGAAGTCTGTTATTTAAATCCTCAGGGCCAGGTATTGTTCCAATATCCTTTTGCTAGTTTCTTAGAATCATCTAAAGAAGGAGTATGCCATGCCAGGAATGGTTTGTTGCAGAGTTAAGGAAAATTTTGAGCACTACTGTCCATAGGCAAGTAATATGGGAGTGGCCCTTTTGTTTTTCCAGCTTACTTTAAAAAATTAATAATAGTCAATCATGTAATCATTTACTTGATTGGTTACATTGGAGAAAGGAGTTCACTTAGTGTATATATCATCTCCAAGTTAGATTAGGGTAGGTAGGGGTGCAAATAAGCTCAAAACTTTGAGCATCTTTCAAATCTTAGCTTAGATTTCTTTTCATTTTCAGACCAGTATGTTTCAGACTTTAGTTAAGCTCAGTTCTGGTTTCACCATTCAAGTTTTCAAGGTGCAGCAATATGTTCAGCTTGATGGATTGCAGTGGATAAGGGAAATTGTAGTTTCAGTTCAAATTTCAGTATGACGATAAGCTGATTGGCCTAGCATGTGGTCTATTTTTATCAGTCAAAGTCAGGAGAAACAATCAGCTAGTTTCCAGTCACAAAGTTCCTGACAGATCAAGATACAAGTTGTGGGATCAACCCAATAGATCAGGCTACTAGACTACAGTGTTATTGACACCTCATGAGGGAGATTCCATCCCCAGCTGGAGCCACTGTTAGGGTCCTGTAATTTACAATATCACAAGGTGAGTCGTGTACTTTCTCTTTGCAAAATTTTCATATTTTATATAAATGTCGATATTCAAAATCTTTCCAAAGCAAGAATCAAACGAAACAAAGGCAGTGGAGAGGCAAGGAGAAGCATTAAACATTAGCGGAGTCAAAGGCAACAAAGAAAGCAGTTAGGTGGAAAAACAACACGAGCAGAGTCTAGAATGAGATTGGGCCAAGTTGTGAACATAGGGCAAGTATTCTATGAACCACTAAAAAACGAACGGGCACAACCAAAAGCAACAAACCACAACAAGGGAGCAGTGAGGATGGTTGATCCAAGCATTGATCAACGGTGGAGATTAAAATCGCAAATGCAGAGCGCAAGTGTTGCAAGATAGGCGCAAAAGGTAAAAGGTTAAACTGCCGAAGTGCGATGTGCGATGACGGTGCGACCCGATTGCAATGCACACATCGGAAATGTTAAAGGACAAGTGCTAAGGAAAATGGTAAGAACGACGAAATGCGAAGTGCGATATCAGAGCATATGCGAGGTATTCCAGAACCAAGGTTTAAGTATTTTCAGGTCCGGGTGAATGATTTTTCAGGCTGTTTTGTGTGTAAAATAGGTCAAGTCGGGCCTATAAGGTTTGAAGCTCATTTCACGAAGAAATAAGGCTAAACACAGAGCAAAGGCCATATGTCACCACAACAAGGAAAAAGACAAAAAAGGTCGAGTCCGACATTGATGCAGAGATAATAACAGTAGAGACTGAAGGGGCACAAAAGCACATCAACACCAACATCAATAAATGAAAGTAGTCAGCGCTGCACCAGACTTGATTACCCAACGCCGGTCTTTTGAAAAGCAGGACCATATGTTAGAGCCATCAAAGTGTTTAAATCCATAAAGAGATGCTCAAAATTAATTTTACAGGCAATATGTTGTCAGAGATATTTTGCTCAAGCCTTGCGTGGCCATGCCTGTTTAATTTTAGTTGTTTTGTAATAAATGAAGTTTGAACCAAGTAGATTAGGGCAACCGACTCAAGTTTTAGTTAAATACTGCTCAAAATTTCATTATCAAACGTTGGAAGTTGGAACTTTGTTAGATTTTGTGTTGTAAAAGATATTGTATTGGAGCACTATAAATGTTTTGAGCTAGGCATCAATAATAAAGAGACCGTTCACAGGATTCATGAGCTATGTTAATGGTGATGTTCTTTCCTCTGTGTTAATGTTTTCCTCTATCTTTTCATGTTGTGCATTAGTTTCTTTGATTACAAAACAAAAGTTTTAGATTAATATTTGCTGAGAGAGCACCTTAATTATGTCTGTTTTTGTTATCTTAATGTTTTCCTCTGAAGTATAGTTAAAGAATTCTTAACTGCTCTTTAGCTATTACCAAACTCACTGCTTTCTTTCATCTCATATTCACACTACCAGTAAGATCCAGTCTGCATAGTTAGCTTTCCCTATGAATTCCCCTTCAAAAAGTTGATGCACAATTCAACCTTTTATGACTCCATAGCCCAATGAATTAAGTTTCACAGCTTTGTCTGTCTAATCACCCAATCAATCAAAAACAACCCTCATAATTTCTATAACTAGCATAATATCAGCATTCATAATTATCAAGCTAAATCATAAAAACAGAGAGAGCCCTCTCTGAGTCTAGGAAGGCTAGGTCATGGACCCCAAAGTGTTTTGATGTTATCCTTTGTCGTTTGTTCTTGCCAATCTTACAGATTACGGAGATCTGCCACGACCTTGTATGATAAATTTGTTAAACATTACACTGTGAACCCAACTCTCACCTCAATGATCTAAGGAATTTATGTTTATGCCTTCACCTATGCCTTAGGTGGCACATGATTTGGGTTGTGGGGACTATCCATTGCACATGTAGTTGTATATGTTGAGGCCTCATACTAATCCACCAACATGCCTTCACATGGCCCTACCTGACATGCACACTTGATGAGTGAAAGGTGTGGATTGGATCTAGAAATATGATGTTGGAGATTTGAAGGTTTTTCCTTAAGGTTTAAAAACCCTATTCTCAATCAATTTGCACATGGTCTTTGCGCCCAGAGCATCGCTCGGATATACTTTACAAGTAAGGTTATTTATTGCCACATTGCCACTAATCCTACAATTGTTATGTCAAATATCTACATGCATTGATGTAGTATTCTTAACCTGCAAAAAATATCAAAAGTGTGAAATACTCCACATATACCACAGAAAATAACACAATGTGATGATAGGAAATGGAAATATTATATTAAGATCTGCAACAATATTATTCACTTTCCTCTTTGAGGGGGAAACCTTGAGTAGAGTAGAGCTCAATTACACAACATAAGACAAAACTTTCCTAGTTATCTTTGACTATATATAATTTCATAAGATCCAAAACCTTAACTACTTGTGGTCCCTTGCATAATTCAGATTAACCACTTTATTTATTAGTTATGGCCCATTTATACACCATCCTTAACTAAACTAACTAATCGTGGTCCCTTTTTTAGAATGAGGATCAACCACTTACAATCATCATCAATGTGGATAATTTCTCACGGGTTTTATTTACTAGACTAACTTATCATGACTCTCATGGGGCCCCTTAGGCCTATTACATTAATAAAGGGGTTAGGGTAAGACCCTAATATGCCCCCCCCCTTCAAAAGCAACCTTGTCCTCAAGGTTAGAGATTCATAAATTGTTGGGGAATAGTTTTTGGTTCCCATGTCACATCTTTTGTCAAGGTGTATTTCTACTATATGAGGACTTCCTTAATAGTGCAACCGAGAAGATGCCTTTCCCGTGAATCCAACACCAATTCTGGTCGTAACCAAAGAGAACCTTCCTCTTCCAATTTAGGAAGTATGGTCTGAACCTTGCGATTGTGCCCCACTACTTTCTTTAGGCAAGAGAAATGGAAGACTGGGTGGATTTTTGAAGTGGTTGGAAAGGCAAGTTTGTGGGTTACGTGGCCAATATGTTGAATCACCTAATAAGACCCATAAAATTTTGGAGCTAATTTCTGGAAGCCTTTTTCTTTGAGATATGTTTTCTTATAATGTTGGAGTTGAAGAAACACTTGGTCAGCCACTTGAAAATACATTTCTGAGCGATGTTGTTCGACCTGTAGCTTCATCATGTTTTGAGCTTAATGGAGACTATCCTTCAGAAGAGTGAGAGCGGCGGTGTGTTCTGAAACAACTTATCAACTGCATGAACTTTTGAAGATACCAAGGGATAAGAATTCAGTGAAGGGGGGATTTAATCATATACCACCTATACAATGTCATCTTGGTTGCTTCATGATAATTAGTATTATACCACCCTTCTGCTAAAGTTAACCACTGCACCCATCGATGCTATTTTTTTTAAGCAAAGTACCGTAGGTAAGTCTCCAAAAATTTGTTTACTGATTTTGTTTTACCATCTGTCTAGGGGTGATATGTTGTACTCATTTAGAATTGTGTGTCATGGATCTCTAATATCTCCTACCAAAAATTTCTAGTGAAGGTGAGATCTCAATTAAACATAATAGAAGTAGGCATTCCATGCAATTGAAAATCTAATCAATGAAGACTTGAGCCACCAAGGTTGGAGTGAATGGGTGTGGTAAGGCACAAAAATGGGTGTATTTGGACAGTTGATCAACTACCACCATGATTAATAACTTATTTCCTGGTTTAGGAAGACCTGTAATGAAGTCCATGGAGACATCTGTCCAGATAGAGGAGGTAGTGGTAATGGTTTCAAGGTTCCATGTGTCTTCACTATTTCCCCTTTGTTGCGCTAGCAAACATCACATTTAGCTACAAATGTAAGAATGTATTGTTTCATCCTAGCCCAAAAGAAGGAGTGACATGCACGAGCATAAGTCTTCTGAAATATCGAATGTCCTACAATCTATGAGGAGCACAACTCCACTAAGATATGAGGTTTGAGTGTGGATTTAGGGGAGAGCACCACACGATCCTTATATTGAAGAATATATTCCTGCCAAGTATAATCTGCTGGGGGGTTAGGATCTTCTTGTAGCCTTTTAATTATCTGGGACAGGGAGGGATGGGTAAACCATTCCTTGCGTGCCTCCTCAATCGAAGTTAGTATGGGAAAAGACAAGAAAAAGAGAGTGCCCTCATCCTCAAACTATCTAGACAAGGAATCTGCCACAATATTGTCTAACCCCTTCTTATAGATTATCTTTTAGTCATAGCCCAACATTTTGGTGAGCCATTTATTTTTTTATGGGGAGGATAAAGGTTGCTCCAAAAAATACTTCAGACTATGATGGTCAATTTTTATCTAAAAGCGCCGCTCGAACAAGTATGTTTGCCAAATGTCCAATGCATGTAGGATGGTCATCATCTCCTTCTCATATATATATTGACCCTAATTCCTGCCACATAATTGTGGCTTGTGAAGGCTAGTGATCAATCTTCTTGAGCTAATATTTCTCTAATGCAAGTTCCTGAGGCATCACAATATAGAACAAATAGTTTGGTGAAATTTGGGAGAGTCAACATAGGGGTGGTGCACATGGCTTGTCTGAGTTCCAGGTTCAAGGCTTGTTGAGATGCTTATGTCCGAAGAAATGCATTTTTCTTGAGAATATTTTTTAGGGGTTTGGAAATGCGTCCATAATCTCTAACAAATCTTTGGTAGTAGCCCGTGACCCAAAATCCCCCTTAGAATCTTCAAGGTCATGGGTTCTGGCCAATCTTGCATTGCCTGAATATTTTTAGGATCCACCCATACGCCTTTTCGGCCCGCAATGTGGCCTAAGTACTCCACCTCCTCCATCCCAAAATAAAACTTGGAAAATTTAACAAATAATTTATTATCCTTCAAAAGCTGCAATATCTTGTCAACATGTTGAAGGTTTGTGTCCCATGTTTTGTTGTAGATGATTATATCATCAAAAAAGACCAAGATAATATTTCTGAGATATGGCTTGAGAAGGTGATTCATAAGACTCTGAAAGGTGGATGGTGCATTACAAATACCAAAGGGCATAACCAAAAATTCATAGTGACCTTCATGGGTTCTGAAATTTGTTTTGGGAATGTCTAGTTCATTATGATTTGGTGATATCATGAACATAGATCCAAATTGGTAAATAATTTGGCACCATGGAGTTCATAAAGGGGATCAACGACCACTGGAATGGGAAAATTATCCTTGACGGTGAGCTTGTTGAGAGCCTTAAAGTCGAGACACATGTGCCACTCCCCATATTTCTTTAATACCATGACTACTAGTGATGAATAGGGGATTGTGCTAGGACGAATAAAGCTTGCTTCTAGTAACTCTCGAATAATATTTTCAATCTCATTATTTTGTGTGAATGATTACCTGTAGGGGAAAAAATTTGGTAGTTGGATACCAAGAATCAAAGGAATGTAATGATCATGCTCACCTCGAGAGGGGAGTAGATCCTTGGTTTTTCAAATACCTGTTGGTGGTGACCTTGTTGGTGTCCTATATTATAGTAGTAAAAAAAGCAAGTTTTGTCTTTTCAAATTATTTTGGAAAATGTGTAAAGGTGTTGCTATGTTCTTGTAGAGATCAAGCTATTGGTCTTAGTATAGAATAAAAATTTTCATTATTGATGTAATTATGTAAAAGTGTGTGAAAGGTCATGTAAATAGTTATTAAATTGCTAAGAATTTGAGTTAAGTGAATCTAGGGTCATGCTTCACAAAAATTCATGCGTGAGATCATAGTGTCTTGTATTATTATCATTGGAACATATTTGTAGGGTCAATATGGTCAGTTAGAATGTCAAATCACTTTGTGCCATGACATCGCATTGCTACAATGGTTATGAGAACTGTGTTGTGTTTTTATGATTGAGGTTCAAAATTTTAATCATCATCGTTAAGACATGGATTTAGCCACCTTGGGAGTTCAAATGTTTATTTAAACTCCAAAAATACCATAGAGCTATTCATTCTTCCATCAAGAGATTCATCGACATCACTTGAGATTCGTTGCACAAAAGTTGCAGGGGAGGTGTTGCGCTCACAAACTGTTGCTACGTTTTTCAAGCCATTGTTTTGATCATTATTTCTAGGTGTCAATACTTTATTTCCTTGAAGACTTTATCTTGCATGTTGTTAAAATTTCCCATGTTTGTTGAGAAAGAAACATTAAATACCTTGCAAACCTCGAATTTAAAGCTCGTTGTGTTTCTTGGGAAATACACTACGTTTTACCTTAGTGTTGTGTTTTTAAGTTTTCAACCCCATCAAACACCCAAAAATTTGTTTATAACCTATATATTGAAGCTTGAAATTCCTCTTAAGTGGTCTGAAGCCTCGTATCTTGCTGTTGATGCCCTCAAATATCAGAAATTTTTTTTTCCCATGCGCTGCGCTTTTTCACTGATCTTGTGTTTTTAATTTGTCCACTGTGAACAATCAACACTTCAAGCCATGTAGGGTTTTCATTACAAATGGCCATAAAACCCTAATATAAAGCTCCATTTCATAATTTCTACCCTATTTGATACTGAAATTGCATTCAAGAAACTCTAGAGTTCATCTTTGTTGTGAAAACATGACAACCCTAGATAGAAAGAAGCACGAGGGAGGATACATTGTTAGGTTTGAACCTTAATACCCAACCCTAATAAATTTTGACCCAACAATCAAAGTTGCATTTGGACAAATTAGCTGCATTAGATTTTGTGAGAAGATCCAGGAATATAGTGTACAACTCACTAAGGAGTTTTCTTTGAATTTCAGTGGGTTGGATGTTAAACTTGGAGAGCTCATTTTTCCAGTGTCAGATGTCACTATCTCAGCTGCAACAGAGATTACTCTACAAGGAGATCAGTGGTTCAAGGGCATGCTTCTTGACATAGCCAACTATAAATATTTCATGAAACCAAAGTACAAAAACAAGGGATATGGAGCTATTGCACAAGATAATATTTGCATGAACCTTACAACAAAATTTTGAAGGAAATACAGAGACACTTTAATTTCGTGGGAATATTTGGGAGGATCTATTAGTATCATTTCAGGCTTTTGATTCACTTCACAGGAAAAAAACCCCTTGAATCTGCCTTTATATTTGTTCAAAAGCCTCAATAAGATGGTAGACAAGGTGCAAGGTAAGAAATTCCAAGTGGAACCCAATATTTTCCACTTCTCTTTGACTAAATGTTGGTGTTGGAAGCTGAACAAGAGGAATCAATCTTGGCAAACATTTATAGATTCTTCAAGGTTTTCAAATGAGTTACCAACTAACACTTGGAGTAAGAAGGACACACCATCATCTGTAGCAAGAGATATACAATTACCAGTTGAAAATTTCAATGAAAAGACCATCAATTTCAGTTGATCCATTAAAAAGGAAGAAAGTTAAAAAGCTGCAATTTTCTTCTGAGGTAGTGGAGGTTCCCAAAAATCCATTCACTAGAGCCACTACAAAGAAACTGCCCTTGGAACAAACACTTGAGCAACCATTTGAAGCCTTAGAGACCATACCACATGATATTGTTCCAAATGATAAAGACAGGGAGATTATAGAACTACAAAAACAACCCAAGAAGGCACACTTGGTCATTGCCTAATTACAACATGATAATAGGGAATTGAAGAAGACTTTTTTAGAAAGGACATCTAAGGTTGGTGAAAATGAACTAGTAATAAAAGCATCCCCATCTGTCACCAATTCTAAAGGAAAATAGAAGATAGTAGCAGAAGACATTCAAGAGTTAGAAGCTCCATTAACAAGATTCACTAGGTTGTTTAGCAAGAAAGTTGCAGATTCAGGAGGAAAATTTAGTGCGAGAAGAGAATAAAGGGAAAAATAATTTTAACAGGTTGAGGATGCAGTTTAAGAAAGCCCAAAAGGAGATCAGTAAACTAAAGAAACAATATGAAAGGGACAGGAAAGATATTTATGATCATTTGAACCTGTGTGAGCCACTTATGGAAAATGCTAAGTATATGTTGAAAAGGACCCTTCCTTTTAGAGTTGGAAGCTCTGCAGGATGAAAAGAGGGTTCTAAATAGGAAGTTGATGATGTCCAACAAATTTCACATGTGCATCAGTAATTGAGCAACTCAGGGAGTGATTAGAGCTATATGAACCATTAATTCACTGCACTTCTGTGCTGCATTTTTGTTGGACTAGGAGGTTGTGCAGTGTTGGCACTGTGCTTCCACAAAATCAACTTTTGACCGAGAAATTAATGTCTAAAAGATACACAATTAATGTTTATGGTCTTGGTTAATGTTTTGAGGCATCTAAGGACTTTGAAGCTCGATTTAGGCTTTGTATTTAATGTAAATAAATAAATAAAACCTTGGTCAAACAGTGCCTAGTTTTCATAAAAACAGGTCTATATTCGCTATATTAGATAGAAACAAAATTCCTTTTGGGGAATTCGGTTCCTAGAGGTGGGAACTAAATGTTTATGATATATTTATGCTGTAATTTTGATGAAGCAAAGGGTTGGTCAGGGTTTAGAAGAAGAGAAACTATGTACTGCATATTTCTGATATATTTTCGAGTGAATGAAAAGACAAAGGTTTGATTTTACAGGGATTCTTGTGTCAATTTCTATGGATATGTTCTTCCATGTATTGTAAGTTATCTTTGTTATCAATCATGCTTTGAATATGTGTCTTATTTTTTATCTAATCAAAGGTTTATCTCAGAATTCACTTTTAAAAGTGCTTTGTTATAGTTTGGTAAACAAATCAATGTTTTTCCTCTTTAATGGCTTGATGTAAAATTCATCCTTTCAGTTAGATGCTTTATATGTGATTGTACATATTTCCACTGCTCACCTTTCTATGATGAGTTTGACTGAAAAGTCTAGAAGGACTGTCTACCTTGCCCCTATAGAAGATCTGTCATCTCTTCATCCTCTCACTGGAAAATCATGAACTTGACCCGATTCCATGCCAAATGGATCTATCTTCTCCCATGCCAACAAAATTTTAAAACTTATATCGCTTTGAGAATCATGCCTAGCCTAATATTTAAAGTGACAAAACTTGGATAGAGAGAGCCCTCTATAAAGTTGGAAGGGCTAGATTCCAACTTCTAAGTGGTTTGTGGTTACCTTTGGGTTCCTCTTCTCAACTTGGAGGAATTACATAGTGCTAATAGACCCAACACTTGTTGCAAATCTAGAGGAATGGTGGCGGGGATGGATTGAATGGTTTTGCATTGAATTGAGTAACTACCCCATGGTGACTATTTTTTAAGAGATTCTACATTCTATGTGATCTGATGATAGTAGGTGCACTTGCTTGGAGTTCCCTAAGCGTATGAGTGTGTCCATTCTGCTTGATGCTCATATATAGCTCCTGGAAGTCCATGGTGATTAGGCCTAGTGTTCAAATCCATTTAGCTTTGAGGATGATGCCACAACCTCCAATTTCAATGGCAAACATGCATTTTTTAAGGTGATAGTCCCCCATTTGGAGCTTTATGTTCTCGCAACGTCCTTCACATTTCATGGTCCCTCCATCAACTATGAGGATTTGAAAATTACTACCCTCACAAAACAATGAACAACCTCAACAACCATTTTATGGACAAAATTATGTGTGTTTCCATTATCAATCAACACCACCACCGGTCGAAGCTTATTGAAGCCTATAAATTTAAGCATTTGTGGAGAAGAAATTCTCCCTAATGCATGGAATGAGATAATCAATTCATCTGACATTATTGTAGTATTTGTTGTAGTATCTTGAGGTTCTGAATCATCCTCCCCAATCACTTCAACAGGCGGGGCCTCATCGGCTAAGATATTTTTAGTCACGTTAATATGAAATTTTGTTCCTTGCATTTGTGGCCCGGTGTATATTTTTCATCACATTAGTAACACAATCCTTGTCTTCCCCTTTCAACCATTGACATTGGAAAAAACTTTTGAACCTTAAGGGTTTGGGTGGGGCCACTAGCAGGGGGTTGGACGTGCCTTTGATGGAAATGAAAGATGAATGGATTGGGCATTAATAGTGGCTTATGTAGATATTTGTGGCAATCTTCCAACCAAATAACAAGTTGATGCATTCGAACATGAGCCTGGATGGCGTCCTTAAGGCCACTGATGAAACATTCCATATAAAAGGCATCCCCTAGGCCCTTGGTCTTGATGGCTAGTTGTTCAAATATCGAAATGCAGTCTCATATTGTACCAATTTGTTTGAGCATATTGAGGCAACCTAGAAAAACAATGTTACCGATGAAATAGGTAACCTGACCTCAAAACGGGAACTCTAGCCCAAAAACGCTCAAAAAACATGAAAAAACACCCCCAAAAAAAAAAATGTGTCTTCCAGAACGCACTTGTTTTTTTTCGAAGGTCAAATTTCAACATTTTCTAAAATTATGCTAAAAACAAAATTGTTTGTTGAAAAAAGGATTGAAAAAACACCCCCCAAAAAAAAAGTGTGTCTTCCAGAACGCAATTGTTTTTTTTTTAAGGTCAAATTTCAACATTTTCTAAAATTATGCTAAAAACAAAATTGTTTGTTGTAAAAAGATTGAAAAAACACCCTCAAAACAAAACCAGTTGATGCTGGAATAACAAAAAAAAAAATTTGTCATACTTTTCGCATTTTTAAAAATAGAAATAACATTTTTTAATTTTTAAAATTCAAACATTAAAAAAAACCTAAAATTTAAGAAAAAAATAAATTTAAAAAATAAAAACATTTAAAAGCTTAAAATTTAAAAATATATGAAGATAAAAAAAAATAAAAATAAAAACAAAATAAAAATTTTAATTCAAACACTAAAAAAAACCTAAAATTTAAGGAAAAAAAAATAAAACAATAAACAAAAAAACTAAGATTGAAATTTTAAAAAATATAGAAATTAAAAAATAAAAATAAAAGCAAAATAAAAATATTAAATTAAAAAAAAAGGTTAAAAAAAGAAGGAAATTATAAAAAATAAAATATAGAAATTAAATTTAAAAAAGAAAAAGAAAATGCTTATTAAATTTTAAAAAAATAAAATAATTTAAAACAAAAAATTAAATTTAAGGAAATATATTAAATTTTAATAAATTTAAAAATTTAAAATAAAAAATATTAAAAAAAAAAAAACATTATTTAAATTAAAAGTAAAAAAAATAAAAAATAAAAATAAAATACAATGAAAATATTAAATTTAAAACAGTACATATTAGAAACACAAATAAACTATAGAAAATAAATTAAATTTAAATTACAAAAAATAAAATATATATATGAACTTAAATTAAAATATGTATATAGATAAGATTTTATTAAATTTAAAAAAAAAATATATATATATATTAAAATAACTAATTAAATGTAAAAACAAAAATATTAAATTTTAATAAATAAACAAATAAACAAATAAATTTTAAATATAAAAGGAAAAAAAATAAAAACTTTAAAAATCAATTAAAAATTGAAAATTGAAAAAAATATAAAAATATTAAATAATATTAAATAAAAAAATTTAAAAACAAATTAATTTAAAAAAATTAAGTTTAATTAAAAAAAAATAAATCTAATTTTAAATACAAAATTTTTAATTGAAATTTAAAAATATAAAAATTTTATGTTATTAACAAAAAAAATTAATAAAAAAGTAAAACATTTAAAAAACAATATTAAATTCCAATAAATAAATAAATAAATACAAAATTTATTAAATTCTATAAAATAAGAAAGAAAATTTATGAAATTTAAAAAAAAAAATTCGATTAAATAAAAAAAAAAGCAAAATTTAATAAAAATTACTAACAAAATAAGTTAAAAAAAAAAATTAAAACAAAAAAAATAATAAAATTTACAAAAAATAAAAACAAAATTTAAAAAAAAAACAAAACAAATTGTATTTTATATAAAAAAATTAAATAAGAAAAAGAAATAAATTTTTTGAAAAAAAATTAAAAAAATTAAAAAAATTTAAAAAAAAATCAATTTAAAAAAAAAAATTTAAAAAAATTAAAAAATAAACCAATTTAAAAAAAAATTAAAAAAAAAAATTTGGGGCGCTATGGTGGTGGGGCTGGCTATGGTGGTGGCGGGCCACCCGCCCTCTCGCTGCCGGCCTGGGCGGAGGTCGGCCAGGTGGGGTCGCAAGACGCCGCCACGGCCGGGTGCCGCGCCCGGGAGGAGGGCCGAGCCCGGAAACGCTCCGCTCCGGCGGCGGGCGGAGGCTGCGCCGTGGCGGCCGCCCACGGGCTGCCCTCCGCTCCCGGCGGCGGCGTGAGGCGCCTCAGGAGCAAGGGGTGGTCGCGTTGCTCGTCGGGGAGCGAGGCCGCCCGTGGCGCGGTGGCCGCGTTGTTCCCCGCTCGCCACTTCGGCCGGCCTCCGCCGCCGCCCGGACGCGGAGGGCCGGGTGGCGCCGCCCCCGCCACCACCACCGCCACCGCCCCAAATTTTTTCTTTTAATTTTTTTTTTTAAATTTTTGTTTTTTTAAATTGGTTTTTTTTTAATTTTTTAAATTTTTTTAAATTGATTTTTTTTATTTTGATTTTTTTAAATTTTTTTGAAAAAATTTAATTTTTTTTTTAATTTAAATTTTTTATTTAAAATACAATTTGTTTTGTTTTTATTTTTTTTTATTTTGTTTTTATTTTTTTTTTATTTTTATTATTTTATTTTTTGTTGTTTTTAATTATATATATATATGTATATTTTTTATTTGATTTGATTTTAATTTTTAATTTTTAAATTTTTTTTTAAATTTTTAATATTTTTATCGTAATTTGATTTTTTTTAAATTTTTTTTTAATTTCAAAAAATTTAATTTTTTTTTTTTTTATTCAATTTGTTTAATTTTTTTTTAAATTTTCTTTTATTTTTATATTTACTATTATAGATTACTTATATTTTAAAATTTAAAATTTAAAATTTATTTATTAAATTTTTTACATTTTAATTTAATTTAATTGTTTTTTTTTTGTTTTTTTAGTTTATTTGGTGTTTCATTTTTAAAATCTATAAATTGTTTCATTAAAAAAAAGCACTAAATTTATGTGTATTTGTTTTTTAATTACTTGCATGTGTTTTTTCTCCTTTTAATGATAGTTTTTTAATTTTAATTTTTTAATTTTTTATTTTCTTTTTTCAATTTTAATTTTTTTTTTAATTTTGTTTTTTTTGCTTAATTTTAAAAATTGTATTTTTTTTCTTATTTTTTTTTTTTAATTTAAATTTTGAATTTAATTTTTTTATTTTTAATTTTTTATTTTTTAAATTTTTTTTAATCTAAATTTTAATTTTGCAATTTTAATTATTTTTAAATTTTTTTTTTTATTATATGGTTTTTTTTAATAAGTTAGAAAAAAATGTTTTTGATGTTTTTTTTTTAAATTTTTTTGGTCAATTTTTGTTTTTTTTCTTTAAATTATGTGTTTTTTTTTCCAAATTTTGTCATTTCCTTTGATATAATTTTCAAATATTTTTGTTTTATTTATTTATTTTTATTTAAATTTTTTATTTTTACGAGCTATTTTTGTTTTTTTTTACATTTTTATTGGTTTTTTTTATTGTTTTTATATATATATATTTTTTTATCTAAGTTTTATGTTTTATTACCAACATGAAAATCACCACTCTAAAAAAAAAAGTTTGATGCAGCATCAATACGTTTCGAAATTAGCATGAAAATCACCACTCTAAAAAAAAAAGGTTGATGTAGCATCAATACGTTTCGAAATTAGCATGAAAATCACTGCTCTAAAAAAAAAAAGTTGATGCTGCATCAATACATTTCAAAATTAGCATGAAAATCACCACTTTAAAAAAAAGGTTGACGCCGAGTTGATGCCGCATCAATACATTTCAAATTAACATGAAATTCACTAACATTTTAAAACAAATATTCATACTTCATAAATAAAAATATTAGAGTGTCAAAAATGAGCACCAAAAAAAAAATGGTGATTCTGGGTGATCACCACTTTTCAAAATCGGGTGCTTTTTATGCTACCAAGAAAAAGTAGGTAACATTGCGGTTACCTATTTCATCGGTAACATTGTTGAAAGTGAGAGTCCCTATCAAAATGGGCACAAATGGCTTTTGAGAACATATTCCAAGTTGGATTTCTTGCATAACATTTATGATGCCAATGCCACCATTTCTAGCATTCTTGGTATAAGTAAAGAACTCCCACATGTAGTTTGGTTTCGTCATCCCATATTATTGAGTTGAAAATATTGTTCGATTTGTGCCACCCACACTATCAAGTTAGTACTGTCAAATTTTTGCATGCCAAGCTTGGGTGCCTTATTGCTAGAACATTGGTGACCTCCTTGGAAATGATGATACCCTTCATATGGATGGTGGATGAATTCTCCTTCTAGGTGGAAATCTACATTTCCCCCCTCCCCCATGGGGTCTTTAGCCTTGAGGTTTCAAGCTTCCATGGCCTTTACAATTGTGTCTTCAATTGTGGTTGTGAGTGTAGTGTTGAGGCTTTCCTCCAGTGATTTCACTCTTTTCTCATGGTTTTTCATATTTTGAGTTCGCGTACGTACCATATAATTACTTGGGTCAAAATTTTGGCTTAATTAAGAGTATTATGGTTGGAATGGGTGTGCGACAAGGAATTTGTTGATGTAGGTCACTTGAAAGCACTTTTGAAAAATTTGGGACCGCTTGCGATCAATTCGTTGTCTTGAATCCTGTGGGCTAGGTCTCTTTCAAGCGACGTGTTGGGACTACCAAACATATTTTTTACTCCGAGAGGAGTAATACTCCCCATTGATCAATATTGCGATGAAAAAAATCCCATTTTTTTGATACGGTAAAATGTTTAGGAATTTGGTGGTCCCACTGATTTGTACTATGATAGCTAAAACTCCAATTTCTGGATATTTCAAAACGTGTAGGAATTTAATAACCAAACAACGAGAAGTAAGGGAACTATGGTAGTAAAGGACTGTCAGGAGCTACATATTACGATATACCACATTGGTCACACAGTAGTACGCACCCCAATCATTTAGAGAACCAACTAAGGAAGATCGACCATGCCCTTAACCGTACTACCTGACTACCCTTGGTACATGCGAGTAATCTCCCTGAGTGTTGTTCTCAGTGTACTGTAGTAGCAAGACGACCGACAAGTTATCTAAGGTTGGTTTCAGGGTAACCTTGGGGGACTTCCTATATACTAGAAGTACGGGGAAGAGAATTCCATGTATAAGTGTTGTCTGATTCACTACTAATCAAAGGGGCACCAAAAAGGGTTACAAGGGATTCTGACAAACATGACCTCCTCTTGTATTTCCTGTGTGTATGCTTCCCCAACTGCAGGTTGATGCACATAACAACAAATATTTGTAGTTTAAAGAAACTGGAACACGTCTCTATCCTAAACTTTTTTTTGTTAAAATTGGGGTTGCTGCTGGCTCGGGAAAGAGCTCTGATATCACTTGTAGTATGATTAGCTTGCAGAAAATATCAAAAGTAGGAAATGGAAATATTCGATTAAGATCTGCAGTAATATTGTTCACTTGCCTCTTAGAGGGGGAAACCTCCGATAGAGCAGAGCTCAATTACACAAAATAAGACAAACTTCCCCTTTCTATCTTTGAATATATAGTTTGATAAGATCCAAAACCCTAACTACTTGTGGTCCTTTGCATAATGTGGGTTAACCGCTTTATTTAATAACTATGGCTCGTCTATTCATCATCCTTAACTAAACTAACTAATTGTGGTCTCTTTTTATAATGAAGGTCAACCACTTACAATCATCATTAATTCATATAACCACTTATAGGCTTTATTTACTAGACTAATTGATCGTGACTCTTATGGGCCCCTTGGGCCTATTACATTAATAAATGAGCTAGGGTCAGACCTTAACAATCAAATTATCCAAGATAGGAGGGGACGCCTATTGATTCTATGACAAAAGGATAAGAGTAATTATTCTATTTTGCACTATATTATTATGACTCATTTCGTCTTTGGCTTTTGCATTTAAATATACAAATTAATTAATTTGTTTTTGTTTCGAAATTATAAGTTAGAAAATAGGACTTTGCGAATGAGGTCGAGGTTTTCCTAACGACATCTCCTCACAGACCTTATTTACCATCATTCGCACCTCAACACAGGTAAACTTTTCCTCTATTGTCATTTCCTTGTTTTTTCTGAATCGTTATCATATATGACTTAAGGTTTTTAATTAACCCATCTCCTTCATCCTGTACAGGGGTTTGACATGGCAATGCCATTAATACTTTGTTCCTTTGATATGTATTCATTCGGTTTTGGTAAGCTCACTACATTCCCTTCAAATTTACATGTCTTTCTTCACTTCTCCCTTCAGGGTTTGGTTATATTTCAACCTAGTGTTTTCCAACTATAATCCTAAGGTTTTTGCCACCATACTTTGGTGTAGACACTAGTCAAGGCCGTATACATTTAGGATTGAAATCCTTTTTAATTTAATCCATCCTTTTGGGTTTTCAGATTTTGTTTCCTTAAGGTAGGTTAGCTAATTTTTACATTTCTGCAATTTACCACTTATACTTTTGCCACCTTTTAACCTAGGCTTCAAGCATTAAACCCTAGTACTTTCACTCTTAGTCTCTAATGTTCAATTCGTCCACGGAAAGAAAGTCTTGTTAAGGCTTGAAAGTGACTTGTGCTGAATTTATTAGTCGGGTTTTTGTTTTTTTCTCTCATCATAGAGAATTTTCCCATTTAAGGACTTATACTAACAATGACTTTTTATGGTAACTTGTAGATGCTCGACAAACAGCGGGATTATTTTAGTTATCAAGTATATATTTTATTCCTCTCTTTATCCTTGAGTAAAACGATAATTTTTACAATCCTATCCATAACCTTTTGCTCAAATTAATTATTTTTTGTTTTTAACCCTGTTGTAGGTACGCCATTTAATGGGGTACATTCACAATGTTACATCTCATATTGGAAATTTTGCCTTCGTCGATAAAGGTTAAATTCGACTCTTTCTCCTCACAGGCGAGACGCACTCTATGACTATAGTCATGTCACTACTTGAGAAGTCTTTGTCTACAATGCTGATGTTTTTACTGGGTTATTTATTTTTGGAACTGATATATAAATTTCATTTATTTGAATGTTGAGAATGTATACTTATACTTTCTTGCTTTTTGAATGTTGAGAATGTATACTTATACTTTCTTGCTTTTGCAACATATACTATATAATTTTGGTGTAATTTTATGTTCATGTTCAATCACTGAGTGGATACTATACATTAGCCTGTACCAAATCTCCTTCATCGGTTGTTATTAATCTATACCCTTATCAAGGTCATTTCACTTTTATTAATTAAACCATAAAGTAATGGTTGTCACCCTTACTTTAATATAAATTAATTCCATGTCATCTCTTTCATTCGTCATTACTTAATTCACTTTGCCTTTATAAGTGGACAAAAATTGTCCCTATAATTTATTGTACTTATAATAACATGTCTATAATTCCAATATCAAGAGATTAGCCCACGCTAACTTTGTCGCAATAACACTTTTGGTGATTGTATAATCTATCCAGACGGTTTTCATATCCAATTAAGGACATGTACATATGTATCTTTTAGTGGGCACATCCCTCTTCTTTTACTCATACAACATCCCTCTTCTTTTACTTATTTTGTTGGTTATTCTACCACTAGCACTTGGTCATTTTAATAAATGATCCGACGGAATGCCGAAGGGGGACGCCGCGACAACAACATGGACGCGGAGGAGCTGACATGCGTGGGAAGGAGCTGAAACCATAACAAGAACGGTACAAGTCATCAGACCATATCTCAAAACATATTTTTCAAACACTGGTTGAAGAACTAATTCAAAACCTATGCACCATTTAAGTCATGTTATTTGGACAGAAAAATTTAGCTGAATGGGTGCCATTTTTCCAAGTTAAAACAACAGCTGTTGAGTTGGTAACACATTCGGCTTGTAACAAATGACAGGCATCACTTTCCTTTGCAAGAGACTTTATGATTCTCTGTGGTCTTGGCTGCCTTTTCCGACCGTGTAAAGAAAATTGATAATTCAGGCACATGTTAAAGAAGATCATCTTGGTCATGACTGGTTCTTGTTTATACGGAATATTCTTGTATTTGGATTTCTCTTGTACACAAGTCCACCAATTGAGTTTGCAAGTGGTCCATATTGGTTCATGGAGCCATTGTCATTGTAAGATTCATGAATTATGCATTTTATTTGAGGTGCGCTTGTTAAATCCAGTGAGATATGCCTTGGATTTTGATCACACAATGCCAGGGAAAAGTAAACCAAATGATCAAAGTTTATAATTTGAATTTTAAATATTTATATTTATTTTAATAAAAATATTAATTTGTAATTTAATATTATTAAGTTGTAATTTATGTAAATTTTTTTTTTTTTTCATTTTATTTATTTATTTATTAATCTTTATTTTATTTTGTTTCTATTTATTTATTTATTTTATTCTTATTTTTGTAATTAAGATTTTTTTTTTTAATCTATTTTTTTTTTTAATTTTAATTTTATCTTTATTTTATTTTATTTCTATTTATTTATTCATATTTTATTTATTTATTTAATTATTATTGTTATTATTATTTTTTTTCTCTTTTTTTTATTGGTTTTGAAATCTTTTCTTATCATAGCATGTAATTATTAAAAATAAAATAAATATATAAATTCAAACTTTATATATTATTTAATTACTTTTAACATTTAATTTATTCGATAATAATATAAACAATTGAATATCCTTTGAATAATGCACCGAGGCTATCTCCCTCTTTTATAAAGCGCTCGAATATTAATAGAAATCCTCCTCTTGTAAATTGTATTAAAAGGCAATATCCTCTCATTATATTTTGATGTTCGAACTTCTTAGACCATAACCCCAAGCAATAACAAGTATATGCCCTCCCGAAAGGCTCACGACGGACTTTAGTTTAATAAGGATTGACCAAACCTTAGAGTTAAAACCCCAAGTCTTATCATGTCATTAGATCTTTAATATGAGATCACTACATACCTTAATTTTAATACCGCGGACATCAATCGACGATACCATAGACATTTTCACATATTCATTAAAACGCCATTATGCATGAATGTCCACCATATATATATCTCGGACCTAACTATAACGCCAGTGCCAATATGACGTTCTTGTAAAGAAAAAAGCTATAATTTTTTTTCCGAAACTTACTAATTAATTTCTGAACACAATGGTTCTATATAAAATATTATTTGGGTAATATATTAATACTAATTTTTATTTTATAAATCTAATTTTATAAAAAATAAAAAAATATATTATTAAAATTAATTTTATATAAAAATAGGGGGCCTAGCCAATCTTGAAATTCAACGATGATTGAAAGTATATTAATCATCATAATTTACCAACTAACGTATGAGGTCAATTTCAAGCCAAGTCACATCAACTACTAATCCAAGGGAGGAGCGTATTACGTGAAAAACATGGTGTACATAAACATCATGAGATTCGTGTGCCTGCTTGATAAGAAGTAGCAAAGAAGGATTGTGAATCCCTGTGACAGAAGTAGCAAAGAAGGATTGTGAATCCCCGTGACAGAAGTAGCAAAGAAGGATTGTGAATCCCCTTGACTATCCAGGCATTAACAAAAAATGCACAGGAATAAAATTCTTGCAGTTTTGAATGGTCGAGATGATCGCTAACAGATCGAAGGTCTAGGTTGGATTGCGGGGCCCCTTGCCCATTTAAATTTTAACGAAGGGAGGGGTCCGCAATCCCGTCTCTACAATCACGTGGCAACGTTTGGTAAATTGCGGCACCCCCTCACTTAAAAACCATTTACAGCTATGAACCCCTCTCGCAATCCATTTGTGGTTTTTGGGATATCGTGTTATAATGTTAATGATTCAACATGTCGGTATTTTTTTTATACCTGAAATACGAACAATTTGGGCCAGTCGCAGACGCAGCCATCGAATACCTATGAGTTGATAATATTAAGAAACTACGAATATATTCAGAAACCACGCGTTCAGCCAATAGACGATTGAAAAAAAAAGGAGAACGCAAAGAAGGTTCTATTTGGGATGAAAATTCGTTGGTCAATGGAATTCGATGGAGTTGCGTGGTAGCCCATTTCTTCATATCCATTAATGATATTAGAAGCATACTTGACGAGCGCAGAGGGTAGAACAATGACGTCTGCCGAGTAAACCGAACATTAACTTGAATTTTGTAGCCTCTACTGGCCGCGCTGGGAGTTTTCTGGCGAAAATATTTCGGCTTAAGACCGATTCACAGGTAAGTCACCAACTCCGAATGATATTGTATTGCCAGCTTGAACCGGTGGATGCAGGAAGTGTGGATGTTGGTTCTGAAGTACGGACCTTTTTGCACATAATTTGTCCCGGGGTTGGATTTAGAACTGAGGACGCTCGAAGTGTTCTAGTGAGGTATTTGTACCTGTAACGCAGCCTCCTAAGGATGAAACCTGGAACCCATTATTTGATAAACGGTTTGCAGGTGATTCCAGATCTCCAACGTGGGTGAAGCTTCCTCATCTCGGGTTTGCTGGAGGTAACCAGTGCACTATGGTGAGAGTTGTTGAGGAAGGAGAAGAGGGATTCGAGGGTGTAGAGACTGCCTTACTTGGCTCTGTAGGTGGTGCCCGGGAAGCCCTATTTGTCGCGTAGTTTAATCTCGCGGTTTCATCTCCCGTAGTTTTCATCGCGCAGTTTCATCTCACATTTTTCATCTCGTAATGTCATGTCACGCAGTTTTTGATCACGCGCTTCTGAGCCATGACAGAAGGTAGCGAAAAGTCCTCGCTACAGAGTTTTCATCGCAGTTTCATCTTGCGCTGTTTTCATCGCACGCTTCTAAGCTATAACATAAGGTGGTGGTCTACGAAGGGCTCACCTCTTTCTCTCTTCCCTCATGCTCATCAAAAGAGGTCCTCAGCAGCTACTAGCAATTGCAACAGGTGGGCTGGGGCAGCAATGATAACAGGGACAGGGGGTTTGGGGTCAGAGTTTCAAGGCGAGCTAGAATTCATTGAAAAATAAGTTTAATTACGGGACGACGGGACAGCAACACGGACGCGAAGCAGTTGACGCGTGTGGGAAGGAGCTGAGAGGAGGAGGGTGGGAGCGATTGGACAACAGGTGGGATGGATGGCTGCCAAGTGTCAAATTTTGACAGGGCAGAAGGGCGATAGGTGGAGCACAGAGATTGGCTGGGAGCACTGTTCATCCCAGCAAAGCTCATAATAGGGACACCTTCGGCGTAATTAGCGTAGCACTTTCATGACCATTCATGTCTTCTAGCCTCCATTCAGAAGTTATATGTTATGCATAGATGTATGGTATTCATTTAATTTATTTACTATACTTATCTTTAATTGCTCAATTAAAGCATTCACTTAGCTGTAATAACTAAGAATATAATATTGTTGTTAATATGAAGACCAAGAAGATTAGGAATACTTATCTCACCACTTAATAATAAGACTTAACCAAGGCTTTCACACAAATTTAAGTGGTTAATTTTCATGATGTGATTAATCCGAAAAATATTCTCTGTAACAATATAGATCACAAAAGTCTAAGATCTAAGATATATAGTTGTCATGTATAATTATATTAAATAATTCTACAAATATGAGTAATGAATTTTTTAAGGAAAATTACAACTTATAAATCAACTAGAGTCTTAAAGAAGTTGTTGAGCATCACCCATATTATGTTAAATTATGAAGAACACATTATGTTAAATAGTTATAAAACTATGTTAAATGTTATATGTGTGTGCCTGTGAGAGAAATGCTATGTTATATAGTTATATAGTTATGTTACATGCTATGTTATATTATATAATTATATATTTAATTATGTTGTATATATATAATAGTTATAGTTATGCTATCCTTTACAACTTTATATATATATATATATATATATATATATATATATATATATATATATATATATATATATATATGTTAAGCGCTACATTTTGTAGTTATTATATATATATTTTAGTTATGTTATATATGTGTGTGGATGGTTGATAAAATTTAATTAAATAAAAAATTTTGTTTTGAAATTTTAATTTAGATAAAATATTTTATTAAAGTAAAATTATATATATATAAAAAATTCAAATTTAAGGTCATGGCCAAGCCAGACACTAAATTGGTTTATGAGACCCTCTTGTTTGTGGGACAAGAGACCCACTTCCATGCAACGATTTGACTGCTAAGTCAACGAAGGCATACATACTCTACCCCCTCTGGTTTTGAACCTATGACATTTTAGGAGGAAACACATGCTCTTAATCATTAGGCCCACTCAAGCTATATATATATATATATATATATATATATATATATATATATATATATATATATATATATTCATAGTTGGTTAATAAAATTTAATTAGAAAAAAAATTGTTTTGGATTTTTTTTCTAAGTTAGGTTAATCTATTAACAAAAGAAATATTTTACATCGTGGCCGAAGCCAAATCTTTGCCCATACCTGTGGCAAACTTGACAAAAAAGTCAGAAAAAAAGATTGCCCTCATAAGGGGAAACCAGCCTTGAGCAATTCTCAGACTATTGCACTGCCCTCGCAGGGGTAACAACTGTGGATGCCTCTGAAGATTACATCGATTATAACATTCAAAAACAAAACTATAGTCTGACATATCAAGATAAGCAAAGACAAGCCCAGTAGAATGGACCTCGAAGCACGAAAACAAGACAAGAAAATAATAATTACTCATAAGGGAATTAAGGTCGGATCTCAAACAACACAAGGAGTTAATGCGATTGAAGCGATAATTTGAATGCTCTCCTCTGGTCGTGACTTGGGTGGGCAAGTGTCTCCACCCTTTGCCGCACCCAGGTCCCATCACATTAATATCTCTCGAGTTCACCCGCATTCGGGAAATTGTTTTGGATTTTTAATTTAGTTAAAATATTTTATTTATATACAATTAATTTTATAAAACAAATTACTATATTTATTATTAAAAAATATTTATTTAAATATAAATTTATTTAAATTTAAAATAAAAAATGAAACAAAATTTCTTATTTGATTTAATAGAGGTTCACCCCTAACAACCATAGTCATTATGTCAAATTAAGTTTTTAATTAATTTATTTATTGGAGTTTTATAGTTTAGTTGTTTTCCTGTTTTGAAAAATTTTTGGGCATATTTGATCAAATTTGTTTGAAATTTAAAAAGCATTTTTAATAACAATAAATCATTTTTTTTGAAAATTTATTTCACTAAAATCTTGAAAAAAATTAAAAACGTAAAATAATTAAAAATAAAATTTAACATAGAAAATATTTATAATAAACATGTTAATATTGCAGCTAACATTTACAATGATGTTTAAAAAACAATTAAAACCTAAATTATTGTTCTTTTTGCACTTTTCAAAAGCTTTCTTGGTGGTTTTCTAAGTTGTTTATGGTCTTCAAAGGTTTTCTTGGTGGTTTTAAAGTTGTTTTTTGTGGTTTTTAAGGGCTTTCTTAGTGGTTTTTTGTGGTTTTCATGGTGACTTTTAGGATTGTTTTTTGTAGTTTTGTATGTTAGGTATTTTTTTTCCAAATTAAATTTTATTTTATTTATTTATTTGCAAAAAAAAATAAAAATAAATAAAAGAGACAAAAATGAAAAGAAACCTACATCAGATTGACCCTATCGGTCATTCACGGGGTTGATGGGTAGCTGGATTGAGTTCCTCCATCTCGGTCGAGCTTCGAAATCTTCCATCGAATTCCTTTTCCTCTTGTGGTCCGAGAAAAATGACTTCCGCAGATCGCGGTTGGAGTATTTGAAGTAGAAATAATGCCCGGTCAAAAGATACAGCTCGATCGAGCCGTTAAATTGGTTAGAAAATGACTTGATCAAGAGCTTGTTTAAATGCTCGATCGAGCAATTTTTAAGTGCCTCAATAACTCGATTGAGCATTTAAAAATTACTCGATCGAGCGCTTAAAATTGCTCAATCGAGCGCTTAAAATTGCTCGATCAAGCATCTAGTTTTCAACAAAACACACCTTCATTTCACCAAAAATGTAACCGAGCTCAATGCTTTGACTTGAATGAGTTCCATTTTGTTTTCTTTACTGCAATAGATTACTTGAAAATTAATATTTAATGCTAATTTTTTTATATGTACAAAGTCAATCATGATTAGATATATTTGAAGCACATTGTTGTTGAGATGACTCCTGTTATTCAATTATGTCCATTTCTTTGACCATCTTCTTATACTCTTTTTTGGACATTTCTATTGACATGTTTTACATATCAGCTCGTTGATCATTTAACATTTTCATAATCTTCCTGAAAAAAATAATAAACTATTTTTATATTGATATATGAAAACTGAATATAACAAAAATGATATTAATAAATGAATGGTTTGTAATAATATATATATATATATATATATATATATATATATATATATTAATTAGAAATATTACCTTTTGAATGATTCTTTTTTTGTTGTTGAATGTTTTTTCTATTTCAAGTTTGACATGTATCATTAACCATTGCTCTCGAAACACTTCTTGTAGTTTATATATAATTTGATTCTTAGAAGCATTGGATTTGATTTTTGTATTGTAAGTGGAAAGTACTATACGTTCGTTCCACTAGATCCCTTATACTTTTGTAAAAAAAAATCTCTCTTTAATTAACCTCCAACACCGCTCTAGATGAGCTAAGGACCAATTCATTGTCATTTACATGTTCTATAATTTTTCTTTTCTTAAAACAACATTGATCTTTTTCTTCGTTGTTGCTCCTCGTAGAACATTAAACATGTATGAATTAATAGATTGCTTTAAACATGTTATCTAATATTCTTAAGTATACTATCAATGAAAAAACCTCATATTGAATCGTTTTTTTTCATTCACCTCATTCATCCATTTGTAATTTTTCTATCAAGATTTTACTCTCTTCTGCACTTAGATAGAAATAATCTTATCAACCTTCTTCATTTTGTGGCTCTGCATGGCACACACTAACAAATACATATTAGTTAAACTTACATATAGTTAAGATATATTAATTTTTTAAAGAATTTCAAAGAACTTGTCTCTACTTTTTTTCCATATGCTATAATTGTATTGATCAAAATTTTTGTTACTTGACATATTCTCAGATGTTTTTTTTAATCAATATACAACCTGTACCTTTCAATACATAAGCCATTAAATATATTTTATACATAAATCAAATAATTTCTAGCCAAAAAGACCTTTCGTAACTAGTGCGTTTATTTGAATAAATGCACTAGTGCATTTATTCCATTAAACACACTAAGCATTTAATTGTTCGACGCCTTCAACAAAAATGATTTTTTAAAAATAATTTTAAATTACAATGATGTGATTTGTAACGATAAATGCACAAGAATGATTTGTAACGATAAATGCACCACAATGAATTAATGGTTTTATTTGGCAAAAGTGCGTTGATGTGTTATATTGCACCAAGAGCAACAATGAACAAACTGGACAAAACCGAGAATGTTATAATATACCAGTGCATTGTATTACACATGGTGCACCGACGCGTTATATTATGTAGGGTGCACTGTGGAACATATATCCATTTACAAAAAAACAGACAGGGCTGACAGGGTTTGGATCTAATTCAATAAGTGATCCCTCTCATTTACATGTCAAACACCCTATATATAGTAAGTACACAAACCTATTAAATATAAAATGCTTAAAATTAAAAATCCCAATTGTGAAGTGGTAGAGGGAGTTAAACTCTAAGGTGAAATTTTGCACTCACATAAGCAAGAAGAAGCAAGGGTTTAAGGTAAGTATTGATTTTGTTTTGTTTGTTTTTTTTGTTTTTTTGATTAGTTTTTTTTTTTTTTTGTTTTTGGTTTTTGGTTTTTATTTTTATTTATTTATTTATTATTATTATTTTTTAATTTTTAATTTTTAATTTTTTAATTTTTAATTTTTAATTTAATAATTTATTATTATTATTATTATTATTATTTTCCTCTGAAATTTAGATAAATTTAAATAGGAAGATAGAACGTTAAAATTTGTACTAGTAAAATCAATAGTAAGTTTTTTTATTGTACACAATTTTTTATTTTTTATTTATTTTTATTTTTTAATCCTGAATAAATCTAACAGAAATAGTAAAATTTTTTAAGAGTAAAATTTAAAATTTTTGCTACTCAAGGTTTTGAGTGAATCACCATACCTTTCAAATTCTAATCTTTCTGCAATTCCAAAATATTTTGCTACTTTGTTATCACTTTGTAATTTCCGAGGTTGTGAAATAAATCACAAAGGTAACCAGAAAACCACTTACAATTGGGAATCTAGCCCTTCCAACTCCAGAGAGGGATCTCTCTGTTTGATTTAGCTATGTTCTTCTGAATAATATTAGGCTAGCTATTAGGTTCATGTTTGCTTGTTTGATTGTTTGAGATTGTTTGATTTGTTTGGTTGATTAAATGCCTAAATTTCCACTGGGCTATGGAGTCTATACTTCAGCTAGATCTGTTTCAGATTTCCAAAAGGGATTTCATAGGGCAAGGTAGCTAAACTAACTGAATCCTGTAAATTTGAATGAAATGTAAGAGAAAGAATGAAATAGGTTCCATTAATAAAAAGAGCATTTAGGAATTTTTTAACTTAACTTCAGAAGAAAACATTTAAGTCATTCACAACTAGAAACATAGTGTATTTTACAACAAATTGTGTTCTTCAAATTCCTATAAAATAATTTAGATTAGGAATACATAAGCATGGAAAATAAGGAAATAAACACATCACCAATAGTTCAACACATGAATCTTGTGAAAGAGTCCTTTTTATTACTAATTAGCCCATCAAATTTGAAAAGTACAATAGCCTTCTGGAGTGCACAAATCAACCCTCAATACTTCGAAATCTGAAGCATTTATAGAATTATTTACAAAAAATCCTATCATGAAAGATCAGGATATATTTTAGGCATATCTAAAACAAATTACATCTTTTATTACAAAATAATAGGGCAAGTTGGAACTGTTCGAATGTTGGCCCTGATTTGAAGGAGGTTGTTGCTGATCTTTCTCTTTGACCCTTGTTGCACTGTTGATCCTGTTGCTGAAGATAGAGTTACTCATTTAGTCTAGTAACTCACATAAATTTTACGATCTGTCTTCACTTGGAGTTGGAGTAGATAATTTAGTCACTCTTATGTAGATCTCATCTACTTTTGTATGCTTGGAAAAAGTAGGCTTGATGACAAAAATGTGATTTACTTCATGCTGGATACTTATATCATTTTCCAGTGCCTCGAGAAAAGCTTTCCCTGTAATGATGGCCAGTATGCTTGCAAATTTACAACCATATTTAGATATATCCATCAATTTCTTGTTATAATCATCTAAATTGATTAACTTATCATTTATTACAAACACACTTGGAAGTCGTTTCTTGTTCAACACTTCAAGCTTGTTGAAGAATCTATTGACACCAATTTCTAGCCCCTGACACTTTTCTTCCAGCTACAACATGAGGTTCCTTTTAGTTAACACTTTCTTGAATTCTAGTATTGTATCAGTCTTGTCTTCAATCTATAATTCTTCCAGCTCATATTTGTTCTCAGAATTCAAAAATCTAATGATGTTTGTAGCTTCTGTTGGCTTGTCTCCTAGCTGATCTCTAATCTGCTCAATTGCCTCAAACTTTTGAATTAATTCATTCTGCTAAAAAATATTTTGAATCGAAGACCAAATTTCATTCATGGATTTATGGATATCTATCCATATGTTTTCCTTAGCTTGGGCTAAGGCTTGAGCCATGGCAACCTCTTTCCCTAATTGTTGTAGCATCTGTGCGATTCTTTGAGACTTCTGTACTTCGGCCATATATGAAGTTTCTATCCCTGTTTTATGCTATTGTAGGCCCTTAACCTATATTTGTAATGATTTTATTTCTTCTTCTTGTACAGACATGTCCTCCATAGCCATTGTTAATTTACCAGTAGCATCTAAGTCCTTGGATGGGGCTGTTGCTGATGTAGAAGCCCTTGTTGTAGTTGAGGCAACCATTCCTGTTTGGGTTGCTGTAATAGGTATATCCTCGTGTGGAACTAAGGCTAACTGTGCATTTTGTTCCTTTTCTTTTACTAAATTATCCAGTTCCACTTCCATGTTCTTGATTTGTGCATTCTTCTCCATAGTGAGTTTGAGCATGTCTTCCTTTAGGATCTCTGCCTCTACCGTTTATTTGGTCTGCGGATCCTCAGTGGCTGGTAGTTTCAACTGTTTCCTGAGTGCTCCAATGTCAACATTCTTCTTTTTTATAATTTCTTTTGCTGCTTTGACATTGGCTGGGTTATATCCAATTTTGATAACCAGATATTCTAAGGATTTAATTTTATTATCCTTGTCTAGAGAAGAGAGATTTTAAATCTTTAACTGTGTTTGGACATTGGTGAGTGACAATTGCAACTTAGAAGCATTCATTGAAGTGTTTGTCAAAGTGGAAAATATCATTTCCCCTATTTGCTTATGCATCTCCATTTGATCAATGGGATGGATGTCCTTGGCCTCAAACTCAAAAGAGGTATGCTTATAATCTACTGTTGTTTGAGGATTGGAGACATGTGCTTGTAAGAATTCCATCTGCATCCTTCCCTTCTCTGTGTCAAAAGATGACAGAAGTCTGTGTTGAGCAATGACTGTATGCTTCCAAAATTGAGTATAAGTACTGGTTTTAAGAATTTCATTCTTAAGTTTTATCTCTTTATACTTATCAAAGATTCTCTTTTCCTTCTGTCCTTAGATCAAATCAGAGGTTTGAGTTGTGCTTGGATTTACCTGTGAAACTGATGATGCTGGAGAGCCTGTAAACAAACTACCTAATTGTGTTGAATATTGTGGACCCTTCAACACTATTGTAGGTGGATGTTCGCCCTCCTTTGGAAAAGATGTCTTGGGAGTTGTCTTCATCTTCTTTCTGTAGATTTTGAATTCTTTTTCTGAGAGATCAGTGACTGAAGGGGATCCCTCCTCCCTTGGTCTTTTTTTGTCCTTTCTTTTGGTGTGAGAGTCTGGGAATTAGAGGTGGATAGAATTTTCTCTTCTGCCTCTTGTAGAGTGTTCTCCACCCACTCAATCTGGTTCATGTACTTCTCAATCTCAAGCCTCTGAGTATGAACATAAGGAGTGGTCTTGTGCTCCACCCTTAGCTTGGAAATTAGGAAAAATGGGTCATATGACCTTGTGAAGCTCAAGGAGAACTTCATCTGCTTTAGGAGGTTGTCTGCCTAGTCACCTATTGTCTTGTTGTTACAAATAAAAGGGCCAATCTATTTTTTTTTGTCTTGAACTAAGATTTATTTTTAAAGCAACAAAATGAATCTCATATGAATTGATTATCTTCCTACGTATTCTAAGGAAAATACTCTCATTGGAATGTATTTGGGCAGCCTGTAGGGTGTAAGCTCACACCCATACACTCTTATTTTAGTGTAATTCTGGTAAAGGTACCAGTCTCTTGTCTTGGCCTGCTCTGTGAGGTGTAAAACTTTCCAAATTTCATCCCTGATCCTGGGTTTTGCACTGCTGGTCAGTAACACATGGTTGGATGAAAAAAATGATCTACGTAGTCTCTGAAAGTGTACTCATTTGAATCCTTCCTTACGAAGGAAGTCCAGAAAATAACTAACTGTGGATTTCCTTCTTCATCCAGCTTCTGGAGTGTGAATGGGAACCTGTCTGCTTGATAATATATGAACATGCAAACAAGAATTGAGGCATACTTGAACATTCCTTCAATTTGTAACTTAAGGCATTGTTCATGAATGCTGTCAAAAATAAATTGACTGAAATTAAAAACAACAGAGGGTTTCTCATCAGTGGAAAAAATGGATAGAAAACCTATGATAGGTTCATCCATCCATTCATCTGAATAATAACCTAACATACAAGAAAGTACAGAGATGATTTTCTTGGATCGGTCTGGAAACATAGATGAGGGATAGGGTGGATTATTTTGGGTAACTAGGCATTTTCAGGTTAAAAGATTTCAAAAATCTAGGATCTCTTAGAGAAGTTTAATTTCTGATATAGGTCATTGAGGGCTTCCACTGAGAAAGGGGTGTTGGATTCAATTTGAGGAACCTGCATCATCTGATTGATTGTTTCAGGGGTAATGGTAAATAAAACTTCTCTTGTTGGCTGTACAACAACTCTCTAATTGGGTAAGTAATAGGAATGACATCTGCGAATGAACTTAGGGAAATGACAAGTATGAGGAAATATATACAAAGGTAAATTGGACTCCTAAAGTTTAATTTCATCGGTCTGGTCTAAATTATAGTCTTCGAGTCAACAATACAATTCGAATAAATTGAAATCGCACTTTGTCTTTGTGATCTTGTAATATTTGTCAGCAAGGGGAATATGGTGAAGGTCGACTGTAGGAGGGATCACTGGGTTGCCTGAATTATCATTATTCTTCTTGGGAGGAATTTTGACAATTAAAACTGTAAGAAGAGGGAGGTTATAGTGAAAGATTATCGGGGATTCGTTTGACAGTTGATTGTTGGTGCCAAAGATAGATTTTTTTGCACTCAACTGGTTTTTTGGTGCCTTTGTTTCAGTTTGTGGAGTTGTCACTGTGTCAAAACGAATTAGAAATGAGAAGGAGTGATTACTGTGTGTGAAAATTATTGAAATGGTATAAAATGGGTGTACATGGGGGTTTTATGGTAATAACAGGGGTCCGTTGGAGGTGCAGGACCATTATGAATCTTAAACGGTTATCCCGGGAAAAATTGAATGCGTAACAGACACTGACAGGTGTCAGAAATGGAGTGGAGTCGAGTGCGCGAGAAAGATGTAGAAATTTGCTGAATAATGAAGATTTATCCACTGAGATTATCCTGATCATACGTTAATTCGAATTCATGTATAACACATAACCTCTTCTACAATCAATCATCAATTTGCGGAAATAGAAACAGTCGCATGTGCACATAAACACAATATGTAATGGGGAAAGCTTATAGTTGAAAACCCCCAGCTATTTGTATATTATAATAGAAGATAAACATGTAACAATCTCAGTACAATACTCCTCACAAGTACTCAGTACTGTCTCCAAAAGTTACACACAAACTAACTCAGTTTTGAACAAGTCACAGGTTCAAAAATCATCCACTAATTGCCTGCCTCTATTGCGCAATCAAGGCTAGTCTAATGAGAGATCCAAGTTCGAATCTCACTGGCTCCAACTGCGCAATCATCATTGGCAATCTCCTCCAATGCTTGTGCAAAACTCATGCACAACTGTTGTCGCAACTAATAGCAAACTCACTCTTTCATCTACCTCTTCCACTGGTCTCCACTGAACTGTCCATGCATTGTAGTGAACTATTGTGTTCTTGAGTTGAATAATGAGTTAATAATTAGTGAATTAAATAATATTTAATTCACTCCACTCATTACTAGTTGATTAGCCTAGTTAAACTAATCGCAACTAGTTCAACTAAGTTAAACCGAACACAACTCCACCAACTGTCTCATCAACTCCACCAAACTCTGCCACTGAAGTCCTAACTGAAGTCAACCATGCATGAGCTCACAAAACCCCAAGGAATAGCGTAATTCCTTCTGTTAGATTCATGAGCCACATCCGTATTCAACTCAAGGTTGTAAGAGAATAAATCAAGTTTATAGTCTAAATATTATTAAGGGTTAATAATATTTGACTGTTCTATTTTTAGCCCGGCAGTCTAAAAATAGAAACCACCCAATGTCTAAAAATAGAGGTCCATCTATTTCTACCAACTCGACCAATCATCCATAAATAGCATCCTGCAACTCATAGACCATGATCCATATGTCTAAAAATAGACATAGTCTAAAAATAGACTTTGCGCCAAAAATAGCCTGCGGACCCACTTAGTGAAGGCGACTTCTTTTCACTAAGCTCCATCATCTTGTTTCATTTTCAACACTCCCTCTCAAAAAGATATGGATTATCTACAACCCCTATCCTGCCTCTGTGGTATTCGAATTTTCTCCTGGTGAGCGCCTTCGTCAAGATATCAGCATCCTGATCCTCCGTGGGAATGTATGAAAGTAACATGATTCTCCGCCGCACACAATCTCTGATATGATGGTACCTGATGTCGATGTGTTTGGATCTATCATGAAATACTGGATTAGCCGAGAGTTTAATGCAACTCTGGTTATCACAATAAATCACAGTAGGCTCCAAGTGCAACCCAAACAATCCAACGAGGATCTTCCTCATCCAAATAGCCTCGCATGCAGCCAAGCTTGCTGCCATGTACTCAGACTATGCTGAACTGAGTGCCATGGATCTTTGCTTCCTGCTGTACCAGGAAACTGCTGTCGATCCAATGCTGAAAACTCCTCCAGATGTGCTCTTTCGGTCCGTTGGGCTCCCTGCCCAATCTGCATCAGTGAAGCTGGATAGCTTCGCTCCATCCTCCTGTCTGTACCATAGACCATATCCCGATGTGCCACTAAGATAACGCAATGCATGCTTGCCTGCCTTCCAGAAGAGCTTGGTAGGCTTAACCATAGCTTCTGAAAGTTGGTTAACAGCATAGCATATATCGGGTCGTGTATTGACCAGATACGTAAGCGACCCCACCAACTGTCGATAGACAGTTGCATCCACTACCTCCGCTGAAGTAGCATCCTCCTTCCTCCAACCACCAGGAAGAGGAGTGTCAACAGGCTTGCAGCCATGCATGTTGAACCTCTCCAGTATCTCCCGGGCATACTTACCCTAAGAAAAAAACAGTCCTCCACTGCGCTGCCAAATCTCCAATCCCAGGAAATAATGAAGGAGGCCCAAGTCCTTCATCTTGAACTCTCTAGCAAGGTCCTCCTTGCATGAAAGTATCAACAGCTCATCACCCGTCAAAATCAGATCATCTACATACAGTACAATGATCAGCAACTTCCCCTCCACCACAATCTGGTACAGGTTAGGATCCGCCTCACTCTTGGAGAATCCAAGTCCGGTGAAGTAACTGTCTATTCGTGTGTACCAAGCACGAGGTGCTTGCTTCAGCCCGTACAGTGCTCTCTTGAGTCGGAAAACATGCGACTCACTGCTGAAGATCTCGAAACCTTCAGGCTGCTCTATGTACACCTCCTCCTCAATGACTCCGTTGAGGAACGCAGTCTTCACATCCATCTCATGGATGTGCCATCCCATCTATGCTGAGAGAGCTAGGATCGTCCGTATGGAAGAGTACCTTGCGACAGGTGCAAAGGTCTCCTCATAATCGATCCCCTCGATCTATGAGAAGCCACGGGCAACAAATCTTGCCATGTACTTCTCCACACCCGCTGCCACCCACCGCTTCACTTGTAGATCCATCAACCCACCACTCGATTTCCTCCCAGCCTTGGGACAATCTCCTCTATGCACTATTTCACGATCGAATCATATTCTTCGATCATGGCATCTACCCATGGCTCCTCTTCCACAGCTCCTCAAAAGAGGATGGCTCCACGACACATTGACTCATAAGAGCCATGTATCCAAGTGTACCGATCCCAGGACCGTTCCCCGTCCCCGCGCCTCGTGCTGTAGGTGGTCCTACAACCTTCTCTGCATCTCAAGCCAGTCGCTCAGCTTCTGTAGTGCGCTTGCGCCCTCTGATGGTTGGCGCTGCATGAGTGGTTTCTTCCACTTCATGAACTTCCTCTTGTGGCTGATCCACATCCGGAAGCTCCTCCTTAGGAACTAACAGCTCCTCATCTGCATGCAAGTGTGGCTCCCTCTCAAGCGAACACTACATGGCTTTCTCCTCCTGAAACTTAATATCCCGTCGCACAACAGTCTTGCGACTGTCTAGCAAATACACCCAATAGTTGCGAGGTGTATCATTGTACCCCACAAATATTCCAACCTCTGCGGTTGGATCCAGCTTCTTTTTGGCGTCCTTCGTCACATGCATGTAGACAGGTGAGCCAAAAATTCTCAGATGATAAATATCAGGCCTCTTGCCAGAAAATGCCTCCTCCGGTGTACTCATGCCAAGAATCTTGTGAGGACAATGGTTCTGCACATACACTGCTGTATTGCATGCCTCAGCCCACAAGTGAAGGGGTAGGCCCTGATCATGCAACATCGCCCATGCAACACCCACGATCGTTCTGTTCTTCCGCTCAGCAACCCCGTTCTGCTGTGGGTTATGGGGTGCAATGAGCTCTCTCCGAATCCCTTCTGCGCTGCAAAAGTCCTTGAATTCAGCCGAGATGAATTCACCACCATTGTCGCTCCTAAGAGCCTTCACATGCTTCCCCGATTCCTTCTCAACTAGCACCTTGAATTCATAGAACTTTGAAAATGTCTCGCTCTTCTTCTGCATGAAGAAGATCCAACACTTCCGAGAGAAATCATCAACAAAGATCACATAGTACTTGTGCTTTGCTGTCGAAGCTACAAAGACAGGACCACACACGTCTGTGTGAACTCTCTCAAGGATCGTCGTGGCGCGACTATCCTTCTCGTGAAAGGTGGCTTTCACATACTTCCCCAAGGTACACCCCTTGCACTGATCTGACTGCGCAAGAGTGCCCTTAGGAAGCCCAGTAGAAATCTGCTGCAGGATCTTCAAAGCTCCATGGTGAAGGTGGCCCAATCTCCCGTGCCACAGTTCGCCCTCATCATCCCGGCTCACCACTTCTCCCGCCTTGCATGCCATTGCTGCGCAGCCATCTACTTGCAACTGATAAAGGTTCTTGGTTCGAACCCCTATCTTCCGGGTCTCTCCAGTAGTCTTACTGCGCAGGAAGGCTTTTCCTTCGCCGAAGACCACATCATACCCCTTATCCTCCAACATCGCCACAGAGATCAAGTTCTTCATCAATCCTGGAACATGCAATACTTTCTTCAATACGAAGGGTTTACCAGACTCCCTCTCAAAGGAAATGGTACCGATACTGGTCGCACTGTATCTACCATCATCGCCCATCTCGATGTGCACTCCAAGATCTTTCTCCTCCAGATCTGAAAACAGATCTCGATCTCCGGTCATGTGAAATGATGCACCACTGTCCAAGAACCATACTAATCCCATCACACTTGAAACCAAGCATGCGATCAGTGAAAAATCCAGTTCGAATTGAGAAGCCAATGCCTCTCCCGCTGCAGATCCAGCAGCCTTCTTATTTTTCTTCTTCTGCAGACAATTTGTGGCATAGTGTCCATGCTGGTGACAGTGAAAACACTTCACCTTGGACATGTATTGCTTCTTGCCTTTTGCACCAGACTGAGAAGTTTTCTTGCTCTTCCCCTTCTTTGCTTTGGCAGCCAAAGCGCAATTTTCTTCATCAGATACCTTTGATGAAGATCCGTCCCTGGTAGTCCTCCTTATCTCCTCCTGCATGAGATCCGCCCAAAGGCGCTCCCATCCCGGCAACTTCTCCCAACCATTGACACTATCTTGATATGAATGCCAAGCCTTCGGAAGACCAAGGAGAGCCAGGTCTACCATATCCTCTTCTTCGACAGTCACCCCCACACTTCCCAGCTCATCTCTGCATTGAGTGAACTTTGTGAGGTATTTGGCAATACTTTCGCCTTTCTCCATCTTAATGTTTCTGAGCTTATCGTTGAGCGCCAGCTTCCTTTGGTCGCTCTTACTCTGGAATAGATCTGTCAACGCTTTCCACATCAAATATGGAGAAGCTTTTCCATGCAGGCTGGATACAATGTGATCCTTTACGCCCTCCAACAGAATCCTTCGACATTTCGCCATCTTCTTTTGCCAAGCTTCGACTTCAGCAGGATCAGTGGGCTTTTGGAAATCCGTATCTATGAACTCCTTCAGTCCATTATCTTCTAATACTGCCTCCATGCGATCTTTCCATGCAACATAATTCGAACTGCCTTCAAGAGCATATTCGAGTCGCAAACCGTTGAAAGACATTTTCAACTCCGGCACCAAGAAAACAAACTGCTGCAAAATTCGAATTCCAAACTCAAAAACTCAACTGCTTCTGGATTTGTGAGAACAAATTATTTCTAGCACAGAGATCGACTGTAAGGGCATTTACTGGATATATCACCTTTCAGAGAAAGGATGGATCCAGAGGCTACCTGGCCCGTTACAGACTCTGTCTACCGAAATAAAATTGTAATCACTGTAATAGATCCCAATTATCAACCTGGCTTTGATACCATGTAGAAATTTGCTGAATAATGAAGATTTATCCATTGAGATTATCCTGATCATACATTAATTCGAATTCATGTATAACACATAACCTCTTCTACAATCAATCATCAATTTGCGGAAATAGAAACAGTCGCATGCGCACATAAACACAATATGTAATGGGGAAAGCTTATAGCTAAAAACCCCCAGCTATTTGTATATTATAATAGAAGAGAAACATGTAACAATATCAGTACAATACTCCTCACAAGTACTCAGTACTGTCTCCAAAAGTTACACACAAACTAGCTCAGTTTTGAACAAGTCACAGGTTCAAAACTCATCCACTAATTGCCTGCCTCTATTGCGCAATAAAGGCTGGTCTAATGAGAGATCCAAGTTCGAATCTCACTGGCTCCAACTGCGCAATCATCATTGGAAATCTCCTCCAATGCTTGTGCAAATCTCATGCACAACTGCTGTCACAACTAATAGCAAACTCACCCTTTCATCTACCTCTTCCACTGGTCTCCACTGAACTGTCCATGCACTGCAGTGAACTGATGTGTTCTTGAGTTGAATAATGAGTTAATAATTAGTGAATTAAATAATATTTAATTCACTCCACTCATTACTAGTTGATTAGCTAGTTAAACTAATCACAACTAGTTCAACTAAGTTAAACCGAACACAACTCCACCAACTGTCTCATCAAATCCACCAAACTCTGCCACTGAAGTCCTAACTGAAGTCAACCATGCATGAGCTCACCAAACCCCTAGGAATAGCGTAATTCCTTCTGTCAGATGCATGAGCCACATCCGTAGCTCCAACTAAAGTGCTGTAAGAGAATAAACTGAAGTTTAGAGTCCAAATATTATTAAGGGCTAATAATATTTGACTGACCTATTTTTAGACAGGCAGTCTAAAAATAGACTTCGACCTGTATGTCTAAAAATAGAGGTCCATCTATTTTTACCAACTCGACCAATCATCCAAGAATAGCATACTGTAACTCCTAGACCATGCTCCATATGTCTAAAAATAGACTTTGCGCCAAAAATAGCCTGCGGGCCCACTTAGTGAAGGCGACTTCATTTCACTAAGCTCCATCATCTTGTTGCATTTTCAACAAAATATTGATAAGAGAGGAAGGGAGGTTGGAAATTTTCTAAGGGGGGTCGAACTGGTAAGTGGGGTGGGGGGTTTGCAAAATAACATGGGACTGACATGTCGCGTGGGGCCGACAGGGGAGAAACTGCTTTTTGGACCCCCTCGATAAGTCTAGGATGGGAAGGGGGGGCCGAAAGGCATCGTCAACCGTTGATATGACATGGTGTTGATCGGGTCGTCGGTTGAAGCACAAAGATTATCACTACAGGACAAATGCTTTTTGTCGATTGCGAATTTTATTACATGGGTCCAATACTTTGGATAAAAACATATAAAGCACCTAAACTTAGGATAAATCCCAAATAATGTAAACCATACATTTTCACCCTTTGAAACCTTTTTTATTCTAATTCTCTCCTAACCTAAGACTAATTTTGACTGTTAAGGGTGCATTTAGATGCGCAGACCCTAGTTTTATTTTTCTTTAAAAGGGAAAAAACATCTAACCTGATCCTATCCATTCATTTCTTTCATTGATCCAACTTAAACAATTGGATCAATTTATTCATCTACCTAACTATTTTAAGCTAAGATTAAATAGTTTGGCTAAATTATTCCTCTAATCTAATTAACATAAATTCAAACTTGTTTAACCATGATTACACTATATGATCTAAAAAATGATTTATGGTTGTGGCATTTTAAACAAGCTGCACACAACATTCTATTTATTCTTAAAAAAAAACTATTTATGTGGTAGTGGCATTTGAATTTGTATCACTTTCATATTTATTTTTCTTTTTTCATGGGGTTCTTTTATCATCATTTTTTTGTTTTTTGTTTGTCTTTCTTTATTCTATTTTCTTTTCAAATACCCTCTTTTCATTTTTTAATTAATTAATTAATTAATTTATATTTTTTGGAAATCATTTGCAAAATACAATATTATTGACAATTTCATATGACTAAGAGAAAATATTCAATCACCTTGTGATCCTATGAATTTTAGGACCCTAACAGTGGCTCCATATTTGGATGACACTCTCCCTGTGAGGTGCCAAGAACTATTGATTAGTAGCCTTGAATGCTCTCTTTCAGTACTTTCCTGCATCTGATTACTTTTCTTGTTGTGGCAGTTATGGTGACAAATTAACCAAGATCTTAGGGCCTTCTCTTCGGGCTTCAAATTCTGATCATAAGTCACCCATTCATGACAATAAAAAAACAATGATATTTACAATGGATTTATCAAGAAACACTTATATTCCTGTGAAAAATAATGTTTCAGCATCCTGCCATTTACCGGTCCACCAAGCAGCTCTGCTCCATCCAACTCCTTGAGGAAAAATGCATTAAAATTTTGTTGGGGGATTCTGCCAACCCATTCCCTTGAGGGTAATAGGCACTTGAGTGTCCTAATGTGATTTGATACTTGCTGCAGAATTCCATCATTTTCTTTGACTTAAAAGATGCTGCATTATCAGTGATAAATTTCCTGGGACATCCAAATCTCGACAATATATTAGCTTCTAGAAACTTAATGATTACTGCATATGTAGCTTGCCTAGTAGGTATGGCTTCAATTCACTTGGTGAAATAGTCAGTGGCTATGAGGATCCATTTGTGTTGGGTAGAGGATGGTGGATGGATTTCTCCAATGAAATCCAAACCCCATTGTTGGAAAGGAGTTTCAACAGATATGGGTTTCAAGGGTAAAGTCAGTGGTTTCCTTTTGCCTTAAAAAATATGGCATTTATGATATGAAGTAACTTTTTTATGGACATTAGCAAGGAGTGTTGGCTAATAAAACCAACTCTTAGGATCTTATTGGTAGTGGTCTTCCCATACAAATGTTCACCACAGTCTCCCTCATGGAATTCCTACATTATTTTATCTTCTTCATCCTTCAACACACAATTAAGTAAAATTTCACAAGCATCTTTCCAATACAAATTACTGTCTAAGATACACAATTTCATAGCCTTTAGTTTGAGAAGCCTAACCTTTGTTTTGGTCAAACCAGGAGGAGATTGTAAATTAAGTAATACAAAAATGAGGTCTGCATATCAGGGAGAGGTTTTTAAAGCCTTTGTTATTTGTGGATTCACCTGCTCTTCTTGGTCATCCAGTGCAGCTACAAAATTAATATCCAAAGCATGAAAATTAGACTCATCCATTAAATTAGCTAATCCCTGACCTTTAATGAACCTAGTGGGTTTAATTTCAATGTCATATTCAAGAATAATTGTAATCCATTTACCTCTTTTCCCATCAGGACCATTTTGGGTCAGTATATATTTGACCACAGAGTTTGGAACAAAAGCAATTATGTGAGAATGAATAATATATACTCTCAAATCCTTAATTGCTTGGATTAAATAAAATGCTTGCTTTTCCATTATATTATATTTCAATGCAGAATCTACTATGGCCTTGCTAAAGAAAGAAATGGGTTGTTCATATCCTTCATTGTTTTTCTATAAGAGAATTGTTGTAACAGTGTGTTCACATGCAAATGAAAAAATTATGAAATCTTTTGTGAAGTTTGGGCTGATTAACACAGGTGCTTTTGTCAGGGCTTGTTTTACTTGGTCAAATGATTGTTTTGCCTCAACATTCCACTTTAGTTATGTGTCTTTCCTCAACATATTTGTTACGTTCCTGAGAAGTTCTGCCAAGTTAGGGATAATTCTTCTTAGAAAGTGTATTTTACCAAAGAATGATTGAAGCTCTTTCACATTTCTAAGATGACTTATCTTTAAAATGGCCTCAATCCTGCTGGGATCAATTTTGATTCCATTTTTTGAAATAATATGTCCCAACATTTTTCCTTCTTCTAGGCCAAATAATGTTTTCTTCAGGTTGAGGGAAATGCAAAATTTCCTACACTTCTCAAATAGTCTCCTCAAATGTAAAAAATTCTCTTCATCTGTTTTTGAGAAAACAGTGATGTCATCAAGATATATGACAATGAATCTGCCTATTTCATCAACAAAAGCAATGTCCATTACTCTCTGAAATTTAGCTCCAACATTCCTTAATCCAAAATGCATCTTCACATACATGAAGGTGCCCCATGGAGTAGTAAAGGCTATCTTTTCCTGGTCTTTAGGGTGGACTAAAACTTGGTTATAACCAGAAAAACCATCTAAAAGAGAAATCCTGCTGGACTCAACTACCTTCTGTAAAATATGATCCATCTTTGGTAGAGGGTAGTTATATTTTAGTGAGACTTTATTAAGATTCCTGAAATCTACACAAAGTCTGATTTCTCCTATTTTTTTCTTGGTCGGGACTAAGTTGGATACCCAGTTAGAGTACCTCAAAGGTACTATGATATTAGCATCATGCATTTTCTTAACCTCTTTTTCAATTAAAGGCATCAATACTGGGTTTATCCTTCTAAGTTTTGTTTGAAAGGTTTCTATTCTTCTTTAATAGGAATTTTGTATTGTATAATGTTGGTGTCACAATATTTTAAATCTTCATAACTCCATGAAAATACATCTTTAAATTCTTTGAACAGACTGATATATTTATGCTTTTCAGCAGGGGGTAATGATTTAGACAACTTTACCATCTTTGGGTCTTGTTCACTTCCTATGTTGCAGTCTTTTACTTCAGCTCCAATGGGCTCAATTTTGAGCTTCTTGGCTACACCGTTAAAGCCAAACAATTATTCTAAGGGAACTAACCCTCTAGGCAAACATTGTCTTTTAATTGCAGTATTTTAAATTCCTCTGTTTCTTGAGATATCTCCTGTAATTATAGCTTATTTAAATTTTTATTCATAGGGTTTCCTAACTGGTTTTCTAACTCAAAATTTACATCTACATTATTTTCTAACTCACAATCTAAATCTATGTTAGCACCTTCAAATTCAACCTTGGATTGTAAAAAGTTTACAATTTTTTGATCATTTCAAAAAACTTGCTAATATCTAATGATGTCTGGGACATTTGGTCTATTTTTTTACCTCCACTATGTATTGATGACTAGGACGGAAAGGCATTTTGCAGGTACTAGCAGAAATGGCCAGACCATCTGCCAAATTGTTCTAGTTTCTAGGGATTACTAACAAGTCATATTCCAGAAAACATTCCAAAAAATCCAGGCCAACATTTATGTAGGCTCTTAATCTAGGGTGTTTAGCAGAATATTCTCCCTTGATCTATTTTATTATCAGCTCATAATCTCAATGAACGGAAATTATTTTAGAACCAATATTTTTTAACAATTGTAACCCTAGAATCAATGCTTCATACTCAGCTATGTTGTTTGTACATTGAAAGTTTAACTTGTATGAATGTCCCTCTACGTGGTGGGTTCCTGATTTTGAAACCCACACTCCTGCTCCTAACCCTTATTTAGTAACAACCCCATCAAAGTCCATATTCTAAAGAGGTCCATCTTGTATATTATGTTCCACTACTGTTGTTTTGTCTTCTATGATTTCATAAATATCAGTTTCTAAGTTGGAAATCTGTTTTTCCGTATCCCCATCATTATACAGAATGAATGAGTCAAGGTCTAAGTGGACAGAGTATCAGGGATAGTTGTGGTGTTTCTCTTGACTACTGACCATGAAATTCATTAGCGTATCCCTATATAATATCATTTGTTGACCAAACACAGGGATGGTAGCAAAGGTCGTGTCCATCTGAAGGGTTCCTTGCAACTTAGCTCCCCATGAGCGAGACAGTAACATGCCATACTTAGGGGGTATGTCTGCAACAACTATGTCCATCACCAAGATCATGGCTGTAATTTGTGCTAAAGTGACTCACAAGTCCTTAATGAGACCTAAGCACTTTACCTTACTTGAATCAAAAGAGTACATATCTTTGTACGATCTTGTGATGTCAAGTCCTAGTTTTTCCATGACAGCCTTAGGCATAAGGTTGTGTGAGACTCTTGAGTCTAGCATGGCGTGATGCAAAATTTTGTCATGAATGTTCAGACTAATATAGAATGGAGGTACACCTCCTTCTTGAGGTTTTCCATCTACTTCAGGCCCAAACAAAAGTTCAAGTTGATCATCAGCCACATTAATTGTATTTGCACCTTCCCCTAAATTTAGAGCTTTCATTACTTGGGACCTATATACATTCTTATTCATAAGCTCTTTTAATGGAATAGGTATTTTAAGCTTTGCTAATTCGTGTTAAATGCTAAATGTTGTTTGAATTTTGTTTGAGTTTAGGACATATTTCTGTTCAGAAACACCCCTTTGGGTAGTGTCTTTTTGCTGGTTGGTGGATGGAACATTTGTTTGAGTTGCTTTTGAAGCAGTATCAAACATATTTTTAATTGGATTTTCTAGAGTCTTTTTAGGAGTAATCTCAAAATTTTTCTTTGTTGGGGTATCTATTGTCTTCTTACTTTGAGTTTTAGCAAATTTCTAGGTAGCGTTGTCAGTGGTTTTCTTACTTATAAGGTTATACTCCCTATGAAATTCCATGATGGCATTTTCAAAACCTTGTTTATAGTCATCTGATTCCTCAGAATCAACTTCAGTTTGTGAAAGCATAAAAAATTCTTGCTCTTCTTGAGTGAGAAACACAAAATCATCACCACTTATCCCCATTAAGTTGATTTGAGTGATCTAGGTCTTCAATTGTTTCACCCTCCTCATCAACATAGTTTTCTTTAAATGAAGGCCTGACCTACTGGTTTGGTCCCTTTTGTTCTCTTTGTTTAATTTGTGATGGGTTCATCCTAAAATTAGGATTTCTGATTTGAGGACCAAGTTGGTTTTCTCTAGGAGGGGTCCTATTAGTAATGTTCATTCTCTCCATCATTCTTTCCATAGTTCTAACTAGGGAATCTATCTTAGCATCAACATAGGAGGTTGATTGTTCCTATTTTATGGTTACTCTTCTTTCAGTCCTAATCCTAGATCTCTTGGCTAACAAATTGGCCTCTATAGTGACATCATCTCTCTGCATCGCTTCCAAGGTTGTAGGATTTCTTTCTCTTATTTGGTAATACATGTCAGCTGTGAAACCATCCACGAATTTAATTAGGACTAAACCTTGAGGGGGATTAATGTTTGTTGGAATTGCATTGTAAAAAATGTTAAATCTAGTGCAGTAATTCTGCACACTCTCTCCATGGGCCCTTCTAATGTTCTCAGATTCTGATAGGATCTCAAGGGGTTTTTTCTTTATCTGCCATCTATTGAGGAATGATTCATGAAAATCATTGATATCGTTTATACTGGATGGTGCTAAAGTTTTGAACCATTTTCTAACTTCCCCGGTTAGAATTTGAGAAAACAGTCTCATTTTTACATCTTCCTCATCAACTTCTTAAAGATCAGAATAATAATTCATTCTGTCAACATGTTGCTGAGAAGTGATGGGTCTAGTACCATCAAACTGAGGGATTCTAGTTTGATATTCCTGGGGCATATTATGCAAAGGTGCATCCAAAACTAGGGGAGCATACCTTGCTGCCATGATTAGGATTTGGGGATGAACAATAGACGAGGCTATGAGGAGTGTAGGTGTAAGAGTTCATACTATAGGTTGAAGCACTGTCTGAGATGCTATTTGAGAAGTAGTGGAGATTATAGAGGAAGTGAGATTAGTTGATGTAGGATGAACTGATCGAAAAGAAGCAGAAGATATTGATACTGTTAATGCAGAGAGTTCAACATATTGTTGAATGTAAGATTCATGCACAGATTTAACAAGGTATGATACTAGATCTTGTAATTTTTCAAAGCTTTGGAGGATTTGTAGATCAGATTCTGGTTCAATAGGTTGAATTTAAGATGTAAGGGATTGTAGAATTGATTAAACAAATACCGTTTCTTCAACAAAACTCTCAGACTTAGTCCTAAATATACCATGTTCAAATGGCATATCAAACTCAATATCCTCTAAAGTGAAAAATTCTTTGGGAGAGAGTTGGCTTTGGGTGGAGGACTGTTGCTTCCCCAACTTTCTGCTAAACTTCTTTTTCTAGTCAGCTTTTCAGGGTCATCTATAATTTTAGTAGTTTCTGGATCAGGATGAGATCTGGTGTAGATTATTTTTGGAGCCACGACTAAAATTTTAAACACACACAATTATTTATAAAATTGCACAATCTCTGAACATTTATTTCTGAAATTTAAAACATTAATTTTCTTGAAATAAATTTCTTTAACTAGGGAAGTGAGTTTGCAAAAAGGTCAAAGTATGCTTGTTCCCCAGTATGGTCGCCACTATGTTATCAGAACGTAATTTCTGAGGTTGTGAAAGAAATCACAAAGGTAACCACAAAACCAATTTAGAGTTGGGAATCTAGCCCTTCCAACTCCAAATAGGGATCTCTCTATCTGATTTAGCTATGTTCTTCTGACAATATTAGGCTAGCTATTAGGTCCAGGTTTGTTTGTTTGATTGTTTGATTTGTTTGGTTGATTAAATGCCTAAATTTCCATTGGGCTATGGAGTCTATACTTCACTTGGATCCGTTTCAGATTTTCAAAAGGGATTTCACAGGGAAAGGTAGCTAAACTAACTGGATCCTGTAAATTTGTATGAAATGTAAGAGAAGGAATGCAATAGGTTCCATTAAGAAAAATACAATTTAATAATTTTTAAATTAACTTCAGAAGAAAACATTTAAATCATTCACAACCAGAAACAGAGTGTATTTTACAACAATTTCAGTTCTTCAACTTTCTATAAAATAATTTAGATTAGGAATACATAAACATGGAAAACAAGGAAATAAACAAATAGGCAATGAGAGAAACACATCAACAATAGTTCAACACATGGATCCTATGAAAGTGTCCTTTTTATTACTGATCACCCATCAATTTTTAAAAAGTACATTGGCCTTTTGGAGTTCACAAATCAACCCTCAGTACTTCGAAATCTGAAGTATTTATAGAATTATTTACAAAAAATCCTATCATGACAGATCAAGATATATTTTAGGAATATCTAAAACAAATTACATCTTTTATTACAAAATAATAGGGCAAGTTGGAACTGTTCAAATGATGGCCCTGATTTGAAGGAGGTTGTTGCTGGCCTGTCTCTTTGACCCTTGTTGCGTTGTTGATCCTATTGTTGAAGATAGAGTTACTCATTTAGTCTAGTAACTCGCATAAATTTTCACATCTGTCTTCACTTGGATTAGATAATTTAGTCACTCTTCTGTAGATCTCATCTACTTCTTTATACTTGGAAAAAGTAGGCTTGATGACAAAAATGTGATTTACTTGATGGTGGATACTTAGATCATTTTCTAGTGCCCCGATAAAAGCTTTCCTTGTAATGCTGCCCAGTATGCCTGAAAATTTACAACCATATTTAGATATATCCATCAATTTATTGTTATAATAATCTAAACTATTTAACTTATCATTTATTACAAATAGGCTTGGAAGTCCTTTCTTGTTCAACACTTCAAGCTTGTTGAAGAATCTACTGACACTAATTTCCAGCCCCTGACACTTTTCTTCTAGCTACAACATAAGGTTCCTTTTAGTTAACACTTTCTTGACTTTCAGCATTGTATCAGTCCTGTCTTCAATATGTTATTCTTCCAGCTCATATTTGTTCTTAGAATTCAAAAACATGATGATGTTTGTAGCTTCTGTTGGCTTGTCTCCTAGCTGATCCCTGATCTGCTCAGTTGCCTCCTTAGACTTCTAAATTAATTCATTCTGCTCAAAAATAATTTGAATTGAAGGCCAAATTTCGTTCATGGATTTATGGATATCTATCCATATGTTTTCCTTAGCTTGGGCTAAGATTTGAGCCATGGAAACCTCTTTCCCTAATTGTTGTAGTCTCTTTGCGAGTCTTTGAGACTTCTATACTTCGGCCATATATGAAGTTTCTATTCCTATTTTCTGCTCTTGTAGGGCCTTAACCTGTCTTTGTAATGTTTTTATTTCTTCTCCTTGTATGAAAATTTCCTCCATAGCCTTTTTTAATTTACCAAAAACATCTAAGTCCTTGGCTGAGGCTGTTGCTGATGTAGAAGCCCCTGTTGTAGTTGAGGCAGCCTTTCCTGTTTGGGGTATAGCTATAATAGATATAGCCTCCAGTGGAACTAAGGCTAACTGTGCATTATGTTCCTTTTCTTTTACTAATTTCTCCAGTTCCACTTCCATGTTCCTGATTTGTGCATTCTGCTCCATAATGAGTTTGAGCATGTCTTCATTTTGGTTCTCTATCTCTCCCATTTCTTTGGTCTGTGGATCCTTAGTGGCTGGTAGTTTAAAATATTTCCTGAGTGTTGTAATGTCAACATTCTTATTTTTGAGAATATCTTCTACTGCTTTGACATTGCCTTCCTCATATCCAATTTTGATAACTAGGTTTTCTAAGGATTTAATTTTATTTTCCTTGGCTAGAGAAGAGAGATTTTCAATCTTTAACTGTGTTTTTACATTGGTGAGTGACAACTACTACTTAGAAGCATTCATTGAAGTGTTTGTCAAAGTGGAAAATATCATTTCCCCTATTGATTATGCATCTCCATCTCATCAATGGGATGGATGTCCTTGGCCTCAAACCCAAAAGTGGCTTGCTTATAATCTGCTGTTGTTTGAGGATGGGAGACTTGTGCTTGTAATAATGCCATCTGCATTCTTTCATTCTCTGTGTCAAAATATGACAGCAGTCTATGTTGAGCAAGGGTTGTCTGCTTCCAAAATTGATAGTTAGTATTGGTTTTAAGAATTTCATTTTTAAGTTTTATCTCTTTGTACTTATCAAAGATGCCATTTTCCTTCTGTCCTTGGATCAACTCGAAGGTTTGAGATGTGCTTGGATTTCCCTATGAAATGATGATGTTGGAGAGCCTGTAAACACACTGCCTGATTGTGCTGAAGAATGTGGACCCTTCAACACTATTGTAGGTGGTTTTTCTCCCTCCTTTGGAAAATCTATCTTAGGAGTTGTCTTCATCTTCTTTCTGTAGATTTTGAATTCCTTTGCTGAGAGCTTAGTGATTGAAGGGGATCCATCCTCCCTTGGTATTTTTTCTATCTTTTCCTGTGGTGTGGGAGTCTGAGAAGTAGAGGTGGACAGAAGCTGCTCTTCTGCCTCTTGTAGAGTGTTCTCCACCTAATCAATCTGGTTCATGTACTTCTCAATCTCAGGCCTTTGAGTATGAACATAAGGAGTGGTCTTGTGCTCCACCCTTATCTTGGAATTTAGAACAAATGGGTCATATGACCATGTGAATCTCAAGGAGAACTTCATTTGCTTTAGGAGGTTGTATGCCTCCTCACCTGTTATCCTATTGTTACAAATAAAAGGGCCAATCTGGGTTTTTATCCTGAACTGAGATTTATTTTTAGCAGCAACAAAATGAATCTCATCTGAATTGATCATATGCTTGATGTATTCTAAGGAGAATACTCTCATTGGGAGGTATTTGGGCAACCTACCGAGGGTGGCAGCTCACATCCATACACCCTTATTTCAGTGTAATTCTGGTAAAGGAACCAGTCTCCTGTCTTGGCCTGATTTATGAGGTGTAAAACTTTCCGAATTTCATCACCGATCATGGGTTCTGCACTGCTGGTCAGTAAACACATGGCTGGATGAACAAAATGATTTATGTTTTCTCTGAAAGTGTACTCATTTTAATCCTTCCTTACCAAGGAAGTTCGTAAAATAACTGATTGTGGATTTCCTTCTTCATCTAGCTTTTGGAGTGTGAAGGGGAACCTGTAATCTTGTTAATATATGAACATGTAAACAAGGATTGAGGCATACTTGAACATTCCTTCAGTTTGTAACTTAAGGAATTGTTCATGAATTCTCTCAGCAATAAATTGACTGAAATTAAATTCGACAGAGGGTTTCTCATCAGTTAAAAGAATGGATAGAAAACCTAGGATAGTTCCATCCATCCATTCATCTGAAGAATAACCTAACATACATTAAAGTACATAGATGATTTTCTTGGCTTGGTTTGGAAACATAGATGAGGGATAGGGTGGATTCTTCTTGGGTTAACTGGGCATTTTCAAGTAAAAATATTTCAAAAATATGGGATCTCTTAGAGAAGTTTAATTTATGATATAGGTCATTGAGGGCATCCATTGAGAAAAGGGTGTTGGGTTCAATTTGAGGAACCTACATCATCTAATTGATTGTTTAAGGGGTAATGGTAAATAAAACTTCTCCTGTTGGGGATACGACAACTCTCTGATTGGGTAAGTAATAGGAATGACATCTGCGAATGAAGTCAAGGAAGTGGTAGGTCTGAGGAAAGATGTACAAAGGTCAATTGGACTCCCAGAGTTTAATTTCACTGGTCTGGTCTAAATGATTGTCTTCGAGCCAATAGTACAATTCGAATAAATCGAAATCACACTTTGTCTCTATGATCTTGTGATCTCTGCCAGCAAGGGGAACATAGTCAAGGTTGACTGTAGGAGGGATCATCGGGTTGCCTAAATTATCACTGTTCTTCTTCTCGAAAGGCATTCTGACAATTAAAACTGCAAAAGAAGGGAGGTTATAGTGAAAGGTTACCAGGGATTCATTTGACAATCGACTATTGGTGACAAATATGGTTTTTTTCTATGCTAAACTAGTTGTTTGGTCCCTTTGTTTGAGTTTGTGGAGCTGTCATTGTGTCAGAACAAATTAGAAATGAGAAGGAGTGATTACTCTATGTGAGATTACGTGAAATGGTGTAAAATGGGTGTACATGGGGGTTTTTATGGTAATAACAGGGGTTCGTTGGAGGTGCGGGACTGTTATGAATCTTAAACGATTATCCCAAGAAAAATTGAATGCACAACAAACATTGATAGGTGTCGGAAATGGAAGGGAGGCTACTGCGGGGGAAAGATTGGCATGGAAGGAAGGGAGGTTGGTGGTTTTTGGAGGGGGGTCGAAGTGTTAAGCGAGATATGGAGAGGGGGTGCAAAATAACACGGGACTGACACGTCGCGTGGGGTCAAGTGGGAGAAATTGCTTTTCGGACCCCCCCACCAATAAATCTCGGATGGGTAGGGGGGCTGAAAGGCATCATCAACCATTGATATGACATGGTGTTGATCGAGCTGTCGGTTGGAGCGCGAAGATTATCACTACAGGACAAATGTTTTCGGACACCCCCTCCGAAAACAGATGGACATTGTAACTTTTGTAATCGTGATGGCCATGTAGAGTCCAAATGTTTAAAAAAGATGGAAGCCTTGGAAGCAGCAATGAAGAAGCACCACATCAATTTGGATACTTCTTCAACTTCATCTTCAGGAAACTCTTTCTGCTTGTAGTTGCCAAGCATATGGTTATGCAGTAAATGTATCTTCTTCTTCTCATTCTCATGAGTGGCTCATTGATTCTAGAGCTTCTTACCACATGGCCAAAAGTAAAGCCATGTTTTCTTCTTTAAATGATTGTAACACCAAACATATTTATGTTGGTGATGAGAGATCTCTCAGTGTTGTAGGATCTAGAACCATTCATTTAGATAATGGTCAGTTTAATGATGTACTATATGTTCCTACCTTGTCATGCAACCTTCTATCTGTTTATCAGATAACTCATTCAGGTGAAGGGAAAATAGTAGAATTCTCACCTCACGATGTTGTAATCAAGGACCTCAAAGATCCTAGATGTTGTACATATTCCCTCCTCCATTTACATTTTGGCCTCCAGCTCCTTTAAAATCTGTTTCCAATATTCTTCATGGTCAAAAACCCCCCATGTCATGCTCGTTGCCACCTTCTCCGCTCCAAAATATATTGTTTAAATGTTTAAAACCTGCATTTTAAATATTTCGGGCCGAAGCCCCAGGTCCTAAGCCCCGCCCCTAATTGCTGTCATACGACCGGAGGGCGAAGACCGTGAGCCAAGAAGAAAGGGAGCCTATTGTCTTAACAATCGGACGCAATGCTGACCGTTCGATCAAGTTAAATCAACGGAGTGACGTTTGTTTAATATGATGGTCCCAGCGCACAGAAAACCAACAGTAAGTCCCGCGCCACTTTCACCGAGCCGGCGGTATTTACCATGGGGCAGCGATTCCACCCAATACGCGCCACGTGTCTATGGTACGGGTTATGAAACCACCTTTCCCCGCGCGTTAAAGCTCAAACAATCGCCGGGCAGCGGAATTTGTTTGGACCGTCAGATCTGGCAATGTTAACCCGATGATGGATATTCTCCGGACCTGCTCACCTGTTATTTCGTCTCCGCCGTATTATATGGCCCGCCACCGTGTCATTTTCACCCACTTCCACCCGTTAATTCCTCCGTCACGTCGCCTCCCCACTTGTCACTCATGCGCCTATGTGTCTCGCCCCCGTACATCCGTAATATTTCTCCGCGCCAATATATATATATATATATGTGCGTTTTTATGTGTTTTATTTATACTTGCTGCCAGTCTTTCCTCCCGACCCGACTGTGTCACAAATAAAACCCTCATTTCGCCCATTCGTGAGAGCCCGCGTTTCATCTGTTTGCCGAAACATTCCACTGTTCTTCTTCTGCCACCCTATGTGTTTATCCCAGTCAACCATGTATCCGTCGTCCCCGCCTCCATCTGAGTCAGTCCTCTCTGATATTTTATGGATTTTGCAGGTTTCAAGATAGCTGGAAGACATTTTAATCCGCTGCCGCTATTACAAAGATTCGGGGCCCATGAAATATGATTTCCTGGGGTGAAATTTAATGCAAGAGGCTGAGAACTGGTACGTGAAATGACTGCCATTAAAGAAGACACAAATATGGATTCTTAGAACCCTCCAGAGAAATTCGCCCCGCAGTTAAGATCCAGAATTCAAATCCAAAGTTAAAGGGCCGAGAGTACAGTACAGGAAGGCAGATTATCTCCAGTCTCTTACGGCATCAGATTTTCCCTCCGCTAAAAGCATCACATTGTATATATTTTATTATTTATGTCTTGAATATAAGGAGATTTTTATCTCCCAGCATTTATTTCTTTAGACAGATTGTTAGGTGTATTCATTTATAGCTAGTCATTCATAGAGAAGGCGTGAATGTTTTCCGCCATGTTATTCAAATTGAGTCATTAATTGTGCCTCGTCTCCCTCCTCCTCTAGAAGTTTCTGTCTTCTCTATAAATACTCAAAAATAAGACATTGTAAGGGTTCCAGATTTCTGTCAGCAAACTGTGCAGCGAGAAGACTACTGTATTCATCTTGTAATATTTCTGTATGAAGTTTCAGAGCCCGTAGGGTCTCAGTGAGGAGGGGTTATAACTGTATTGAGGATTCTGGTCTTTGGTATTTCACAGTATGTAACTTTCTTATGTGTTAATACATTATCTCTTTTCATGCAATTTGTCCTCCTGTATCATGTTCTAGAATGTGAGTGGCTCACTAGTTTGCAGTAAGGATTCGTCTTAAGTGATGCCCTTTCTGGAATTAGTCAAGCACTTTAAATAGGCCTAGTCATGATATGCTGTTCCATGTTCACTCATTCCATATTTTCTGCTATATTAGTGGCTTGAGGATTCGTAAATTGGTGCGCCCTTATGCCTGCTAATATCTTCTTATGTTTCCTCACTGCACTCACTTCCTGATATCTGATTTCTGTGATATATTAGTTGAATCGGCCCTCTTTACAGTAAGAGGTCTCTTAATTGTCTGATGCTTTCATGCTGAAGTTTTACATGATGTTCCTACATTATTCTTATCTTTGTGTCAGCTTCTGAGAGAGATTGGTCCCATTCAAATTTAGTTTCCTTGTTTCAAACAAGAGATAGTAAGTGAGCTCCTTGGACTGACAACCCAAACTATAAAGGGCTCCTTGCTATATTAAGATGTCCTAGGCACTGGTCTATGGCAACTCTAGGCTATCTCTAGGGGGGGTGACAAAATCATCCACAACACTAGACATATTTTAGCTACTAGCATTGCTGATGATTCCACAAGGTTGTATAAGTTTGGCAACTTTGGGTCATCATGTCTTCCCTCCATTTTTTTTGCTCATAATGATGAAGTGAGCAAACTTTGGCATGAGCGATTTGGTCACTTAAACTATCGCTCTCTTCAAACTCTACGTAAAGAAAATATGGTGACAGGTCTTCCTATGGTATCTTTCCGAGATGGTGTTTTCTCCGGATGTGTACTCGGAAAACATCATCGAGATAGTTTTGAAAAATGTGCCTCTTGGCACGCTTCATCCCCTTTGCAGCTTGTGCACAGTGATATATGTGGTCCACTTCCTATAGTTTCTTTCTCTGGTTGCAAGTACTTCTTCACTTTCATTGATGATTTTTCCAGACGCACTTGGGTATACTTCTTAAAACTCAAGAGTGAAGTTTTTAACATGTTCTTGGCCTTTAAGGCCTTTGCTGAGAAACAATCCGGACATCAAATTGTTAAGTTAAGATTAGACAATGGAGGAGAATATGTTAACAACAAATTTATCAACTTCTGCATTGAGCATGGCATTCAATTGCAACATACTGTTCCATGTATCTTCTTCTTCTCATTCTCATGAGTGGCTCATTGATTCTAGAGCTTCTTACCACATGGAAAAAAATAAAGCCATGTTTTCTTCTTTAAATGATTGTAACACCAAACATATTTATGTTGGTGATGAGAGATCTCTCAGTGTTGTAGGATCTGGAACCATTCATTTAGATAATGGTCAGTTTAATGATGTACTATGTGTTCCTAACTTGTCATGCAACCTTCTATCTGTTTATCATATAACTCATTCAGGTGAAGGGAAAATAGTAGAATTCTCACCTCACGATGTTGTAATCAAGGACCTCAAAGATCCTAGACATATTTCAGCTACTAGCATTGCTGATGATTCCACAAGGTTGTATAAGTTTTACAACTTTGGGTCATCATGTCTTCCCTCCATTTTTGTTGCTCATAATGATGAAGTGAGCAAACTTTGGCATGAGCGATTTGGTCACTTAAACTATTGCTCTCTTCAAACTCTATGTAAAGAAAATATGGTGACAGGTCTTCCTATGGTATCTTTCCGAGATGGTGTTTTCTTCGGATGTGTACTCGAAAAACATCATCGGGATAGTTTTGAAAAACGTGCCTCTTGGCACACTTCATCCCCTTTGCAGCTTGTGCATAGTGATTTATGTGGTCCACTTCCTATAGTTTCTTTCTCTGGTTGCAAGTACTTCTTCACTTTCATTGATGATTTTTCTAGACGCACTTGGGTATACTTCTTAAAACGCAAGAGTGAAGTTTTTAACATGTTCTTGGCCTTTAAGGCCTTTGCTGAGAAACAATCCAGATATCAAATTATTAAGTTAAGATCAAACAATGGAGGAGAATATGTTAACAAAAAATTTATCAACTTCTGCATTGAGCATGGCATTCAATTGCAACATACTGTTCCATATACTCCACAACAAAATGGTGTAGCTGAAAGGAAGAATCAAACCTTAAAAGAAATGGCTAATTGTATGCTTCAATCTAAAGGACTTAGTCTCAATTTTTGGGCAGAAGAAATTAACTATTAAAATTACACAGTAAATCACACTCCTACTAAGGTTTTAAGGAATGTAACTCTAGTAGAAACCTGGAGCTCAATCAAACCAGATGTAAGTCACTTTCACGTTTTTGGAAGTGATGCTTGGGCCCATATTCCAGACGCGAAACATAAAGCCTTAGAACCTAAGAGTGAAAAATGCATTTTTGTTGGATATTCTGAAGATGTCAAAGGATATAGACTTCTTCAACCAAAATCCAAAAATATAATCATTATAAGAGATGTAAAATTTGATGAAAATATATCGGTCTGCGAGCCTCGTTCGGCAGGTGTGCCACCTTTGGCCTGTGAGCCTGATTCGACATATGTGCCACCTCTCTCTCTCTCTTCTATTTTTGATAGCATTTATTCTAGTTCAGATGATGACAGTGAGGATGACAATCCTCCTCCACCTCTTGAAGATATTCCTTCTGCTCCACAACTTCCAAGGTGGGTCCGCTCTACTCGGGTTGCAGCAAGTTCTCTTGCAGGTGACCCTGTAGATCGACGACATACTCGTTCTCAGTTCGAAAGAGCCTCTTCCTTATTGGCTCAAGTTCCAGGAAATCCTGATCCAAAAACCTTTGAAGAAGCTTTTGGTCATCTAGATTGGGATGAAGCTATGAATGAAGAATATCGTTCCTTATTGGAAAACGATACTTGGGATCTTATTCCTCGTCCAAAAGGAAGAAAATTTGTCAGATGCAGATGGGTTTACAAAACAAAGTTTGGACCAGATGGAAAAGTGGATAGACATAAAACTTGTCTTGTTGCTAAAGGATTTTCACAAGTTGAAGGCATTGACTATACTGAAACCTTCTCCCCTGTTGCCAAAATGAATTCTATCTACCTTTTTCTTTCCCTTGTTGCCTCCTTTAAATGGGAAGTCCATCATATGGATGCTAAATCCGCCTTCTTACATGGAGATTTGCATGAAGAAATATACATGGAACAACCCCCTAGCTTTATCCAAAATGACTCTAGCCTTGTTTGTCGCCTTAAGAAGTCTCTCTATGGTCTCAAACAAGCTCCTTGGGCTTGGTATGCCAAAATAGATAGATTTCTATTAGATAACGGGTTTTCTAAGTGTCATTATGACAATACAGTCTACACCAAGAAAGTGGGTAAGTCCTTCACCATCATTTTTATTTATGTTGATGCTCTTATCCTTACTGGTAGTGATGCCAACCATATAAAACATGTGAAGTCTAGCCTCAAAAAGAGGTTTGAAATGACAGACTTAGGACACTTGCATTATTTCCTTGGTCTTCAAGTATTTCAATCCAAAGAAGGTATCACCCTCTCTCAGTCCAAGTATGTCTGTGACCTTCTATGCCACTTTCACATGGAATAATGTAAGCCAACCCCTTCTCCCTTTTAGTTGGGAGTCAAGCTTTCAGTCACTTGTACTACCCCTGAAGTTGATGCTACCTTCTACCGTCAACTTGTTGGTAAACTTATGTATATAACCCATACCCATCCTGACCTTTCCTTTACCGTTGGTATTGTTGCTCGATTTATGCATCAACCTCATGAAAGTCATTGGAAAGCAGCTAAAAGGATACTTCGATATATTCGAGGTACAGTTCAGTTCAGGATTCATTACAATGTAGGAGCATCTCCATTGTTGATTGGTTTCACTGATTCTGATTGGGCTAGTGACCCTGATGATCGAAAGTCTACTGCAGGATATGTATTCACTCTTGGTTTAGGACCTATTACTTGGTCCTGTAAGAAACAAAGTGCCATCTCTCTTTCTTTGGCAGAAGCCGAGTATCGTGGTGTCGTTGAAGCCATCAAGGAAGCCACGTGGCTTCGTTAGATCCTGTCTGAATTTGGTCTTCATCAACAACATCCAACTATACTTTGGTGTGATAATCAAAGTGCCATTCAACTATGTAAAGATCCAATTCAGCATCAGCATATGAAACACATTGAGCTCCACATACACTTCATCAGAAAGCTCATTCATGATTGTGTTCTTTAAGTGCAGTATTGTCCAACCAATGATCAAGTAGCCGATATCTTTATAAAGGTTCACACAGAAGCGAAGTTTACCAAACTTCGATCCATGCTTAGAGTTCAAGAAAGTTATCATTAAGGGGGGATAGGCTCTAATGCCTCCTTCCTTCTCCTATTGTATCACCTTTGTAAATCCTTCAATCCTATCCCATGTTGTTATTAAGGGGGGATGTTAGGATATTTCGACACATAGGAAATAGGCTCCTTTTGTGTCACCTTTGTAAATCCTTCAATCCTATCCCAAGTTGTTCTTAAGGGGGGATGTTAGGATATTCCGACACATAGGAAATAATTAAGTACAACTTGGTCTAGAGTAGAGTTAGGTAAAGTGCGTTTCTTTACCATGTATATATCAGTGATCAAACTTTCAAAGATATATACGGTTATTCTTTTATGAAATGAGCAGACTAATTTCATTCGATTGATTTAAGTTTTAGAGAGCTAGGGTCATGGGTTAGGGCCCAATCCATGTGCCTAAGCTTCTCTGCTATTTTAATTATTTCCTTTCTGTCATTTAGTTAGTTTTGCTTCTGCCATTTAGTTAGATATGCTTCTGATAGTTTCATTGCTTCTTCGTATTTGCTTTCAGTTTGCTGTTGTAGTTTTTCATTTGCTTGTGAGTAGCAGAATAGAGGAAAAACCCCAAAATCTGTGGTCAAACCTCTCCTTCTCATCTCTGTCAATAGAGTTCGAGCAGGGTAGACCTTCCCACAGGCCAAAAATTGCTTTCTATTTGAGTTTAGGGAAGAAAATACATTACCAGGTCCGAGCCTCTCTTTCATTGTTGTTATCACACATTTTTGAATCCGCAGGTGTGTTACACTTTTGAGCACTGTTGGTGCACCTCCATTCCCTCCTGTTTTCCGCTTATTTTTACTGCTACACCCTACCTTTTTCTCTAAACGTACTCAAGCCCTTCAACCTGCCTTATTCCTTTGTTTTATTTACTCACGGTTGCCTTACCTTTTTTAACACGAAACACGTAGAAAACGTTCGAAAACCATTGAAACGCGACTTCCGCCTTTCCTCCTCGAAATCCCCGCTATCGTACTTCGCTGACCGCAAATTGCAGTGTTTAGTTCTTCCTTTACAACTTACTGCAGCTTCACCACATCACAATTGCACGTCGCAACCTTTTTCCCTTTTTGTTAACACTTATCGCTCCTAAACCTTGATTGTGAAATATCGCAATAAAATTTTGCATCACCTTCCCGAGTCATATTTCGCATTTCGCACATTGTAATTCGCTCGTTCCATTTGCTTTCCATTAATACTTTCCGCCTCCGAACCTTGATTACGATATTACTGGTCCCACCGCCACGTCACCCGTCACACATCGCACTTCGCACCATTTAGTTGGTCTTTGTTACACTTACCGCTTGTTTCTGCCAATTGCGATATTGTTATCGCACTTTGCCGCTCTTCCCCACTGCACTTCACACATCGCGTTATTTAACTTGTTCCCTTCAATGCTTACCGCTCCAACTTCGCGATATTGCGATTGCGATAACGGTCCCACCTCCACGTTGCATCTCCGCCATCATATATTTCGAGTTATTCTGCTCCAAAGCCTTTTGCACTATAATAAAGTCTTAATCCGGTTTAAACCTTCGCTTTCCACTTCTAAGCCTCATTTCATGTGTTAAGCCCTCCATTAGCCTTTTTAGCCCTTTTTCTCTCCTCCAAGCTGAAAATCACACTTTTTAAATCATAATTAGGTCATGGATAGCTTAGTTGCATGGGTAGAAGCATGGTAGATAGACCAGAGGATAAGTAGAGTGCATTTAGCCTTTTAGCCAAGCTAAGTGTGGTTTAGAATTAGTTTCCTTTTTGCCATTTATTTTCTGCAAATTAAATCAGTTTCCTTTCTGCAATTTCTTTTTAGCAATTTAATTTAGTTTCTTTCTGTCATTACCTTTCCACAATTTAATTTAGTTTCATTCTTGTCATTTCTTTTCAGCAATGTATTTTAGTTTCCTTTTTTTCATTCATTTCCAAAAATTTACTTTCCAGTTCTTATCATAGTTAAAAAATAGCACCCTTTCGTAAAGTAGAAGAGGATGACATGAACAGATTGCATCTGCTATGTATATAGCACTGTCACCTCCAAGTTTGTACGAACCCTAGGTTGATAAAGTAAAGTAGGGCAGCCCCTAGGAGTTGCAACACTCTTGGTGCAATACCAGGGCTCACCACTTTTTGGCGTCGTTGCCGGGGAGGGTGATATTTCCAAAGTACCTCGACCCTGGTAGTCCAGTTGTTGATGTGCATGTAAATGGTGTCATAGTCCCCAACACTCTAATTTATCTAAGGGTTGCCATCATTGTCATGACCAAGGAAACTATGTTGAAACTTAATCTCCAAGGGACTTTGAGGAAAACCACAACAATTTTGCAACTTGCAGATCGGTCCACAGTAACTCCGGAAGGAATTGTTGAGGATGTCATGGTTACCATTGATTCTTGGGAGTATCCTATAGATTTCCTTGCCCCGTAACAAAAAACCAAGTTGAATGGTTATCTTATCATCTTAGGGAGACCTTAGTTAGCCACAGCAGATGCTTATATTAGTTGTCGGGTCGGAAACATGACTATAAAAAATGGGCCTTTGTCTAAACATCAAGTGTTATATCCTCCAACCCAGCCTTCCATTGATCATGATATCCCTATATGGTTGGAGGATGAAGAAGATGAGTTATATAACACTGCCCCTATGTGTACCATAGATGTTATTCTTAGAGGGGGGTAGCTTGATGAAGATGAACTCATCGACCATGACATTCAAAACCATTCCTCCACTAACATTCCTCTCGAAACCTTAGTCAAAGAATCTGAATGCCAACCTTGGATGGAAGTGCACTCAGTTGAGTCAACCTATGAATCCACCAAAGCTGTTGAGTTTGGCCCATCCAGATCTCTGAAAATCAACCCAAACCTCTCGAATGAAGAAGAGAAGCAGTTGTGCCATCTTTTGAAAGAGAATCTAGATGCATTTTCTTGGGAATACAAAGACATGAAAGGGGTGCATCCTTCAATGTGCAAACATCACATTTACATCAAAGAAGGATGCAAGCCCGTGAGACCACCCCAAAGAAGGATGAACTCGACTTTGAAGGACATAGTCAAAGAGGAGTTGCATAAACTATTGGATGTAGGGTTCATATATCCTATATCTGACAGTGAGTTGGTATCTCCTCTTTTCTTAGTCTCAAAGAAGAATGGGAAGTGGCAAATTTGTGTTTATTATCAAGAACTTAACAAAGGCACCAAGAAATACCATTTCCCTTTGCCATTTATAGACCAAGTCCTGGATGGCCTTGCAGGGAAGAAGTTATTTTCCTTCTTAGATGGGTTCAGTGGGTACAATCAGATTCAAATCAGCCCCGAAGACTAGGATAAGACTACTTTCACCTGCCCTTGGGGTACCTTTTCTTATAGACTCCTACCCTTTGGGTTATGCAATGCCCTAGCTACCTTCCAAAGAGCTATCTTGAGCATCTTTTCTGAGTTAGTCCATGAATATGTCGAAATCTACATGGATGATTTCACACCATATGGGGATGACTTCCAGGAAGCTCTCTCTAATTTGGGTAAAGTACTAAGAAGGTGCATTGAGATGCATCTCTCCTTGAGCCCAGAAAAGTGTGAATTCATGAAGATAGCAGGGGTTGTATTAGGACACTCCATATCCCTAGCAGGAATACAGGTAGACCCGAAAAAAAAAATCACTATCATCAAAAGGGTACCTACTCCTCAAAATAAAAAATATGTCAGGAGTTTCTTAGGCTTCGCTGGTTGCTACAAAAGGTCCATCAAATATTTCAACAAGATGGCTTCACCATTGTTTGGGTTATTGGCAAAATATTCTGAGTTTATTTGTCTAGTCCTTGTCAAGAGGCTTTCGAGCTTATTAAGAAAAATTTGACTACTGCCCCCATCCTCCGAGGTCCAAATTGGACTCTGCCTTTCCACATCCACACTGATGCATCCGAAAACGCTGTAGGGGAAGCATTAGGACAATTAGAGGACAAAATCCCTTATGCCATTTATTTTGTCAACAAGAATTTGTCAAAGGCCGAGCTGAATTATACTGTTACTGAGAAGGAGATGTTAGCCATTGTCCATGCCTTGAACAAATTCAAGCATTATGTTACTGTATATCAGACCTTTGTTCACACTGACCATGCAACCATAACGTATTTAATGAAAAAACTAGATGTTAATGCTAGAATAATTAGATGGTTGTTACTTTTGCAGCAATTTGATTTGACTAATGTTGATAAACCTTGAAAGGAGAATGTTGTTGCAGATTTTTGTCCAGGTTAGCTCCCCCTGCAGGCTAAGAAGGAATGGTGGATGACCAACTGCCCGATGAACACCTCTTTGCTATATCAACACTCTCACCATGGTTTGTTGATATAGCCAACTACTTGGTTGTTGGGAGACTCCCTCCTAATCTTTCATTCAGGGAGAGGAGCAGATCATCAGAAAAAGTGCCCCTTTCACATGGATTGGGTGAAACCTTTTCAAGCTAGGCCCTGATCAAATCCTGAGGAGAAGTGTGAGGGAGGAAGAATTTTTTCTGCAAGTTGGTCATTGACTCTATGGAATTTCAACCTCCATCTACTTGTAACCACAAGGATATCCTCTGTACATGTCATGACAACCCATGTGGAGGCCACTTTGCTGCAAAGAGAATTGCTTACAAAGTTTTTCAGGCAGGATACTATTGGCCTACCCTTCACCAAGATTCCAGAAGATACACCAGCAGGTGTGACCAGTGCTAGAGGATGGGGAAACCCACATAAAGGGATGAAATTCCTTTATGCCCTCAGGTGTCTCTTGAGCCATTTGACAAGTGGGGCATGGACTTTGTTGGACCTATCAATCCACCATCCAGACAAAAGAAGTATATCATAGTCTGAACTGCTTACCTAACAAAGTGTGTTGAAACAAAAGTAGTGAGGGTAGCAACCGAGGAGAAAGTAGCAAAATTTCTAAGGGAGAATGTGTTTTACAAGTTTGGGCACCCGAGAGAAATAGTCACTGATCAGGGATCACAATTCACCTATCACCTCATTAAGAATATTTTGAGGAAGCATAAGATTAAGCATAGAACTTCTACTGCCTATCACCCTCAGGCGAATGGCCAAGTAGAAGTAACTAACAGAGCTTTAGAGGGCGTCCTCACCAAGGTTGTGAGCAGTAACAGAAAATATTGGGCAAACAGATTGGTAGAAGCTACTTGGGCCTACAACACTACTTGGAAGACAACAACAGGATTCACTCCTTATGAAATAGTCTATGGTAAGAAAGCTCTATTTCCAGTTGAGTTTGAATTCAATACTTTAAGAATGACAGCTGAATTAAATCTAGATCTATCAAATGCCCAAAAAGAGGGGTTGCTACAAATAAATGGATTGGATGAGTTCAGAATGCAAACACTTCTTCACACAGAGGTAGTTTAGCTGCAAAGGAAGGTCTAACATGACAAGAACATCAAAGAAAATACCTTCCAAGAAGGAGATTCGGCGTCGTTGTATGATTCAAGGTTTAAGGATTTTGAAGGCAAGCTGCTGAAAAGATGGTTAGGACCTCACACAGTGAAAATGTTTTGATAATGGTGCAGTTCAAATGAGAACCATATATGAGGAAGGAATCCCCTTGCTTGTCAATGGTCACAGACTTAAAATTTACAAGAAGCCTTTGTCAAAGGCAGAGTTCATAAATTCAATAAGCAGAGAGGTGTATGTGATGGGGAACTCCATAGTTTCCCACACCTCCTGAAAGAAAAAAAGAAAAATAATAAAGATCCATGGGTGAAAACCTATCTGAGGCACCCAAGGCAATCTTCTGGGTTGAAAACCTCGATGGAGGCATCTCACTTGCTCAAAAAAGAAAAGAAAAAGAGAATACAGATCCATGGGTGAAAACTTCTTTGAGGCACCCAAGGCAAGTATGTGGGTTGAAAACCTCCATGGAGGCAGCCCACTTGCATTCAAAAAAAGAAGAAGAAGAAAAAATAGCAAATAAATTACATCTGCATCTCTGTGTTTTCTGCGTTTGCTATTTTGTAGGTCATTAATGGTTTATGGAAACACAGGGAAGCATTCATCTTATTTTCTCTTCTGTTTTACCATCCATCCCATCATTCACTCCATTCATTTTCATAACCTCCTCCATCACCTCCATGCATCACATTCCTCCATTCCTGAGCAAAATTTAGCAAGGAAAGCAAAACAAAGACTGCTACAGACATCAGGGAATTCCTATAGCACAAACATCTGTTCTTGAACAACAAGAAAAATAAGGGAGGAGCTCATGAAGTAGATCCTAGGAAAGGAAAGAGTGCCACCCATGGAATCTGGAGCACCCCCACACACTACTTACAACGGGAAGAAACATCAAGGACAGATCAAAAACTCACTCAGAGAGCTACTCATTCATCGAGCTACTCACTCAGAGAATAGAAAATAGTGATGAACGCAACATCTAAAAGGCTTGTCTCTTCAATCCAGTTCCTGCAATTGCCTTGACAACAACTAGTAAGCTCAGGTATAGCCCCTCACCCCTCGATATGCATTCATAATAGTTGGAAGTAATTAAATTTGCAGACTAAGAGTCTAAGAGGCAGAAAGGTGGCCAATTAACTTGGCCACCACTGTGAGTTATGACTAAAAAATTGGAAGTCACGCCACCTGGGCATGCAAAAGAAAATAATTTCAATCAAGTGGAGTTGAGGAAAACGAGGGGACATGCAGTCCATCACGAATTAACAAGGAGAAGGAAACAACAGTCTCTAACGAAAACTGGAAGCTGAGGTCGAGTTACATAAGCACTCCAAAAATTAGCTGCGCCATCTAATAATAAAGAGGGTCGTCTCATCCAAACTAGTAAATTGAAATTTTTTAAAGGGAGAGACCGACATAAGCCCACAACTCTTAGAGAAGAAGAAAATGAACTAGAAGAACCAAGAAGAACCAGAAGAAGAAGAGGAAGAGACAAAGGGACAAGGAAAAACAAAAGAGATGGCCATGGAAGTCATAGAGATAGCAGAAAGTGAGCAAGAAATAGGCTCACAACACAACACCACATCCCCTCAATACAAATAGTTAGTTTCCATAGTAGCTCCTTTGAGTGAAAAGAGAAAAAGGTAGACCTATATGTATTTCAGAGCTGACAAGAGTCAGAGGATAAGTTAGAGAGAGCCAGAAACTCCTCCCACGAGCCCGATTATCATTGAAGAATCACCAAGGGAGGAGGGAAGAATCGAAGAAACAGTTCTAAAGGAGTAGCTGCAAAAGGCACAGACAGAGAATATAGAACTAAAGGAGAAATTGCAGCAAAAATAGGAGCAAGTAGTAGAAGCCCTTCAGCACAAATTCCCTTCTGACTCATATGTAGTGTACCTCAAGGAGCAGTGCTTCTATTCCAAATCAAAACTCCAACCTCCCATGGATCACTACCTTTCCAAGATTGTAGGTAATTCATGAATTTCTACAAGCAAGCTAACATGGCTGATCAGGGAAAGATGGAAAAGTTTTATGTTCATAACTTTGTGCTGACAAATCTGGATATTTGGGACCCCAATCCTACCATGGGAGATATGCAGTTAATGGCTCTAGCATCTTGGATGGTAAATGAGGACACTAGAGAAAAAGAGATATGGAAGGTCATGGGAAGAAGAAATAGAGAACCCTTATATATTAGACCAGAATTGTTCAGCCCAAGAGGATTCATCCTTAACCATCGAGAGATTGAAAGGGACCCTGCATTGGTTGAAAGCTACCTTCAGACTCAAACCCAGGTGATAGGCCACTTTGATGATGTTTCTAGGCAGATAGAAGATGAGTGCATTATGGCCAGCTAGAGGAGATGGAACAACCTCCTTCACAGCCTCAAGAATAGGGAGTACCATACTCCAGAGAGATTGAGGGGTGCATTGAAAAGGGCACCATTATACAAGAGGGCTATGCAGGCCAAAAAGATCTAATGGTTAGTACTAAAACTTAGCCCACCTTTGCTGCTGGGGATGAATGACAAAAACGACACGAATGCACAAGATAGAGAATGGGAGAGTGCATAAAAGAATAATGGTTTTTACCCCCCTCGGAGAAACTCCCACACTTCTTCCTCAGGAAATCAGGGGGGCTATCAAAGCCTTGAAGGAAATGCAGGAGGAGGATTAGTTGCTCAGAGGACAAGCAACCATTCAGTAGGGGGGTGATTATGAGCTCCATCATTAGACATATTTGGAGGGGTTAATAGTCACATTTTTTCCTTCCTAGATCTCTTTTTCTTGCATTTTTATTATTATTTGGTTTTATGATGCTACTATAAGTGGTGCTTAAGGCTAACATGCTCTGACTACCTAATATGAGGTTGAGTGTAGAAAATCATGATTTATTAAGCATTTTTATAAAGATTTTATCATAAATACTTGGAGGAGACAACAAGGAGAAATTATAGGAGGATTGTCCACCCTAGATTCTCTCCAGCAATTCGGACTCCAAAGGCAACCAAAGGATCCCAAGGATTCTCTCCAGCAATTCGAATTCCAGAGGCAGCCAAACAACTCAAAGAGACGTGCACTCAATCTTTGTTTACTGGGAGTCAAAAGGACTCAATCACCATTTTTATAGGGAACTGTTGGTAGCTGCTCTGTAGAATAAATAGAGCAGAGCTAGAGCTAGGAGGAGTTAGTCAATTCCAGTCGATGCTAGTTGAAACTTTGTTGCAAGCTATTGAGCTTTTTATTTTACTCAGTGATCAAACTTTCAGAGATATATACGGTTATTCTTTTATGAAATGAGTGGACTGATTTCATTCGACTGGTTTAAGTTTCAGACAACTAGGCTCATGGGTTAGGGCCTAATCCATGTGCCTCAGCTTCTCAACTATTTTCATTCTTTCCTTTTTTTCATTTAGTTAGCTTTTCATTTGCCATTTAGCTAGATATGCTTCTGATAGTTTCATTGCTGCTTAGTCTTTGCTTTCAGTTTGTTGTTGTAGTTTTTAATTTGCCTATGAGTAGCATAATAGAGGAAAACCCCCAAAAGTTTTGGTCAAGCCTCCCCCTCTCATCTCTGTCAATAGAGTTCGAGCAGGGTAGAACTTCCCACAGGCCAAAAATTTCTTTCTGTTTGAGTTTAGGGAAGAGACTGTGTTACCAGGTCTGAGTCTCTCTTTCACTGTTGTTATCAAGCATTTTTGAATTAGCAGGTGTGTTACACTTCTGAGCACTGCTGGTGCACCTCCATTCCCTCTTTTTTTCCACTTCTTTTTACTGTTGCACCCTACCTTTTTCCCTAAATGAACTCAAGCCCTTCAGCCTGCCTTATTCCTTTGTTTTATTCATTCACAGTTACCTTACCTTTTTTAACGCGAAACACGTAGAAAACGTTCGAAAACCATTGAAATGCGACTTCCGCCTTTCCTCCTCAAAATCCCTACTATCGTACTTCGCTAATTGCAAATCGCAGTGTTTATTTTTTCATTTACAAGTTACCGCAACTTCACCGCATCGCAATTGCACGCCGCAACCTTTTTCCCTTTTCATTAACACTTATCACTCCTAAACCTTGATTGCGAAATATCGCAATCAAATTTTGCATCACCTTCCTGAATCATATTTCACATTTCGCACATCGTAATTCACTCATTCCATTTTCTTTCCATTAATACTTTCCGCCTCCGAACCCCAATTGCGATATTACCGGTCCCACCACCACGTTACCTGTCACACATAGCACTTCGCACCATTTAGTTGGTCTTCGTTACACTTACCGCTTGTTTCTGCCGATTGCGATATTGTTATCGCACTTTTCCGCTCTTCCCCACCACACTTCACACATCACATTATTTAGCATGTTCCCTTTAACACTTACCGCTCCAAATTCGTGATATTGCGATTGTGATATCGGTCCCACATCTACATCGCATCTCCGCCATGGCATATTTTGAGTTATTCCGCTCCAAAGCCTTTTGCGCTATAATAAAGTCTTAATCCGGTTTAAACCCTCACTTTCCACTTCTAAGTCTCATTTCATATGTTAAGCCCTCCATTAGCCTATTTATCCATTTTTCCTTCCTCCAAGCTGCAAATCACACTTTTTAAATCAGAATTAGGTCATGGATAGCTTAGTTGCATGGGTAGAAGCATGGTAGATAGACCAGAGGATAAGTACAGTGCATTTAGACGTTTGGCCAAGCTAAGTGTGGTTTAGAATTAGTTTCCTATCTGCCATTTATTTTCTGCAAATTAAATCAGTGTCCTTTCTGCAATTTCTTTTCAGCAATTTAATTTAGTTTTCTGTCATTTCCTTTCCGCAAATTAAATTAGTTTCATTCTTGTCATTTCTTTTTAGCAATTTAGTTTAGTTTCCTTTCTGTCATTCTTTTCCAGCAATTTACTTTCCAGTTCTTATCATAGTTAAAAAAATATCACCCTTTCATAAAGCAGAAGAGGATGACATGAACATATTGCATCTGCTGTGTATATATCACTGTCACCTCCAAGTTTGTACGAACCCCGGGTTGATAAAGTAAAGTAGGGAAACCCATGGGAGTTGTATCACTCTTGGTGCAATACCAGAGCTCACCAAAACTCTTAAGTTTATATTTAATATAAAATTATTAATATATTTAATATTGATGATGATGATGATGATGGTTATCGTCTGTTGAGACCAATGCGGTCTATTAGACCTTAAGAAAGGAGAAAGAATCTAAGTTTGATTATTCAAAATCTTGTTTCTATGGTCAAAGAGAAGGGAAATAAGTGCTCCAAGATCGCTATAGGTGGGTTGGCTTAATAGGTCAAGAAGACTGGAAGTGTGGCAGATGGTAGGATGGGTATGACAGTTAATACCGACAAGACTAAAATCGTGATCATTAAATTCAAAAAGATCAGCCATGGTAGTTTAGTCTATGATAACCATTGCTTAGATCATGTTTCTTCTTATAAGTATTTGGGTATTGACTTTCTTCATCAACTCAGCTCGAATTATATCATCGAGAAATATTGTAACATCAAGAAAATAGTTAAAATATTGTTTATATAAAACTAATTCAACCTTATATATATACAAAAGATAGATTTTAATTTGAAAATTATTTTAATATATTTGAATTACAATTTTAGTTATATTTTTGAATACATAAAAATAATTTAAATTTATATTTAAAAAATATATATTAGAAATTTGAAACTATTGATGGAGAAAGCATTATTATATATATTGGAATATTAAACTATTAATGTATGTCAATGTGCAATGATATTTATTTTAAAACTATATTAAGACTATACAATTTTATATATATTTGAATTTTAAATTATTAGTGTAAATGTGTAATGATATTTATTTATAAATTATATAATATTTTTTAATATATTAATTTGAATGTGTAATGAAATTAAAATTTTTAATATATTTTTTATAAAATGATATTATTATTTTTTTATAAAATTATTTTAAATTAAGAAAAAATATATAAGTGTATCGATATTAAATTTTAGAAAGTTTCGTTTGGGAGAGATTTGAAGAGATCATGGTTCCTCCTGAACTGAGGATTGTTGTGATCCGCTTCTACGAGATTTTCATTGCCAAGTTTAACACCAACGGAGGGTAGTCTAAAGATATTAAATGCAATATCGGGGTTAAGCAAGGGTGTTCCCTATCCCCTACCCTTTTTGGCATTTACATTGATAAGCTAGAGGAGTGTTTAGAAACTATAGCTTGCAAGCACACCGAGCTTGCTGGTATAATCATTACTCTTCTCCTTTATGCTAATGATATTGTTCTTCTTGAAAAAAGCTATGATGAACTAGACAAGCAGCTTAAGACTCTTCATGTCTACTGCTTCAAGATGGGTATGACAGTTAATACCAACAAGACTAAAATCATGATCATTAAATCCAAAAAGATCACCCATGGTAGTTTAGTCTATGATAACCATTTCTTAGATCATGTTTCTACTTATAAGGATTTGGGTATTGAATTTCCTCATCAACTCAACTCGAATTATAACATTGAGAAAAGGATTATTGGAGGTTGGAAAGCTTATTATGGGTTTGAAAACAATTGTAAGTTGGTCGATATTTGCATTTGGAGTAAAAAAAAGTTCCTCTTTGAGACTCTCGTCACTCCTGTTGTCTTATATGGATGTGAAGTTTGGGGTTGCAGTATATCCAAAGAGTCGTGTAGAAAGATTGAGATGATTCAAAAGCAATTCATAGCCTACAACCTCAAGATCAAGGAGAATACTCCCTATCCTATCCTCTTGATCGAAGTTGGCCTGTCCCTCATTGAAATTACGACTATGTTTAAATATCTGATATATAGGAAGAAAATTTACAACATAGAATCCAAGAGGCTCCCAAAAATTGCTTCTAACTTTAGTCAAAACTCCCACCTTCGCCTCAAGTGTGGGTGGCATAAAAATGCCCAGTCTTGGCTCAACCATTGGGGTATTAAGGAGGAGATCATCATGGGAAGCAAGGATAGTGTAAAAAATAGTATTACCTCCAATTTTAAGGATAAGTTGTGGGATGATAAGGAGTTGGAGGGTAAAAGGAAGCTAAGATACTATAAGGAGGTGATCAACCCCACCTTTGACAACCATAATTATTTCTCTGCGTTGACCAACACTAAGAAAAAAATGAACATCGCTAAGATAGGGACTGATTCTCAAGATCTTCATAGTGAAACCAGGTGATAGTCTACTCCCAAGACTCCCTAGGACGATTGAATTTGTCAGATTTGTGATACTAAGAGGGTGGAAGATGAAAAAAACTTCCTATTAGACTTCCAGACTCTCACTCACATCCGCTCTTAATTCCCTAACATCTGCCACACTTCCAATATTCTTGAATTATTAAATCAACCCAACTATAACGATTTTGGAGCGCTTCTTTCCCTTCTTTTTGACGATAGAAACAAGATTTGGAAGAATCACAATTAGATTCTTTTTCTTTTCTTGAGGTTCGATAGACCGCACTGGTCTTTGTAGACATTAATCATCATCACACACACATATATGCTAAACTATATATTTGAATTACCATTTAAATTATATAATATTTTTGGATATTTAATTTTTAATTGATTTTATTCTATTTGATATTTATTTATAAAAGTAATTTAAAATTATATAAAAAATATATTTGTGATTTCTATATTAAAACTATATTATAATATGATTATATCATAAAGTAAAATTATATGAATATATTAATGTGAAAAAATCTACGTGAAAATATATTAATGTAATTAATGTAGTGTTTTTTCTTGATTTGTTAAGTAATGCCAAAATTTTCCCAAAAAATTCCAAACCAGTTACCTTTTCACCATATAATGCCTTAAAAGAACCTCCCATCACATCACAGTTTGCTATGTAACAAAATGAGAGGAGTAAGAGAATCAACCCTACAATGTCATCGAAAACAAATAAACAAACCAATATACCATTTGATTATACAAATACACTGTTTATTGTATATATAATATGTATATATATTATTTTTTAATATATATTGTTATGATTCAACCTTATTTTATGTTTTTTTATTGTAATTTAAATTTATATAAAATATTTTATTTGAACGTAAGACTTTTAAGATTATATGGATTATACAATTATTAATATATTTAATATTAAAACATATAATTGGAAATATTTAAACATATGTAAAATATTTTTTATATAAAATTAAATTTATATTATATAAAAAATATATTTTAATTTGAAAATATTAATATATTTAAATTTTATTTTGGTTACATAGTTTTACTGTTTTTTTTTTTTCTAAGTCTAAATTCTATTAATATAATATATGGTACAAGGAGAGTCTGGCCTCTGGAATTGTTGAATTAGACAATTCCAGAGGCATTATATGTCAAAAGAACAAAATAGTGACTGTCCCATAAGGGGAAATCTGTCAAACCAGTCTTATTGTAGCTACCCACAATGGAGAAACCAGCTTCATACAAAAAATAATAGATAATTACGAGAGTATCCAAGAGAAATATAATAACCCAGAAAAAGAAACCCAAACTATAAAGTAACCTGTAGAAGCTAGGTGTCATTGTGCGGATGCGGTGGCTCCTCCACAATTAGGCACCTGTACTCATCGGAGGTGTCATCTGTAATCTTAGCTGGAGGCACGGCATGTTCAGGAGTAATGGCAATGCGTGCACTGCCCTTGCAACCATCATAGCCAGATCAATCCCTGCTACTGCTGTCGCTGCTGCCCTTGCTGCTACTGCTGGAAGAGGGGGTGCCTTGAATGATGGGAAGAGCTTCAGACTTTCGTGAAGGCGGATGAAGCACCGAGTCAATGGTGGATTTTCTGAGCTTTTTTCTGGGGCTCTGGCTAGCCGCAAGGGAGGCTTCCTCCTTGACGCTGATGGAGATGGTGGTTGTGATACAAGGGCGGTCCATAGTGCAGTTGTAATGGAATTGAGCAGAGTGCGCGGTGGACGGAGAGGGCAACGTCTCCAAATGAGGCAAAGGCGGGGAGGAGTGACTCGTGGGGTGGTGCAACACCGAAGTGCCAACCGGAGAGACAGAGCGAGACCGCCTCGAGGCCAGACCTCAGAATCTGCCGCTGCGAGTAGCAGGATACTGGCCAAAGGAATCCTCAAGTGACTGAGAAGAAGACTCAGAGCGGATGGAATGCGGAGGACGAGTCGCCCGCCCACGTCCATTGCCTCGATGGCAGCTCATTCGGTGGCGCCTAGGCATAATGGAGTTGTTGGAGGCATTGGTGATGGGCTGAGAGAGCTGAGCCGAAGGAACAGAGGTCTGAGGCGCCGAAGAAACAGAAGTCTGAGGAGCCGAAGACTTTGAAGCAAAATTGAGGCTGCAATGGAGGCTATGGGAAAAGTGGTGACTAGGGGTGAGAACGATACAGCAATAGAGGCTGCACCGCCTCCCTGTGGGTGTTCTAGAGCTCGGCTTTGAGACCACAAAGGGGCAGATGCAGCTTGAAGGCGATGGAGGAATGCTGCAGCGCGGAGGCATTTTGAAAGGGTGGTGGCCGCATCGACTATCGGGCGAATTAATGTAACAACGTTGAGAGTAGTTGGCAGGTATTAATGCCTGCGGCTTGAGCCCATGTGTGACCATGTGGTTAAGCCATGTGTCACGTACTGGGCTCACCGTATGCCTGCCTTCAATGTTCACCTGCATCCAGGATATACATAATTTTATTGTTTATATAAAAATAATTTATATTTATATTTGAAAAAATACAAATATTGGAATTTGAAACCATGAATGTTGAATGATGCAAATAATTTAAATATACAGTTAAAAATATAAATAATAGAATTTGAAATTATGAATGTAGAAACCATTATTATATATATTTAAATATTAAATTATTAATATTTAATGTATGTTTTTTTGTTTTTGTTTGAATAATGCTAATTCTATTTATATAACATAATGATACAAAACTGCCTCAGCTTCAGCTGTGTAAGCCTGAAAGCTGGGCTTGATAGCCATGAGAAACGAAACTCTAGACTGCCCTGACTGGGAAACCAGTCCTTTAGGAATAAGTCTTGTCGCCCTTACAAGGGAAACCGGCATATTGTCCATACAGTTTAACAAAAATAAACATACGAAAATTGCATTCAGCTCTTTCAGCAAAAGAGAGTGTAACAGAAAAGCAAAAAAGATCCCAAGATGCTTGAGCAGTAGTACCAAGGTGAGCCGAGGGTCGCGGTGTTCACTGGTCATGAGCTGGAGAAGGAGGTACCTCCACGATTCTGCACCAAAACTCGTCACCACTGCCATCATTTTCTTCAGTGGACACGCTAGCCTTTTTGACAACATCCACCTGCATGTGTTCCTTGCTCTGGTCAGCACTAATAGTCTCCATCGGCACCCCAGAGTCCATCGCTTCGTCCTTAATCGGAGTAGGATGAGGGCCAGGGGCAGGGGAGGGGATTGGGTTAACTGTTTCCTCTCTGAGGGTGACTGTAACAAATGTAGTGATGACGGGCCTGTCAAGGGAGCATTCGAAGTGGAATTCCGCTCTTTGAGAGGATTGACGAAGGGGCAAATGAGCCGACGCTTGGGAAACAGGGGAAACGACCGGGAGGGAGTCAGGGTGTAGGGGAGTCTCGACGTGAGGAGGCGGGGGAGCTTGGGCAAAGTGCACATGCCCTGCTTGATGGGCTTTGCCTCTATGATTGCGTGTTTCCGGATAGTGTCCCCAGGAAATGTCCTCAGAGGAGGAGTCAGAGCTGGTAGAAGGCCGAGAGCGGGACGCGCGACCCCTGCTGCTACCACATCGGAACCTCACTCTATGACGGAGCCGCGACATGGTTGCAGGGGCAGATTGACAAGGCCGAATGAAAGGAGGGCAAGCGGGATGCAGAGGCGACAAGAAGGACCCGATGGACTGAGCACAAAATTGAGAATTCGAGCAACAAAAATTTCTTTGGGAAAAATGGTGACCCGACAGCATCTCGAGGCAACAGAGAAGCATGCAGAGGCGCCCAGTTTGAGTGCGAGTGCTTGGCTCAGCACAGGCAGGAGGGCAAGCACTGCACAGCGGGGAAGGAGAGCTATAAGCGGCGTAAGAGCAAGTCGAATGACAGTGCGCAATCCCATAGGATACCAAGCGGGTAGAGCGAAATGGCATAGAAGCATGGTGAAGTTGATAGTGGCATGCAGGTTGGCGGGATTAAATGCAGCGCTAATGAAGTTGTAGGTGGCCATATGGCCACCCCACGCGAGCTCCATCGGGAGTCGCCAAGGGATGGACGTCCCATCCCACTTAAATGCCATCCGCATCCGGAAAATATTTAATGTATGTTAATGTGTAATGATATTTATTTTGAAATATATATATATATGTGTGTGTGTGTGTGTTAAATTATTAATGTGTTTGAATGTGTATTAATATTTATTTAGAAATGATATAAAAATGATATAATTTTTTAATATAAAATTAAAGTGATTTTTTAGTTTTATAAAATTATTTTAAATGAGTAGAAAAAATATATTTCAATATAAAATTGTAAATGTATTTATGAGACACATATAAATCAGAATGATAATTTGTATATATATAAATTTGGGCCTACACCATACAATATATATCTTGAAAAAAACAACTTTTTTATCTGGAAAAACTATAAATTTCTTAAAGGGATTCTAAAATGGATAAAAAAAATGAGGATTTGTAGGCATATGCTTTATAAAACGGACTTAAAAAAACATAATTTTATTTCATACTATAACTAATTGATAATATAATCCTTCATAACCTTGCAATGTCAATTCTTCACAATCTTGGAATAAGAGGGCTTGATTTTGAAATTGATTTTTATATCTCCCAATCTTAATTTACACCATTCATTAGCACATAAGCCTGTATATTGATTGACATCATGGAGAACATTAGAAATATGTTGTTGAAGAGAACCCTTTAGCTGCTTTTCTAATTCTTTTCATAAGACTTAATTTTTTTTTCTGTTCTTAAGATATGAGCTCTTCACCAAATGCCAAATAAGGAGGGAGTCTCCAAAAGCAATGAGAGAAGCTACACGAGTTTCTTTGGCTAACTGAATTCCCTATTAGAGGGAATAGGCTTCATAATAGTTGTGTGTCATGCATCCTAAATCCCCATAAATACTCTACAACTTTAACTTCTTTAGAGCTCTAAAGCATCCACACCCTTCCATCATATCACATTCAAACTATATTTGAATGTGAAATTATTAATATATTTGATATCAAAATATATAATCAAAAAAATATTTAAATACTGTGAAAATTACACCAAAATTATATTAAAATTTTAGCTTTGATATCAAGATGTTTACTATGGCAACATAAAAAAATTATAGTTAGTATTTATAAAGTATTTTATGCACCCAATTTTAATTGAATTTAAATGTAACAAATTTGATTTCAATTTCAATGCAATAAATTTGAATTGAAAATTCCTTTAATGCAACAAAATATTCAATAGAACTAACTTTAGGATGTAACAAAATCAAGAATAAAAAAACAAAAAAAACATGATCAAATTTATTTTTATTAAATATATTAATGAAAAGAATTGAAAAAAAAAACTCTCAATTAAATCCCGACCATACCCACAATAAGAGTTGCAACTTTTAATTAATGTGGAGCCGCTTTTTTTCTATTTATTTCCATGGAATGGAATCCTTCCCACTATAACTACTCATCAAGCGCGCCACATTTTCTTGTGAATAAGCTAATTTCTCTGTTTTTGTTGTTGCTTCTTTGTAGTTTTGGTTTTTCTTGTTGGACTCTGAATATATTTTTGGGTTGGGTTAGTGGCCATTGAAACTATTATGATTTTTTTAATATAAAATTATATTGATATTAAAATTTTCTATTTTAAGCGTGTATTTAAATCATAATTTGATTTAAATTATATAATATTTCTGGATATTCAATTTTTAACTATAATGTTATTTATTAAGTTGAAAAGTATGAAATTAAGTGTCCAAACACTATTACCCCATTCAATCAAAACACTTTCTTTTCGTCTTTTCAACCAATTGTATTTTAACATGTTCGGGCAACTGGTCACCTCCTCTGCCGGTCGCATCTCCACCTCGACCGGCCAGCTGCTGGCCAGAACGATTTGGTAATAACGATGCGACCTCTGCCCAGGTGCTGCCCACGGTCGCATCGTCGCCTCCGCTAGCTGCTGCCAAAATCCACCAACATATCCGGAGGAATTAAATTCGAGAAACTGGAATTGAAGTTGCAGGGGTTCAGAGAGATGACGAAAAAATGGGCGTCGCAGATTTTATCCGCCCTTCTCATATTCTTCAGTGCACTGACAATACTTTGGTTGGGATTGATGAATACTGTGGACTTCCTGCTCTATGATTTCATTCCACTTCTAGTCACTCCATTTGCGGGTACTCTGCGCAGTTTCAACTGAAAACAAACGGTGGAGAAATCGCAGGAGTGGATCCACTTTCGAGCCCTGCAGACTGGGAATGTTACCCAGACAATGCAACAACAAATAAATGGTCTACAAGGGCAGTTAGAGCACACCAGATCCTTGTTGGGTGCAATGGAGAAGAGGCTCAATGCACTGGAAAATGCATCAAATTTCATGAGAAGGTACATTGCGCAAAATGTTGAATTTCGTCCATTGATGGACATGGGCATACCGTCACAGCTTTCCACAGTTGGAATTCATAGATTTATTTATTCGATTAGAGGCCTAGGTAGAGGCCGAGGTAGGGCGATGGGAGCGTCTGAATTCTTCATATTCCCTCTAATGTTTCAGATGAGAGGGGAGGGTCCTCTGTATTAAGGACAACAATACCTCCAATGGCACTGTTAATCAATATGCTTTCGATTTTCCTGAGACGCTTCCACCCAATGCTCTGTTCTTGAGAGGACACACACTTATATCTGAAAATAGCTACGATTTCGTCAATCTGTGGCATTCTTTCGCAAAATTTGTGCCCTTACTCTACTGGAAAACTGAGAGACATTGTTCCATTGCCAGCATAATCGTGCTTTTTCAATTGGGGCGTCTACAATTAGGCATCAGCGACTGGATCAGAGGAATTCTAGAGGCAACTAGTTTGAGCCCAGAGATCGAAACTCTGAGCTATGATGGACGACCTGTTTGCTTCGAAAAAGCCGTTGTGAATCGCATGGGACTACACAGAATCCACACGGAGGTCATGTTCAAAATTATTCAGGAGATTCGTTGCAGAACTCGACGTATGTGTGATGTGTTCAAGCCAGTGGCAATCGGTGAACGAAAGCAATTCACGGCGACTCTGGCTGTGAGAAGCCATGGAAGAGCTTTCAGAAATGTGTCTGCATGGCGAGATGTTGTGAAATCACAATGCAAAGCCCTGTAAGATTGCAAGTGGGTTGTCATATGTCCAGCCAATCTCACCTTTAGTGAACAGCAAAGTAATTAAACAGAACTCAATTCCTATTTTGTTAATTTTAGTGGTTGAAGTGAACAGCAAAGTAATTAAACAGAACTCAATTCCTATTTTGTAAATTTTAATGGTTGAATTTAATGGATAGTAGATTTAGAGAATATTTTGAAATTTAATGGTTGAATTTAAACTTTGCATTATCTATTTTCTTATTTTTCTTATGGCTTAGCAAAAAGTATGGCCTAGTTACTATTTACAGTTATACTAAAGACCATAAAACTCAATAATTGCTGCATTTACAGTTAGCTATACGAAAGACCATAAAACTCCATAAACGCTGCATTTGTTACAAAATAAGGGCCAATAATGCAAGACGTAAGAATTAAGTATCGAACGCGAAATAGTTTTGTCCGTTCAAGGTAAGGGCCAATAATGCAAGCCGTAAGAATTAAGTATCGAACGCGAAATAGTTTTGTCTGTTCAAGTTAAGAATTGTAGTCAAATTCCTTTTGTGCGTCACAGATGAATGGTTTTTTCTTTTTCTTTTCAGAATTTTGTAACAAGGAATTTATTTAATGTTTTATGCAGTGGAATGTGGCGGATCCCATCCATTTTGAAAAATTTCACCAGTAACGGGGGCTGCTGATCCGGTTCAACTGTTGTTGTACAACAAGCGGGGATTTTCCAGCCCATAAGAGGATTTTGTTTAATATTATCTGCAGAATATGGGTGTCGATATGTTGGGTACTGATCATAGGAAAGATCAGAAGATTTCAGTAATGGTGAAAGCTAATGAAGACTGAGCTCAAACAATCCAAAGCAACAATGTCAAATTATTTTCTGCTCCAACGACAACTGAAGATAGTAAACCTGCTTTTCCCGGTGTGCCGAATGAATCCCCGAGAGTTGATCATGGAAGACTGGAAACTGCTCTATACAATGGTGTCCCAAGGATGTCAAAGATGAGTGGCCTGCTCCAAAGGAAATTCAGAAATTTTATTTTGTAAAGTTTCAAATCAATGGTCTAAAGGGCAGTTAGAGGACACCAAATCGATGTTGGGTGCAATGGAGAAGAGGCTCAATGCACTGGAAAATGTATCGGATTTGATGAGAAGGTGCATTGGGCAAAATGTTGAATTTCGTCCATTGATGTACATGGGCATACCGTCACAGCTTGCCACTGATGGAATTCATAGATTTATTGCTTCGATTAGAGGCAGAGGTATTCTTCAATTTTCCCTTTAATTTTTTAGATGAGAGGGTCATCTGTATTAAGGGCAACAATACCTCCAATGACACTGTTAATCAATATGCTTTTGCTTTTCCTTTTCCTGAGGCACTTCCACCCAATGCTCTGTTCTTGCGAGGACACACACTTATATCTAAAAATAGCTACGATTTCGTCAATCTGTGGCATTCTTTCACAAATTTTGTGCCCTTCTTTTACTGGAAAACTGAGAGTCAATGCTCCATTGCCAGCAGAATCATGCTTTTTCAATTGGGGCGTCTACAATTAGGCATCGACGACTGGATCATAAGAATTATGGAGGCAACTGGTTTGATCCCAGAGATCGAAACTCTGAGCTATGATGGACGACCTGTTTGCTTCGAAAAAGCCATTGTGAATCGCATGGGACTACACATAATCCACATGGAGGTCATGTTCAAAATTATTCAGGCGACTTGTTGCAGAACTCGACGTATGTGTGATGTGTTAAAGCCAGTGGCAATCGGTGAACGAAAGCAATTCATGGTGACTCCGGCCGTGAGAAGCCATGGAAGATCTTTCAAAAATGTGTCTGGATGGCGAGATGTTGTGAAATCACAATGTGAATCCCTGCGAGATTGCAAGTGGGTTGTCATATATCTGGCCAATCTCACCTTCTGTGAACCTGCAAGTAATTAACCAGAACTCAATTCCTATTTTATACATTTTAATGGTTGAATTTAATTGGATGGTAGATTTGGAGAATATTTTGAAAGCTGACAAGGTTAAATTGAACTGGATGGTAGAATTTTAGAATAATGTAGAATTTGAGAATATTTAGAAATTTAAAGGAAAGTATCAAACCATTCTTGTTCTTGAAATCTTCGCATATTCTTGTTCTTGAAATATTATGTTTGGTGCTGCCTCTTCAGTGTCTTCTTCCACTAATCAAGAAGACAACATTGAAGATAATATTTCTGATGCTAGTGGATCTGAGGTTTGCTGCATTTGCTTTGATCAATTGTGTACCATTGAAGTTCACGACTGTGGGCATCAAATGTGTGTTCTCTGCACTCTAGCACTGTGTTGTCACAATAAACCTAATCTTACCACAACATATTTTCCTCCTCCACCTTTGCCTTTCTATCGCATTAGCATAGCACAACTAGTGGTTGTCCCTCCCAAAGAGCGCTGCACTGACACTGATTCTTCAAAGACTAACAAACCACGACAATCTAAGAGTTTTAGTGAGGGGAGCAGTAGTTTCAAAGGAATCTCAGCCAAGGGATCTTTTGGGAAGATAATTGGAAAAGGGTTTGGAAAAATTGAGGACAACAATGATTGGATGGAACATAAACCTTGATTTGTCATGCTAAATATACCAGTTGTGATGCCAAATATACCGGTTGAAATTTCAACCTATGCTATGGCATTACTAGCCATTCCTTGCATTCCCATCCTTATAGACATTGCTGCCAAGATGAAACATAAATCTTTCCAAAATGGATTTGGAAGCCTATAATGCTACGTTTATTCATTCAAGAATCAGAAGGAATTTCTTAGCTCTATAACTTGTAGTTTGCAGTAGTTTAGGAATGTGTAGGAATCACGTTGGAGCTTATCCATTCTAGAACTAATATATCTATTGTTGCTCTTAGTGTATTTTAGTAGAGGACTATTTACATATTTGCTTCTTCAATTAGGAATTTCTAAGTAACATGTTTGTTTGTAATGGTATCGTTCAAAAATAGTAGGTTGTCTTGTTAGAAACCATTGAAGACTCCCTGAGGAGCTTATCTATTACATTAACAAACACATCAATTTATGCATGATTGCAGTTGGAGATTCAATAGTGAATCCCGCAGTTATGACTGACCTAACCCTGCTGACTATCGCCGACTATCAGCTATTGCACTGACTAACAGTGTATTACTGTCGTATCAATAGTAGGAGTGATTAATATTCCAACACCTCCCCTTAATCACGACCTTAATTATTGACTTGCTTGCTGGTCTCAGTCTCAACTAAGCTTACAACAATACATAAAGAAAACTTAATAACTCAGCTTTCATTTTGCCTTCTTTCTAAGGCAGCTCCATGTAGTTCAACAACGAGCTCAAACTGTACCACACACTGTAATTAACTCCAAAAGATCTTTGCCAAAGTTCTTTGAATGCGCAACACACTGCTTCAACTAAGAAAGCCTACAACAGGCTCAATGCACAACTGTAGTGTTTACCACACTGCACAACTCGGCCACCAGTGACCAGGAATTTATTGATTGTTGCAGGTCCACACAAGCACAACGGGCTACTTACATCTCACAATTTTTTGATGAAAATTGTTTTACACTATAGCCAACTCGATCTGTGTAAGACTTCAACGCAGTGCCCAACATGTACACTACCATGCTCCACGCACACATGGATGGGCCACTAAAGGTGATACCACTTTATGGTAGCTCACACTAAACACGCTGAAGAAGCAACAACGCCTTTTTTCGGCCTCTTCGGCTAAGACTGCCTTCACCACTTCACACACCCTGGCCGGTCAGACATCACATCTACGTAGGGATGAACATAGCAACGACTCACTAGTCCACACTCACCGCATTTCAAACACAAACACTTGGCACCACAATTGACACCACAATCGGCCTCAGGTAGCTACTTACCATGACAAAAATTGGATACCATATCAAAAAATTGCTCTGGCCACCGATCATATTTGTTGGGCACACCCTTGGCTCTCCAACGTCCTATTAAAACAGCACCAACCAACGTCCAAGATTGCTCTAAGCAGCGACCTTCACAGGTTTCGGCCCTCTCAGAGCAACCACGCCTTCATCCCACATTCGATTGCTGAGTAAACGTATTCGATGAGTGCATGTCCTTGCAAAATCATCCACACTTCGGCCAACACTTCTACCTTCACGTCCACACTCCTTTCACGGTATGGCCAGGTCCACTCATCCACAATTTAGACTAGGACATAACACAACAACTTCACAACAACGTAAGCAACACCGATCTGCAGCGGTTTCTTCAATTGACAACACCAGAATCACCTACGACGCAGAGAAAATCTCGGCAACCTCTGCTAGCATACAAGTCTCAACGAGCAGCTCAACGGCTCCAGCACAAGGAGCAACAGCGATTCCAAAAGCCACACAGGCTAGCTCGCACACATTTCTTATGAATGAGCTTCTCAACAAATTTCAATGCCGCATATGCTAACAACAACGTCTGCACTCCTTTCACAATGCATAAAATCCCAAAATAGAAACGCCTTTCAACAACCCCAACAACAGGGCAGAGTTCACGCGCCCTTCAAACTAGGAGTCCTCAAGACTCTGGCTAAACACAACAACTTGAAGCCACATTATCTCTTCAAACCACTAAGCCTTCACCACAATTTGATTTGCAGGGGCTTAGTCAACACACACTCTTTGTGGCCGTTTTTCCACGCCTCTTTCAACAACCCAACAAATAACACTAAGCCGAAACCTCGGCTATGACCCACAAACAAAGTTCAGGACATATCTCTAGCAGACACTTTGACCTGGCCTTAAGCAGACAATACTCTGCTTCTCACACGCACACAATGTCCACAAACGCACACAACATTCACACTCACTTGTCTTCCACGATCAACAAGGAAGGAGTACAACTCATTGGAACGAGCTCTCCAAACAACAGGCTCTGGACACACTGTTCTCGCCCTCTACCTTTCTTCCATGACTCTACTGGGAGATCGACTCTCACTACTTTTCACAAGATTGCGCTCTGGCGACACAACACAGACTCTGACTTCCACTGACGTCTTGCTCCTCATTCGCAACGCGTACTCACCATTGAGTCACACCTCTACACCATCGACTTCGAACAACTATCACGCAAGCTTCTATGCCGCTTTCCCACAGCAACATCTACCTCAGAGCTCAAGTTCTCAGCACAACGGGCTCTCTCAACAAGTTTCAAGGCTCACAAATCTCGACCCTTTGGTTCACAAGCACAATGGAATCTCCCGAAAATGAGCTCTCTCACAGCGCTTCACACCGCCGAGCACACAACTCTGGCACAACTCAGAAGCTACGTCAACCAGCCCTCACGTCCCTCTCTGAACACAAACATGACTGCGGACACTCACCATGCTCGGCACAACGTTCTCACAGTTTAACTCCATGACAACATCTCCACACAACGCAACTTACACAAGGTCCAAGCCTCTTCACGTAGCAAGGGGAATTACACTAAGCATAACCCTCGGTTATGCAAATCACCGAGCACACAACTCCCAACACCAAGGCCTTTTTTGGCTCTTCAAACCACCGAGCACACAACTTACCAAGCCTTCACGACTCCTACATCCCACATGGCTCTGATACCATGTTAGAAACCATTGAAGACTCCCTGAGGAGCTTATCTATTACATTAACAAACACATCAATTTATACATGAATGCAGCTGGAGATTCAACAATGAATCCGCAGTTATGACTGACCTAACCCTGCCGACTATCACCGACTATCAGCTATTGTGCCGACTAACAGTGTATTATTGTCATATCAACAGTAGGAGTGATTAATATTCCAACATGTCCCATGTGTTTCTTCAGATATCAAAACATTATATTGCCACGATTTCCCTGCAATTTGGGTATCTAGGTATGAATATTATGACTAAGGTTTCTCTCAGTGGAGGGATGAGTCACGATGTTCTAGTGGTTTATAGACATGCCATTGCTACGATTTCCATGGCTCCTTTTTCCTTTTCTTGTTGAAAGGTATGATAAAGTATTGTTTAATCTTTTCAATTTTTTTTTGAATGGAAAGTATATATTGATATTAACCTTGAAGGGAATACAAAATTCCAGGTCTAAACTTCTATATTTATAAACTTCTGAGGTTTTTATTTTGTTTCTTTCATCCTCTCGCATTGAGGTTTGTACTTTCTTTCCTTCTTGTTCTTTTCTTTGAAAAGTTCTGCGCTAAAAATATATTTACAATGCCTTATGGTTGTCACATTGTGGTAATAATGTAATTACAATATAATGACATTAATATTTTATTTAGGTTTTTGATATCTAGAGTCTAGATTTCTTAATATTTTTTGAATTTGAATCACAAGAGCAAAATGAAATGTTTCACTTAATTTATTAAATTCAAACAATATTCTAAAATATAGAATCCAAATAAGAATCACTAACTTTCACTCGCCTTTCTGAATTCTAATTCTGCCTTTTCAATATAGGTTGTACTTTCATCTTAACATTGCATTGCACGAAGGTGCGACCCAAACTCACTTTTTTGACTTTCTGCCTCATATTTGCGCTGGCCTTGTTAGGGTGGGTACTTTTAATGTGGGTACTTTTAATATTGTGTACTTCTCATTGCAACTAGAGATCTACTGTAGTGAAGACTAACAATTGAATCTTGGTGTATGCATACATGCCTGTAATTGATCAAAATGTCTATTATGCTCGTCTGAAACTCACCACTCCCAGCTTTTCCTATGCACTAAGTAATACACTCACTGCCATGAATTTTGTAATGGCATTTTTGTTCAGATAATTGCATTGTTCCTACTATATTTCTTTATTATTTTTTTCTCATAGGAATGTTGTGAACTTACTATTACAAATTTAAGTGACTATGTTTAATATGTTTTTATAACGTATATTGAGTTTTTGATCGATGGTAAATGGATTAATGAGTTGAGGAAAGACGGTGAATGAATATATGGTTAAAATATGATAAATCATCAATTCAATTTTGTTATAGATTAATGGACTAAAAAATTATATTTTAACACAACATTTAAAAAAATATATTTTTGAAGAAAAAAACATCAAAATTTACCCATATAAATTTTTCTTCAAATAATTTCAGGGATCCTGTATTCTATTCTAATTACTTATATATTTGTATGTTATAGAATGAAAATATTGAGTATGAAACAAGTACATAGCCAAGCAAAGATAGCAGGAATGCTACTGTTAATTGGTGGAGCAATGCTGATGACATTATACACAGGTCCTGTTGTTCACTTGTTTTGGTATCCACATCCACACCACCCTCATCATGACAAATATGTAAATTCCGCCTCAGGGAGAAATGCTGATGACATTGTACACAGGTCCTATTGTTCACTTGTTTTGGTCTCCACATCCACACCACCCTCATAATGAAAAATATGTAAATTCTACCTCAGTTGTCCCTGGTAAAGACTGGGATAAGGGCTCTCTCTTGATAATTGCCTCATGCCTTGCTCAGGCAGGATTTTTCATTCTCCAGGTGGTTACCATGTTCATGCACAGTTGAAACGGTTTCCTTGTTTCTACTGAGATGTAGTAATTTAAATAAACATGTACACTCAATTTATATTTTTTCAAAAAAATATTTATTGGTCATTGTTTGTGAATATTGCTGTGCTGAATGTTGATGAAATCTATTTTATGGTGATAGTTTAGAGCTTTTAAATTTGGCAATTAGAAAGATAGTCCAAAGAAAAAACTTAACCCTAGACTTTCACTAATTCACATGTGCAAGCTTTTATTGGAAAGAAATATTTAGCTCAACTTTCACTTACCACCTTAATCTGCTTCCTGGGAACCTTGCAGTCAGCTACATTGACTCTAATTGTTGAACACAAGCCTTATGTATGGGCTATAGGATGGAACATGAACCTTCTAACTGTAGCTTACTCTGTATGTCTTCCAGCTGCATGTGAATTAAGTAGTTTCATGATTTGGTTTACAGACATATGCAATATTTGGTTTACAGATAGATGCAAGATTTTTGGAATATTGATAATTTGATTGCAAATTTACCATAAGCAGGGAGTTGTCGCATATTATGTACAAGGTTAGTGCATGGAATTAAAAGGACTTGTATTTGCCACAAAATTTAGTCCATTGATGATTATAATAGTGGCAGTCATGTGCTCCATTATTCTTGCTGAGACCATCTATTTGGGAAGGTGAAGTGCCACACTGATAATTAGAGTATAGACTCAGGAGACTGAATTTTTTTGTATGCATGAATATAGAGACATGCAAGTAATATTGATTTATAACCTTATACATTGTGGTAGGAGTAATTCAGATTGTAGTGGGTCCATATGCTGTGTTGTGGGGCAAAGTCAAGGGTCACAAAATACTAATTGGGAAAAACAGTCTGCAAGTGCTTCCTATAGTAGATATCAAGGCCAATGATGACATTGAAGCTGCTTACAACAAAATGATAGAAGTTATAAAAGATGGTGAGGAGAATGAAGAAACTGAGTCCAAAAATTTAGGATCTTAGGAATTCCATGTATATAACAAAGTAGAGAATACCATAATATCAATATGTTGACATGGAAGAATCCACTTACATAACAGTTGCAGAAGACAATCAAAGCATCTGGCAAGGCATTTACTTAATTATCAGTTCTTCAACATAATTATGGTCTTAGTATGATGGTTATTCTTCATCAGTATAATCGATTAAGTGCAGATATCTCGAAGGGCACATCCTCATGTGCAAATACTTGTAGAAGTAATTTCCACTTTTATCCTGAACTCCTAATCAAGGATTGATGCATTTCACTTCAATGTCTAGGCTACTCATAAATCATGGATTTTGCTGTGATTTAATTTTACTTTTTACAAGGTTTGAGATTTTTTATCTTTTTATAAACATAAAACCATACTAATTTTAATTTAAAAGCTATTTTTTATATAATAAAGAGATAGGTTATAATCCATTTTTTTATATAACAAGGAAATACATTATTATTGATCATTATAAAAAAGTTATTATTTTATAATTTTGAAAATAATGGGTGGTAAAAGAAATTTCAAAATATTTTGTTTTTTATTATATTTTAATTCAAAATATTTATAATGTCATTTTTTTTTTTAATGAAAAGTTCACATAATACCAAAAAGACATAAACTCATAGTTAAAATGCCATAACAAGATTTCATAGTTAATGATAGTACACTATAGACATTGAGGTGGCCATCTAGTGGATATAAAGAGAAAACAAGAACCTAATAAGTTGAGGAGTAGACTGTGTTGAGGAAGCTCTATTTTCTTTTCATTTGTAAAGTGCTAAGTCATATCCACCGGATTGAAACTGACACACCTTCATATTCACTCCTATCAATTTATACTTGGGATTATTTTTATTTTTTTTATTTTTAATGGTAAAATTCCAAAGTGGTCTCGCTCAGCGCGTGTTTGTGCCTGGGATAATCAATTTATAAATGTGATTATTTTATTATTTTTAATAGTAAAATTTATTATAATTTAATTTTGCATTTTATTGAGATAGTTATTTTCAAATGTATATTAATTAATTATTTATATTTAAGAAAAAATAAATGATTTTAAATAATTTGTTGGAATTAAATGAAAAGATTTTGATTTATGTCCAAAAAAAATAGGCTTTGCGCAAATTAATATTTTGTTCTAGGTTTAAACAATATAAAATTTTAATTAATTAAAATCAATTTTAAATATTTTTTATATAACAAAGAGATAGGTTTTTTTTATATAACAAAGAGATAGGTTATAAGCTGTTTTTCATATAACAAGGAAATGTGTTATTATATGATCATTATAAAAAGGTTATTACTTTATAATTTTGAAAATAGTGAGTAGTAAAAAAAAATTCAAAACCAAAAAAGATTTGAAGTTCAAGATTTCAAACAATTTTTATGTGATATTTGATTTAGAAAAATTGTTGGTAAAAGGAAAAACCTCTAACAATTAAACTACTACTTAATCTACCAAAATCTATAATTGAATCATGATTCCTAATTTATGTGAGTAAATGAGACTTATCCGAAACCATTCCCATAAAATATTTGTTTATCAAGATCTTAAACATATGTTAGAGCTTTATTTATTTCGAAAAAGGTTCAAAGAAATCAAAATTTGTCTAGTTTATTTAGTGTTGATGTTTAATAATGACATGGTTTCATTATGTGAAGTTTTTGCTTGAAATTTAATAATAATTATTGACATTTTTATTATCAGAAATTGCTGAGTATTGACATGATCTTGATATAGGATTTTTTTCCCACTAAACTCTCCTACACCTCTGAATCGCGTAGCTTGTACACAAATTAACCTTTAGTATTATTCACTCATTTTAGAGATGTTTTAAACTCAATTTCTAAATGTTCCAAGTGCTCACTTTGAATGCAACCTACTGATAATAAAAGAGTGTCAGATCTTGTATATGAATTTTTGGAGTAATAAACAGTTAGTTGGATGATTGGCCAACTTGATATTATGTAGAAATTTAATCATGGTAGTTGGTTACAAACACCTGAACTATGTGCAATCTACTTTTTGTACCTTTTCATTACTCTATAAATATTAATGTGACCCCCCTTTATAGATATAGTCATGGTATACAATGGCTAATTAAAATATCATTTGCCATACCTTAATTTCAAATGAACTTCACATAGTAGCCAAATTTGGCTAGAGATGCTTGTGAGCCTATTGTTATATTCAAATGAGCATATCTTTCTCAAATGTCCTTTTTTCCACTTTTCTTTTCCTTCTCATTATTGGCAAGGAGCTTGATGGTTTTTTTATTTGATGTACTGCATGCGAGAGTTCATGGATGCATTTTATATACTTCTTGGGTGCAAAGGGTTTCCTTTCCTTCATTTTCTCTCTTCATATTTTCCATTGATTGATTCCTATCCCACCTTGATACTTCCTCCATTTCTCAAATGTCATATGGGATGTGGAGGAAGCAGGAAGGGGAATGATACCGTCATTACTATGCTAGTGTTATAGGACAAATGATACCATCAATACTATGCTAGTGTTATAGACATTTACGTTAATGTAACTTTTTTCTTAAATTTAATTTTCTGGTACTATAAAAACTCAAATTTTGATTGTATTTAATTGTCCATATATTTCACTTGATTATTTCCTTCCACATTTCCCTACTCCTCCTTTCGACATTCATTTACACCTCTCGTACAATTTCTAGTCCTTAATCCTTAATATTGATCCATTTTTTCCCACCGAAGTTGGAACCCTCTCACTCTTATGAAAGTCGTGAAAGGAATCGACCTTACCAACCAACCAATGTGCCATGACACCATAAAAACGAAATGTCTATCTTAAATTATGTTTTGAAATTTGTTAGATTTATATATAGTATTTTTGTATGTACATTATTATGATTTAACTTTATTTTTTAAGGTAAATGTAATTTAAAGTTATCTAAGATAATTTATTTGAATGTGAAGCTCTTACCATTATATTGAATATAAAATTATTAATATATTTAATATTAAAATATATAATTGGTAATATTTAATGACGATGACGATGATTCGTTAAGACCAATAATAATATATTTGAATTACAATTTAAGTTATATCTTTTATTATATAATTTTTTTTATGATATATTATATAAAAATAATTTAAATTTCTCAAAAAAAAATATAAATATTTTAATTTGAAAATATTAATATATTTAAGTTATATTTTTCATTTTCTAATTTTTTATGATATATTATATAAAAATAATTTAAATATATATATTTTAATTTGAAACTATTAATGTAGAAAACATTATTATACATATTTGAATATTAAACTAGATGTGTGTGTAATGATATTTATTTTGAAACTATATTAAAATTATATGATCTTGTATAAATTTTAATTCTAAATTATTAATGTATTTGAATGTGTAACCATATTTCTTTAGAAATTATATAAAAATTATATAACTTTTTTAATATAAAACTAGGGTTATATATATATATATATAATTATTAATGCATTTATGTGATATTTAATTTTTATGGTTTACGTATATTAACTAGAATAATAATTTTGTATTTATATGCAAATTTGGGCCTAGATCATAGTGAATACATCAGGTAGTACATAGTTACATATTGAAAAGAAGTCATTTTATCTCGAAAAAGCTATAAATTTTTTTTTCTTCTAGAAAGACTCTAAACTCGACAAAAAAAGAAGGTGGTTTTCTAGGCCTATACCTTACAAAACTGACCCATCGAAAAACAAAATTTACATGCTATACTATAACTAATTAATAATACAATCCCTCATGACCTTGCAATGCTAATCCATTTAGCTCTAAGGAAGAAACTATGATTTTATCATAGTTTATGTTTTGATATAAATATGATTTGGATTTCTAAAAAAAAATAATGCTTGAATGTGAAGTTATTAATATATTTGATATCCAAAATATGTGTGAATATGAAAATATATTAATGTAATGTTTATTTTTATTTTTGGTTTGCTATTCTAAGATGACTGGCATGCCTATCTTGTAGGTTGAATAGCCATGACTTAGGGACATCTAATCTATTAAAACCACCCAAGGATCACACCTGAATAGGGCCACACTAGTCCTTAGCATGACTCAATTTTTTATAGTGGGATTTCCAACTATGACCTTTTCCCCATGGAGTGCCTTTTCGTGTGTAAATTTTGGCATTTCATTACTGAAATAAAGCATTACAAGAGAGAGTTCTATGTTCTGCTAACCTGCTCGATGGGAAACCAACATAGTATCACATATTTATAATCTTAAGGTTACAAAGACCTCACATAACCATGTCATCAAACAAAAATAAGATATTTCAAACTTACATAGAGTGCCGAGAGGGAGTAGGCATAGAGGCCTTCATCTACACAACAAAACAAACTAAAAAAGAAAGTACCCATATACCATTTTGAAAAATGAAACATTCTATGAATACCACTAGAGTTAAAAAAGTCACCATTTAATTTTGGACAACTAGGTCCAAACTCCATGTTGTGATGCTCAGATGAAGATACTAATATTTTTATTGGGTTCCTATTTCGGAGAGGTGCAAGATTGATCTAAAGATCATCTTGATCCGATGAGAAAAACATTTATTTTGAATTTATTTTTAATCTATTCAAAATATGTGCAGGTCGGCTTTAATGTTTTGTACCCCAGCAGATGTGTCACACACCCTCACTGATGGATATAAATAAGGTCAACGTTGGAGGAGATTTCACTCATCTCATCCTCACACATCCTCTCTCCTCATCTGATTGGTTCGATCACTTGGAGTCTCTTCTCTCTCCACACATGGGAAATCTGGTAGCAGCAATGATGTTGTTCGGTCTAGGGTTTCTACAACAAAGTTTGACCAACGTTGACTTTGGTCAACGCAAGGTCAAATCGACCTAAAACTCTCCCAAAATCTCGATTTCCCTAATCCACATTTTTTGGCACTATTTACGAGGCAATACGTTGACTTTGACTTTTTGGCGTTGACCTAGCTGCTGCTGCTGTTTGCGTTGATTGACAGCGTTGACTTTTGGGTTGACTTTTGAGTTGACAGTTTGGCTGTCGTGAGGGTTGTGTGACATTGCTAGTTAGCTGACCATATTGATGTAGAAATTATATAACTAATGCGTTATACATCCAAGATTCTCCTGATCACACACTATTTGACTTCATGCACAATACATAATCTCTTCTACTATTGATCATTACTTGCGGAAATTAAATCAATTGCATGCACACATTAAAACCATAAAAATTCACACATATGAACACAATAATTTATGGGAAAGTTTAAAGCTGAAAACCCCCAACTATCTGTATATTATATGTCATAGAGATCATGTAACAATCATCATACAAAGCTCCTCACAAGCTCTCAGTACAATCTCCAATTGCTACACACTAATCATGTCCGATCTAGCAAATCCCATGCACCGATCTTTGTCACCTGCTAGCCTGCCTCTATTGCACATTCCCTACTGAATATGGGCTCTGAATGAGTTCGAATCCACTTGGATTGCACTGCGCAATCCTCATTGGCATCTCCATCAATGTGTGGTGCAAACTCATGCACCAGTATAGTCACAACTGATAGTCACACTGCTCTTTCACCTACCTCTCCACTGGTCTCCACTGAAACTGTCCATGCACTGTAGTTAAATGATGTATTCTTTAGTTGATTAATGAGTTAATAATTAGTGAATTAATTAATAATTAATTCACACCACTCTCACTAGTGTATCAATCAGTTAGACTAGATACAACTAGCTCAACTATGTCTAACTGAGTTAAACTGAACACAACTCCATTAACTACCTCAATAACTCCACCAAACTCTGTCACATGAGTTCTAACTGAAGTCTCCATGCAATAGCTCCACTTAAACCTAAGGAATAGCATAATTCCTTCTGTCAGCTCCTGTGCCACATCTGTGCACTTAACTGAAGTGCTCCAAGAGAATAAGATAATGTTTATAGTCCAAATATTATTAAGAGCTAATAATATTTGACATATCTATTTTTAGACTGACAATATAAAAATAGATTCCACCCAATATGTCTAAAAATAGAAGTCCATCTATTTTTCCAACTTGACCAGCCATCCACATATAGCATCCTGCAACTCATAGAATATGATCGACATGTCTAAAAATAAACATAGTCTAAAAATAGATTGTGCGCCAAAAATAGCCCGTGGGCCCACTTAGTGAAGGCGACTTCTTTCCACTAAGCTCATCATCTTGTTGCAATCTCAACAATTGAGACTTTGCTGGTTGAAGCATCCTGTTGACTGCCGTAACGCACCAACACAAATATATATTTCTAGCTTGTCTTCTATCGATCTACTGGTATGTTCTATCAACATTTTACTTTATTGTTTATGTGATTGCTGTCTGAAATTGAAGAGAAAGTAAAGTTGCATCAAGCATAGAACGTCTACATAAATTTACATGGTATCAGAGCTGAGGTGAAGACAAAGCTCTAATTTGTAGCAATCACCGAAGAAGAGGATGGGTTCCTCAAACTACAATGGCTTCAAGGCTGATGACAAACTGATTGGGAAAGATGACTTCCATGCTTGGAAGATGACATTGGATCTTATGTTGGAAGACCAAGATGTCATGGACTATGTGTAGGGTAAAATCCAAGAGCCTCCATCCACTACAAATGCTGCCGCCAAAACAAAGTATAAGAAGGGAGAGATCAAAGCAAAGTTGATGATCAAGGACTCAATTCACAAGAGTTTAGTTGCCTACATCTCTAAGCTAGGCACATCCAAAGAGATGTATGATAAGTTGGTCCACATGTTTAAGGCCAATAATGCAAACCAAGTCCTATTCTTTAAGAATCAATTGAAGAATCTGAAGAAAGGCAGGGATGAGTCTGTTCAATCATACTTTCTGAAGATGATCGAGATCACAAACAATCTGCTGCATATTGGGGAGACAATAGCTGATCGAGAGATGGTACTCGCTGCACTTGGAGGGATCCCATCTGAATGGAATGTGTTCAACACTACCATTCTCAATAACAATGTGATACCTGACTTTGACGAAGTACTATCGAGATGCGTACAAGAATAGACAAGGATGAAGGAGTATGAAAATGAAGGAAATGCTGCCTACGCTGCTCATTCTAGAAACAATAACTTTGGTGGTCCAAAGAACAAAGGAAGAGCAGGGGCCCAAGGAAAGAAGGGAAAGTGTTACACTTGTCATAGGTTAGGTCACTATGCTAGAGAATGCCATTTCAAGAAGGATTCTCCCGATGGTGATGACAACAACAACAACCGGAGAAATGGTAATCAAAGGAATAACAGGTTCAAGGGAAAGAGGAAGGCTCCCTCCGGCGGAAATGGTCAACCTTTAAAAAAGTTGAGAAATTCCAGGTATGAGGAATCAAATGTTGTTAATAAAAGAAATGAATTCATTCTTGTATCTGCCCTCTCTGTTTCATCCCCACCCAACACTATGGATGTCTCATTGATAGATAGTGGTGCCTCAAGGCACATCACCGGGTTCAAGGAAGCACTCTCTGATATAGTTGATAAGGATACTAATATGGAAATTATCCTTGGAGATAATTCCACATATCCCGTGAAAGGGACAGGGATTGTGACCCTCCACTTGTCTCAAGGTCAAGTCCTCCGCTTGCAGGATGTACTCCATGTACCTAATTTGAAGAAGAAACTTGTGTCTATATTGGCCATGGAAGATAAAGGTTTCAATGTGGCATTCACTTATGGAAAGGTGCGCATGTGGAAGAAGATCTTCAAGGAAGCTATCATGATTGGGTTTAGAGTTGATACACTCTACTAGGTTGGAGGAAGTCCACTGGGAGCGATGACGTGTGATACTATCCGACAGACTAAACTATGGCACTGAAGGTTTGGACACCTTCACTACAAGGCCCTTCCCAAAGCAAGGAATGTGGTGACGAGGATGCCCGAGTTATCAAATAATCATGAAGGTGTATGTCAGGGTTGTGCCGAAGGAAAGCATACAAGGGGACCTTTCCCCTCAAGCGTTACAAAGGCATCTGATGTCTTTCAATTAGTACATTCTGATCTGTCTGGTATGCTGCCCGTGACATCCTTGGGAGGATGTTCTTATTATATGACGTTCATAGATGAATTCTCTCGCCAAAATTGGATATACTTCTTGAAGAAGAAGGATGAGGCTTTCATGTGGTTCCGTACCTTCAAAGCCTTCGTGGAAAATCTGACAGGGAAAAAGATCAAGATATTGAGGACCGATAATGGCACTGAATATGTTCTTCTTAGATAAGTATATGAAGAAATTGAAAGGTTTTGTTTGACTAAGGGAAAAATCCAAGGGGTCTATGGTAGAGGGGCATATATTGTATGAGTATTTTTATTATGCCAATGAGTATATCAAGCAAATCGATAACACACCAGGTGTGATGATTTGGGATGGCAAACTGGATGAAGACAAAAGATATGGGGAGCTTCTCGAAACAAATGGAAAGAGATGCATGATAAAGAGTAAGTGGCTTGGCATTTGTTAAATTTATACACAGTAACTATTCACACTGAAATTCATATTAATGCATATTTTTATCTCATACGTATTGTATATATGTTGGTTTGATTTCACCAGTGAATTCAAAAGTTGAAGCCATCAACAAATTCATTCTTTATGATATGGAAGCGACACAACCATGGATCACATTATATGAACATAAGAGGAGGAAATGGGCAGTGACATGAAATAATTCAAACGGTTGAATGGTGGAAGCGTCTTATCCTGATCATTTAAAAGAAAATATGCAAATGACATGCCCTAACAGTTGGGTTGCTGATCAAGTCAGAGAGAAATCTGGTGCATCTGGTCATTACCCGCATGCTAAAGAGGATGCGCTAAACATAGGGATTGGGTACAACAACTCCGTAATTATAATCTCTTTCTATACATTTCTAACTTCATACTGCACCTTTGAATTGTAGCACATATATATATTTTATATTTTTAATTATGTTCGGGTTATTAGACGCATGACACTGTGATTTTTTCACTTTTTATAGGTGCATTTTTTCCCATATATGTGGGCATATGTACATCAATTTCGCACAGAGGATGCCGATGATGGATGCATGGCACAAGACTGAGTGGAAGCCGAGTTCGACCAATATAGTCATGCTAGCCACTGCGATCAAAACCTAATGCAAGGGACATTAGATTACGTTGGAAATATACAAGAGATCATTCATGCGGACTTCTCTCCATTCCAATTTGCTATTTTTAGGTGCAAGTGGTGGGACACCTTTGATTGAAATAATGTAAAGGAAGATCACGATAGTGGGATGATATCTATCATCTCTAGAAATATGTGGCATAAGGCTAGGGAGCCTTATGTTTTCCCAAAACACTGCAACCAGTGGTTTTTTTAACCAGATGTGTTGGATAGGGATTGGTGGTTCGTATTAAGACACGACCCTAGATCAGAACATATTTTTGAGAACAACAGTGTTATCATGCCAAGCGAGGAAGATAATCAGGGTGATGAGAACAAAGAGTGATATCTAGTTTTGTTATTTCATCCAATTTATACTATAGTTGTATGTATTTGTTTCTTTATTTCACTAATGATATTGTTTTTTATTCATCTTGTTGGAATTTTATATAATTGGTAAGATTCACAAACATTTTTACACGTTTTTTTGCAGCAGAAACATTTTACACTTAAAACTAAATTTTCCAATTGTGTACAATATATATGATAATAAGGATTCATTGTCACAATCCTTCTCAAATAGGAAAATGAGAAGAATATAATCAAAAGGAGAAAATAGTGAATTTATAAAGAACATTGAATATTTAGTCTAGATTTATATACTTATTGGTTTATTAATAGGTTCACATGTTTTTTTATTCTTGTTTAGTTCAAAATTAATATAAATCATGTAGTGATAACTCTATGAGGACTTTAACAATGAAAATTTTGTGTATTAATATGTAATATTAAATTCTTGACATGAGAGGTAAAGTCATTTTTACATATTTAAATTACAGTTCTTGCAACATTATGTAAACTAAAGAAGGTCTTATGCATGTATAAAATGTTGGTTACACCTTTTTATGGACCATAAGAGAAACAAATGGCCCTTACATAGATCCATGAGAGGTTGTAATTTTTTCTTCATGGATAATGAAACAATTTTGAATTTTATTTTCAATGGTAATTATAAATAAAAGTTGAATTAATAAATATTTTATGGCTAAGAATTAAATGATAAATAATGTGATGGCGATTAAGATGCATTTGTTTGAATTTTAAATAGACTCGGTGATGCATTTTTTTTCCTATTTAGACTATGTAAAATAAATTTCTATTTTTATGTATTTATAAGTAAATTATTTAAAGTAGCCATGTATTTATCATTGTGAACATGATGTAATATTAGCTAGGAGAAGTGTGAAAACATGAATTTCAGTGACTATCTCATGATAAGTATGTGGAAAAAATAATATTTCTTGAGTTGTTCATTAAGAAATAATCAAATATATTATTTGTCAAAGTTTAAATCTAAGTGGGCTCTTCCATCTAGACTTTGGCTAAAGAAAATGTACACTTAATTCAAAAACATGCATTTTGGGAGATTTGAAATGGTCACAATGCCAATTTTTGGGATGAAGCATGGATGCAATATACCAAGTTATCCCAATAGGAAAATCTCAGGGACATCAAGAACTACACCTCCCAAGTTGGGGTGGTGCATGTAAAAGACTTATGGGTAGCTTCAAATCCCCCCTCCAAATGGAGAGAATGGAAGATGAAAGACCATTTGAAGGATTGTGACCCATCACTGCCTTGGGATGATCTATCTACTATTATTCAGTAATGCCACATTTTGTCTAGTGATGCTTTAGACAAGATTCAATGGGGGCACCGTTCTAGCGTAGTGTTTTTGGTAAAGGAAGCCTATTCCATTCTTTCAACCACTAATGATCCAGAGTAAGAGCCTTTATGGCTTCGAATGTGATACTTTTGTCTATGGCAGAAAGTAGCCTTCTTCCTCAGGTTAATTGGTCAGGGTAAGATCCTTACATAACATGATTCAACGTAAAGGATTTGAAGGCCCATCATAGTGTCCTCTGTGCTTAAAGGAGGAAGATACAATGAATCATCTCCTCAAATTTTTCCTAGTGGCGGAAGAGATTTGGGCTCACTTAGAAAATATTTTTGGAGCTCAAGGTCATTCGATGAACACCTTGAAAGAAACGTTGGATCTATGGCGTTGTAACCTCTTTAAGAATCCAATTTTCAATAGAGCCTAGCGCTTTTCTCTTGGTTTTACTCTGTAGAACCTATGGAAAGCAAGGAATAAGGCAATATTCCACTCAGATCCTATCAAGACTAGACAGGTTTGGGACAAAATTAAACAAAACATCAAAGAATATATCTTGATCGAAAGATGGGAGGACGAATATTGGAAAGCCATAGGTAGGGCGTCCCTAATTCTTTAGGCCTTGGAGCTTTGTCCAACTGTCTCTCTTTAGATCCCCTCAGGGCATGATTAATGAGAAGATCATCAGTGGAAAAGTATCTCTAGCCCCCTATAGGATTTTTCAAGCTAAACTTTGATTATGCGTCAAAGGCCAACGCGGGTCCAACAGAATTGGGTGGTATAATCCGAGATGATGAGTGAAAGACAATTAAATTATTTGCAACATCGTGTGGTTTTACAACCAATAATGATACTGAGTTTCTCGCTTTGGAGAATGGCCTTCGAATAGAAACGATTTTTGGTTTAACCAATATCTAGGTCTTAGAGGATTCCCAACTGGTAATTTCTATCCTTCAAAAGTTAATCAACAGAGCTCCTTTGGATAAGGTGGTTAAGAGTTGGATATTTGAATTCATCTATGAAATAATCCAATCTCGCTTACCTTCCTTGGAGTATGTAATCTCTAAACATGTACGAAGGAAAGGGAACCATGCAGTAGACAAGTTAGCTATCTCGAGGAGTGACCATAACGACCAAGAGATCCTCCTCGACTGGGCTTTCCACTCCAATTACCCCCTTCTGGTTAAGCTATGCCAAATTTTCACCATAGAGGTGGATTCCTTGATGGGGGTGGTGAACAGCTGTCACTCCTCGATAGTCTACGTATGACTCTTGGCACAAGGCAACGATGGTGGAGGGCAAGCGTATTGTCTTCTTATAACAAAACGATTAATGCTCTTCAGTCTGCTTGTGTGGAATTTCATTCATCACCTTCGCGAGATGGTTTACAGGGATCCATGGCATCTGTATGCTACTGGTTATTTAGTGTGGGTTACGCCACATTTAGAGTGAAGTTCGACTTTGAGTTGGTTTGGAATTTTCTTGTGGCTCTAATTTCCTGGGTCATGTAGGTATGGTGGTGTGCTTAAATTCGGTGCTCCTTCTTTTGCGGGTTGTGTAAGGTAATAATCTCAATATTTCTTCTTTGGGTGAATACTTACCTTTCATGGTTTTCTCAGCTGGTTGTTCGGGTGGATATTTGGTTGGCTTTGGGATTTTGTTTTTTGGACCTGGGTAGTTCTATATTCGGGCATTCTGGGTGGTGTTGGGTCTGTCCTCTGTGTGTTGTGGATGGCACTGTGGCCAATGGCGCTCAATGTCCTATAGATGTTAATTTCTCTCGGTGTGGGTTTATGACATTGATCATAATTGATTTCCTTAGCTTCAAATTTTCGTGGTTCTCTTGTCCGAATATTTTGGTTACAAATTTATCATTGAGAAAGTTTGGTAGCTCTAGCGCTACCTAGGATTCTGGGAGTCGGAGGGTTGTGTTTTTCCTGTGGGTAGTTGGTTGGATCTCCGCTTGGTTCTCTTGGTGAGAGGTTGTAGGATAGTTTTCGACAATGTCTGTAGCCATTGTGCGGTGAATTGGGGTGGAGGAGTCTGGCGCGGTGGCGTAATTCTGCCTCTCTTGGAAAGAGCATGGAGAGTTGGGCTTGCGGTGGTGATCAATTGGCTAGTTGGGGTTCTTATTGAAAGGGGCATGATGTTGGGGTTGCCTCAATGGCGGTGGAAGTCTGTTGGGGCTCGGTGCAAGTCTTTGGTTCTAAGTAGGGCTCCCAGGATGAAGCCTCTCCTCCGATCCACACGTACTCTTGTGTGGTTGAAGTCGAAGTTAGCCAACCTGCCTGAAGGTTTTCTTATGTATGCTGGTGGTAGGGGTGGCAGGGGTCACTGTGTAGCTCCCAAGCATGATAAATCCATAGGGGGTGTTGAAGTTGGTGGACGAAGAAGACAATTAGCTGGTCTTGCGGGTGGCAGAGATTGTAGGGATCTGTTGTAGGGTGACCGTGGGGGTGGAAGCGAGGGTGGAATATCGGGCCATGGTCGAGGTGGTGGGGCATGACGCAAGGCATCTAATTGGCGTGCAGCTGTTGGTCGCCTTAGGAGCTCTCCAGCGTAGCTAGAGATGATTTAGTCCATCTTGGCTACTTTGGAATACCATGAAAGGGTCCAGAAAGAAGAGAATGAGGCCATTATGGCTAAATTGGAGAAACTCCAGTATTTTCAGTGCCACGTTCGTGAATGAATTATGGTTGTCGAGCGTGGGAAAAATATTATGACTGAGAAAATTGAGAAGCTGGAATCCTGATTTTCTCACTTTGAATAACATGTCCATTATCTTTACTACCCACCTCCTCCTCTAGGGATGGGGCTAGATAATCCTACCTTTATCACTTTAGATGCCTAATTATGGTAACTGATGTCTTGTTATTTCTTTTTGTTTTTTGGCATTTAAGGCCTATACGCCTGTGGGTCTCCTAGTTGGGTATTTTTCTTTTTGTCTATAGTATGGTTATTGCATTAGTCAACAAACCTCATCGGGGTGAAGCCACATGCATTTTGACATCCTTGTACATACTTTTTGACTAAAGAAAAATCACCGAATTACAATTTTTTTAAAAAATCTAATATAATATGATTTTTGTATTATTTAACTCATACTTATTATTAAAAAAAGTTAAATATAAACCCGTACAATAGAAAATAAAGAACCAAAAGAGCACCAAATTCAAGGTGAATACTTCCTTTTCACAGTTTTCTCAACTGGTTGGTCGGGTGGAGATTTGGTTTGTTTTAGGATTTTGTTTTTTGGACTTGGGTAGTTATGTATTTGGGAATTCCAGGTGGTGTTGGGTCAGTCCTCTATGTGTTTTGGATGGCACTGTGGCCAGTGGGACTCGGTGTCCTGTAGGTGTTAATTAATCTTAGTGTGGGTTTCTTATGTTGGCCATAATTTAGTTCTTTAGCTTCGACTTTGTCTGGTTCTCTTGTCTCGGTGTTGTTGGTTGCATATTTATCATTGAGGTAGTATGGTGGCTCTAGCAGGCACCTGGGATTCTAGGAGTCGAAGGGTTGTGTTTTCCTCGTGGGCAGTTGGTTGGTTCTTCGTTGGGTTCTCCTGATGAGAGGTTGTAGGGAAGTTTTCACCAAGTTCTGTAGTGATTGCGTGGTGAATTGGGGCGGAGGAGCCTGGTGCGGTGGCATAATTCCACCTCTTTTGGAAAGGGCATGGAGAGTTTGGCTTGCAGTGGTGGTCGGTTACCTAACGAGGGTTATTGTTGAAAGGGGCGTGGGGTTGGGGCCACCTCAGCGGTGATGGAAGTTTGTCGGGGATCCTAGGATGAAGCCTCTCTCCTGCTCCGAGCATGCTCTTGTGGGGTCAAAGCTGTAGTTAGCTAGCCAACCTGAAGGTTTTCTTATGTCAACTAGTGCTAGGGGTGGTGGAGTGAGATTTTTTGGTGGTGGCAGGGGTTGTCGTGTAGCTCCAAAGTGCGATAAAGCCAGAGGGGGTGGTGAAGTTGGCGGATGGAGAAGGCAGTTAGTTGGTCTCACGGGTGGTGGAGGTTGCAAGGATCTCATGTAGGGTGACCGTGGGGATAGAAGAAGGGGTGGAATATCAGGTCGTGGTTGAGGATCGAGTGCTTATGGTTAGGGTGGTGCGACGCGACGCATGGCCTCTGAGGGGCATGTAGCTGCTGGTCACCTCAGGAGCTCTCCGACGTAGTTGGAGATGCTTTAGTCCATCTTGGCTACTTTGGAATCTCATGACAGGGTCCGAAAGAAGAACATGAGGCCATTATGGCTAAATTAAACTAGAGCAACTCCAGTAATTTCAATGCCATGTTCGTGAACGAATTGTGGTTTTTTGGCAGCGGGAAAATATTATGACTAAAAAAATTGAGATGCTGGAATACTGACTTGATCACTTTAAAAAACATGTTCATTGTATCTACTGCCCACCTCCTCCTCTAGGGATGGGGCCAGATAATCTTGCCTTTATCACTTCAGATGAATAATTATGGTAACTGGTGTCTTGTTAGTTCTTTTTATTTTTTGACATGTATGGCCTATACGACTATGGGTCTCCCAATTGGGTACTTTTATTTTTTTGTGCAGTATGGTTATAAATTGGTCAAAAAACCTGGTCGGAGTGAGGCGACATGCATTTTGACATCCTTGTACATAATTTTTGATTAATAAAAAATCGTCAAATTACAAAAGAAGAAGAAGTTTAAATCTAATATAGTATGATTTTTGTATTAATTCATACTTATTATTAAAAAGAGTTAAATATAAACGAGTACAATAGCAAATAAAGAAGTAAAAGAGCACCAAAATGTTATATCTTTATTACTAGAAAAAAATTCACTTGCCTCTTTAAGGGAGAAATTCCAATAGAGAAAATCCCCAACTACAAGTAACTTCACAAGCTTTATTTTACATTTTTTGATCCTCATCTTTCTGATAACTACATTAAGTCAAATAAATGCAATGAAATTTTTGATACAACAGATGTAGTAGTGCCAACCTAGTAGACAATAGAAGATGATGGATGGTAAACTACTTCCTTAATGTTTATCGAACTCTGAGGTGGAGGAGGAGGTGGATGGTCTACAGTAGAAGACGATGGATGGTCAACTACTACCTCAACGTCTGTCGAACTTTGAGGTGGAGGAGGAGGTGGTTGGTCTGCTTTGTCAAGAGAAATATAAGGCACATCCTCTAGCTCTAGCATCTGATCATTAGAGGACTGAGGAGGAAATGTAATACCAAAAGGATCATTGAAACCCTGATCATGATCCAATGTGGTAGTACTACCAGAAGCATCATGATCACCACCCTCATCATCATAATCATGATCACCACCATCATCTGACGTATCAACTGCTGCATGCCCTGCATTCCTCATCGCTACCAGTAGCCCACTAGCATCGATGGTATGACACATAAGAGATATCATATTGCATGGACATTCCATGTATAGATCCACGAACCTAGGATCCACGCTAATGTCTTAAGCACTCGTAGGGCAGACTCCCTCTTCAACCAAAACTCTGGTTAATTTGTTGTAGTAGTTCATCAAAGATCTCTAACCAGCTCTACAGGCCTAGACGCCCACAACCCCATGAGGATGTGCCTCATCCTCTTGGGCCTCACCCATCTCCTCATCTCCTCCATCCAGTGGGGGAGGAGGCATGTCCCCATCGAATGTGCCGATGTCTACAAAATATATAGTAAACAACAATAATTATGTAATATCCCTGGTGAAAATTCCATGTAATAAAATTTAATAAAGACAAAGTAATAACCACTATTGATGGGACACTTATTCCAAGTTGAATGTTGGGCAAAACATCCTAGTGAGGGCATTCATTGGTTTATTATGGATATGGAAACTAGCAAAGGCAATGGAAAAGGATTTGGAAAGGAAAAATGGCATTTTTGGCACATTTATTTATGAAAATAATGGAAAATATGAGAAAAGGAAGGTGAAAGGTCACAAGTTTCATTTGAGGAGGAAAATGAAGGAAAATAATGGAAAATGAAGAAAATAGAGGCCTAATTGATAAAAAGGTTTCCGAGGATCAGTTTAAATTTGTCAGTTCAGTTTTGGAGCTCTCTCATTACTCTATATCTCTCTCTCTCACTCTTGGACACTTAGAGTTTTCTTGGAGCAGTTTGGCATTGGATCAAGAAAGGAAATAAGGCAAGAGGAAGGAAGGAGCAAGCAAGGAAGAGCATGATCAAGAAACTACAACATGATTCTTTGTAGGTATCAATTTGCATGTGTGATTTCCTTGATAGATTTGGCATGCATGGTATTGCATGTGGTTCTTTTATGTAATGGCATGGGTTTTTTCAGGTTTGATAGTGTTTTCAGCCTAGCCTTACCATTTCTGGATAGCCATGGTGTGATGGGGTTCTCATATTTTGGATGAGCGTGATTTTCAGATGGATTCGAAGCTGAGTGAGGTGGATATTTGAAAGGAATAACACATGATCTAGTGTTCCCTGAACTAGACTGTGGATTGCGGTAAATCCATTGGCCTTGTGACCCCTGAACCAGATTGTGGGTTGCTGTAAGCCAGGTATTGTGTGCCTCAGTGGGCCTAGGAATCCTCGACCGGTTAATGGTAGGATATATGGTAAATACTAGAGGTGGTTTCCCTTGATTAGGCCTAGGAATCGTTACCGGTGAATGGTGGGATATACAGTAAATCCTAGAGGGCGGAGCCCCGGTTTAGAGCTTAATGATCCAGTGTGGATTGTGGTAAAGCCTCATGCTTTTTTTATGGCCTAGTGATCCAGGATGGATTGTGGTAAAGCTTGGTTTCTATTGATGAGGGTGAGGTGGTTTAGCCTCGGGATTCCCTGGTTGGTTATTTTGGTTTGAGTCCCACATTCATGCTTGGAATATGACACGAGGGTGATTGGATGAAGAGAGATTTGGCTCAACCAATCTATGGTAGGGAGGGACATGGTAGTCCCATCTAAGGTTGGTTTTTTCATTGATTAATATGAGGTTCTTTCCTTGACATATTATGTGTAAATTTACTGGTTTATATGTGGATTCTATGGCTAACGTATCCTTGATATTTCTGTTGTTATTATGTCGGTTATAAGGATGTATTATGACAATGATGATGTATGTATCTCCTCGTGTTTTGATTTGTAAATGAATTAACAATGTATATATGAACTAATAGATGATAATTCAACTAATGATATAAGGGAACAATGCTTCTTAGCGAATCTCAGATAAGTATGAGACCCCTATGCTCAAATATGTTGTTTAAACCTATAGATTACATATTTGTGACATGTTTGACGAAATTCCTTTCATGGATAGTAGGGGTCCAATCTATACCTTGTTAATTTTTTTGCAAATTTATCTTTGTTTTGTTGTGTAAAATTATTTCTGAACTTGTCATTGAGTTCTAGGCAGTGACCTGCGCTTTGGGCCTAAAAAAGTGGCATAAATCTCGGGGACGAGGCACATGTATAAGGAAAAAATTCCCCAGACGCATGCATACCCATGTTGTGGGAGTGTCCAGAGCCTCCCAGACACACCCTTTTCCATAGCAAGGGAGCGTATGAGGGTTTAATGGTCTAAAAGCTCTGTGGGACCTAGGGATTGGTTACCTGAGTGGTTGGGATGGCTCTAGTGAGTTTTGTTGCTGATGTGGAAGGTTTGTTTGATGTGTTTCAATCGATTCTACTTCCTTAAGGTCACCTAGGAGGTTGAATCCCATTATAGTGGCCTCTTGTCACATATTTACGCTGGTTGGTCGGTTACTTTGGTAGATGTGGGATGAGGGTGTTACAAATTAGACAATTTCATTAAACAATTTAATAAAACAAGTTAAAGAACTTGTTAGAATAAATTTTATTCTAATTAATTAAAACAATCCCTGTGTATGGAAACGACAATAAGATAAACACATGATCAAAATTACTGGCCAGTAGTGCCAGTGCCTAAGTGGAATTCCTGGCTGGATACTTTGACAGGCTCCTCTTGGGCATCGTATGACCCCACATGTGCATCTAGACCTCAGTCACTGGCCTAGGAGGGAGACGATTAAATGTAGGCCTCATCTCTAGAAACATCTCAAAAAATAAACAAAAAATATTTGAAGTGAAAGGGAAGTTCTTCTTTCCATGTATCATCGCATGACATCTATCTAAAGCCATACAAAACTGCCTCAAAAAAATGTAAGACCATATGATACATCGTGGCGCCTGAATCAAAGAATCGAAATAATAAAAAATAGGGAAACTAATGTGCTTCCCGTCACTACTAAAGTGCATAATGGTGGTGACTAATAATGAGAGGCACCTAACCTCTTGTGCAACAAAAGAAGAAATCTGTAGTTGTCCACCATGCACCTAAAAATATGTTGGAAGGATTTCATGAGGCCCAACATATCTCTGAGAGAAGGCAAGCTGACTCTTTGCTGCAACCCCATAGGGGACATCATGGAACTAGGGAAAATAATCCCCTCTCTTTAATAGGCCAGTGATAAAGTATATGTCCTCCTCAGAGGGCCTATACCATGCCTCAAGACAAACATGGAAACCCTACTCCTCAACACTCCACCGACGGATCATATGTGCTAACAAGATAGAGTGCACATTCAGGGATGTAGCCTCCTCATAGTACTTGAGGAGGCCTACATTCCTTAAGAGCACTTAAGTCGTTGTGCTAATAGGGCGAGGGTATAAATCCCTCTCCCTCTCTCTGGCCTCCCATGGTTGGACCATATTGTATTGGTCCACCATTTTCTCCTACTCCTGCTACTCCTCCCTTTGTTGACGTATTTGCTACATGATTGACATATAAAATACATCAGCCTCATACATAAAATGCACATTTAAAAAAAAAATAAAAAAATAAAAATGTATTTATAAGTATGGAAACATAACTTTCAATTAAAAAAATCTCCGGTGCGCCCAAAAAAAAATAATACATTGGCTCTGGTGCGCTATCACACACAAATGTATTGAAATTGGTTATTACATACGTATGAAATACCTCTATTGGTTCACATATTTAAATTTTCATCGTCGTGTGTATCACTTATGCACCAGTACACACGTATAAACTTTTCGCATCAGAGTAGAACGTTTAGGTTATCGAACACACCGAGCTATATTTTTTAATATTGTTTTTACGGTGCGTTGGGTAAATATAAATGCACCGGGTGTAACCTAAAAATGTGTGCACTGACGTATAATTTATAGATTTACCGGTGCGTTTTCATCTATGAAAAACACCACAACAATAGCGGTGCTTTATGTTCACACATCGAACTGTAGTGCACCTATAAATTTACAGGGTGCATCGCTATCGGTGTGAACCGAACATATCGAGTGCAGTGTGCAAGATTTTTATTTTTATTTTTTTTAAAGAGTGGTTTTAAGATAATTATAAAATCTAATCCACTAAAAAATTAAATTACAGAGAAACATAGACATTACCTAGACATTTTCTCGTCGTGGAGGCATTGTTAACACATAATTGATAAAAAAAAAATTCACCACCATTTGAGAAAATTGGAAAGCCATGCACTGAGCATGGTACAAAAAGATGGTGAGTGTAAGAAGCACCAACTTCAGGGTTCTTGCATGATGAAATAGTGACATCAATGCTTCAGATATCTCCAACACTGTAGATGGAAAAAATGAAATTTACGGTCTAGAGGTTTTTATTTATTTATATATTTAACCCTCCTTCGGTGTGTTATTATAACCGCACTAGTGCATCAGATATTCAAGAGCACACTTTAAAAAAATTTAAAAATCCTATAGTGGTGCTTTTCTTAAGACGCCCCGAGGAATTTTATAGGTACCACATTGGTGCTTTATTGGACTATTTCATCACATTTAAAAAAAATTAAAAACCGCCTAGCGATGCTCTTTAGAAGATGCCCCTGGGCATTTTAAAACATTAACAACAACAATGCTTTGTTGGAATATAGCACCACATATATTTTTAAATTTAAAAACTTTAGTGGTTCTCCTTCTAGGTACACATCGGGGAATTTTACTACAAAAGGGAACCAATGTTGTGAGTGTATATAACAATGATAATTTTTAAAAGTTAACCCTTTTCCGGTGCAATCGATTATTCAAGCACCAATGCGTTTTTTATTTACACACCACATTTTTTTATTTTATAAAAATAAATATTCCATGGTGCTCCATGTTCTATTCAACACCGGTGTGTGTATGAATAGTAAAGCATCAGCATGTTTGTATATTGTAGATGCACCGTAAAAAAAATCCGCTAAAGCATCCACTCGCCCACCTCCGTTAGTGACCTCCACTACAAACATATTTTTGGGTTATTTTTATAGGGGATTTTGTAAAAACCTCTACTAGAAGGTATTTTCCTTGTATTGTCCTCATCAAATTTTACATCTCTCCTCACTACTATCACCCTGAGTGAGGGAAAATACGTCCTATAGTTATGTGGAGTCTCTACGTATCCTACAAAGACTCCCATCTCAGTTGTAGGCTCCAGTTTCTTCTTGATATCCTTGGAGACATGAAATACACAATAGCTCCAAAAATTCGAAAATGAGATACATCTGGCTTCATCCCAAAGAAATATTCTTCGGGTGTGATCATGCCAAGTATTATATGAGGACTCCTGTTCTGCAATAAACTGTGGTGTTGCATGCTTCTGCCCATAGATGTAATGGAAACACTTGATCATGCAACATGGCTTTTTCTACTCCCACTATGCTTCTATTTTACTTTCAGCCACCCCATTTTGATGTGGGTTATGAGGTGCTATCAGTTCTCTTCTAATACTCTCTTTGGCACAAAATTCCTTGAAGGTGTTAGATACAAATTTTCCTCCATTGTCACTTCTCAAGGCTTTCAATTTATGACTAGTCTCCTTTCAACCAATGCTTTGAATTCAACAATTTTTGAGAAAAATTCATCCTTCTTCCACATGAAGAGGATCCAACATTTTCTAGAAAAGTCATCAACAAAAATCACGTAATAGCTATGTTTTTTGGTAGAGGTTGTAGAAAATGGTCCACATACATTATAGTGGAGTCACTCCAAGTTTTTTTCCAACTCTTCTCTCTCATTCATGGAAGGTGGATTTGACATATTTCTCGAATGTTCATCCCTTGTAGGAATCATGCTGGTCAAGGGTACATTTCAGGAGACCAATGGTAATCTGCTACATGGTTTTTAAGGCCCCATGGTGTAAGTGTCCCATGTGCCTGTGCCAAAGTTCTCAAACATCTCAACTCTGCACATTTTCTGCCTTGCTACATAGTGCAACATAATATTCCACCTCAAGTTCGTAAATATTTTTCACTCTAACTCCAAACTATTTCACTTTCCTGGTATCAACATGTATCATAAAGAATTCCCCTTACTAAAAACAACATCATAACCTCTATCCTCCAATACAACTACAAAGAGAAGGTTCTTCTTTAGCCTAAGTACATAAATAACATCTTTCAGATGAATATGGGAGCCTAAATCCCTATTAAAGGTTATCGTTCCGATTCATTTGGTACTGTACCTCCCATCATCCCAAAGTTCTATGTGCATATAGAGATCCTTCTCCTTTACGATACTGAAGAATTATTTACATCCTGTCATATGGAATGAGGCACCTAAATCTAGATACCACACACTCCCCATTGCAGTAATTTCCATTCATGCAATCAAGGTGAAGTCTAATTCAAATTGTGAGGCAAGTGCTTCACCTCCCTATCATTCTGAAGGATTGTTGTTAGACTTCTTGTGCATAAAATTTGTTGCATAGTGCCCAAATTCGTGGCAATGAATTTTTTTTTCTTTCTTAGGTCCTTCTTCTTGCCATTTTTTTTGCTGGACTTTGGCTTGCTTTGAGCCTTCTTGCCCTTATCTTTGTTACCCTTCCCAACCAAAGAAAAATTCTCTTCCTCCTTAGCTTTGGATGTTACTCCATCTCTGGTGTTCCTTCAAATTTCTTCTTGCACCAAATCATACCAAAGTCTCTCCCAATTTGTCAATTCGTCCCTTCCATTTATAGAGACCTAGTAGCTGTGCTAGGATTTTATAAGGCCAAGAATATCTATGCTCACTATATCTGAAGATGGTATATTGTATCCAACTCCTCCAAGCTCATCTCTACATTGAGTGAATCTGGAGAGGTAATGTGGAATGATTTCATTTTTCTGCATGTAGATGTTTCTAAGTGTGTCCCTCAATGGAAATTTATTGGAATTATTTTTGAATAATTTAGTGAGGGTATTCCAAATAGAAAATGGAGTCTCCTAGCCATGTAAATACGAGGCTATGTGGTCTCTCACGACCTCCAGGATGATCCTCCTGGATTTTGCGGTATCCTTCTCCCACTGGGCTAGTTCTTGTACATATGATGTTCTTGGTTTCAAAATATCTCTTTAAGTATATTCCAAGACTCCATTATCACCAAGTACAAATTCCATCTTGTCCTTCCAAGCTATTAAATTCTAGGTTCCCTCTAGGGCATACTCCAATCTCAATCTGTCGAAAGAATTTTTCTCGCACAAAAGAAAACTACTTCACTGAATCTGCGAATTGAAATCTCTGAAGGAGAAGATCTATTGACTGGTTTTTATTGTGATTTATGTCTCTGATAACATGCAGAAAATATTAGAAATTTGCTACTATTGATGTATTCGATATTAAAACAAGAGATTACAAATTTCCTCTACAGTTCCGCAGAATGAAAATCACAATTTAGAAACACATGCAATGACATGCAACCATCAAAACCATAAGAACACAATGATTTACAGGGGAAACCAACTGGGAAAAACCTCTCTGCCAATTTTTATTAATCAGATGAGAATGAGAAACTATTACAATGTATTTCTTTAATCTTGAAGCACACCCTGCAGTGTAAACCTATGCTCCTGCTAACTATCATGCTTTGGCCAACACTTAGCCAATTCAAGGCCCCAAAATTCTCCTATTTCCTTGCATAATTCAAGAGAATTTGAGCTCCTAAATAATATGGAAATTCACTATTTCCTTGTGCAAATCCCAAGGAATTGATCACCTGCTTAATTACCAAGCCTGTACACTCAACTAGTATAGAATTAATAATTATAATGTTCCTTTTCCTCCACTCCAGCTAGGAAATTCAAATTCCATTCATGTATGGGATATTTTTAGTTGATTGAATAGTTAAACTAAGATATCATTGAGTTAACAATAGTTATACTACTCAAATGACCTTCAATTGACTCAATTAATTACTTGAGCTCAGTTAACTAAGTTCAACTGAAAATAACCAAACTAGATTCTTAAATTTTAACAATCACTATATGCACAACTCTACTCCAAGCCTATAGCTCGAATTTTCTGAATCAACTAATAGAAAATGACATGTCACACATGTTAAATAGAATCCAAGTCATCATGTTGATGTGGAAAATCGAATTACTCAGTTTGACTAAGGCGAAAGTGAAATTGAGCTTTTTTTGCTGCAATTTCTAACACTCAGTGCTTAAGGATTTCCTCCCCACCCTCAAATTCTAGTAAATACTATCTCTCAGCTAGTCTCTTTCTGTGAATTACAAAGTCTCTATCATCAAGCAATCTCCCTAAGTCCTTGAACTACAAAACTGTGTAATCCACTGATTAGTCTCCCTACAGAATTGCACATTGCATTATCTCAAGGCTCAAAACTACCTCACTGAACTCCACAATTGCGCAATTCACCTTTCCATTAAGTATCCTTCTATGCATTATGTAGTTTCAAGCCTAAAGCTCTCATCCTACCTCCTTGAACTGCATAATTGTGTAATATGTAGGTCTCTCTCTTTCCAAAACTGCACATTGGGAAACTTCAAGGATCAAGATTGCCTCATTGAGTTCGTCAACTATGCAATCATCTTTCCCATGCCTCCTTGAACTATGCACTATGTAGTATTAAGCCTCAATTCTCAATCTTGACCCTTGGAACCATGCATTGCGCAATCCCTGAGCTTTCCTCCCAGTCCAGTACCCAGTTCCAAGTCAACCAATGGTTTTCATGAAGCAAGTTAGACTAGGATATTTCTAGACTGATGTCATCTTGTCATAAATTGAATTCACTTGAAAGTACTATATCTTGACATGACAGGATTATGTCTAGAGAGGATGAGAACGAGACTATGCTAAAGGACACTTGTGGAGCTGAAACCATGAACAAGTCATCAAGTGAGAAGATGAAGGAACACTAGTTTATGAAAAAAGACCAAAGATCATGACCACATGAAGGCTCCATACCATTTGGTCCCTTGGAGGGTGAAGATGAAGAACAAAGTAATGATCTTGGATTTAATGATGTAATTATCAAAATAAGGAGAAAATGTAATGAGTGGAATTACAAGAGTCATATGTGGAATATGAAAAGACACATAGTCATATATGGACAAAAGAGTCTTTAGGAAAATTCCAAAAGTCATATCGAAGTCCAAAGGTCACATTAGAAGTCAAAGAGTCATTAGGGAAGCTTAAGAGACATGGGTAAATGAAAGGTCATTCCTCTTTTTATAAATATACCCTCATATCTCAAGCAAAGGGATTTTGGAGGATTAGACTTTGGAGAGCTAGCCTTGGATTCTCTAGCTTAGCATAAAAGAGAAGATCATTCTTTGGACAAGCAAGAGGTGACTTAATGTTCCACTATTGGAGCTAGTGGCTCGCTGTTGTAACTCTGTACTTGGATCTTTCAACTAATAACCAAAAGCTTATTTAAGACAACACACTTTCATGAATATGTCGTAAATGTTGTAAGATTATTCTTTGAATGTTTGTGATATATGTTGTTCTAATCTATACTAAAGAAATTGAACTATTTCGGTGGCTTTGGTGCTTATCTTGTTGAATCTATGTTGTATTATCTTCTTGAATCTATGTTGAATCTATGTTGTATGTGAACTATTTCAATATATAGCTAACAAACCTTTCCTTGCTCTCATGTGTTTCTCTTAAGATAGTACTATTACTTTCCTTCTAGAGTTTCACTATTATTTACCTCTCATGAAAGCTCTTCGTTTATATATTGCAATTGGTGTTTCAAAATTTCAATTTACTTTCTGATCTCAAAGGTCATATGCACACTCTCTTATGTTATAGATTGTAGCCTAGGAAAACCTTTAAGTTATGGTGGTCTGGTTGATACTCAGGATAAGGCTCTTACACCAAATGGTGTGAGGTCTAATTGGAACTTCACATCGGGGATACCCCCTTGGTTGATAGATTTCCATCACCTCCAAAAGTTGGCGCCAGAGGGGGGGACATATGACAAGTTGTTCCTGTTGAGTATGTTTTGAACCTCTTATCTTGAATGGGTCATCCCTAAATCATATTTCCGAGGTGTTTTTATAATAAAACTGATGGTAAAATTTCAATCCCCGATGAGCCTCTTCATAACTTGTCTCAATTAAAGTTTGATGGTAATGGTGAAATATCCATAACTGAGCATATACGTAATTTTCTCTATTTTTGTGTATTTTATGAAATCGAATGTGAAGATGTTGCTTGTGTGCTTTTCTTCCTCACCCTTGAAGGTCGATTTAACTAATGGTGTCATACCTTGCCATCCTCTTCAATCTATTCATTTGATACATTCCTTAAGGAGATTCATTTAACATTTTATAGGTATGATTACCGAGATGTCTTTAAAAGAATTAATCAACTTAGAATGAAGCCTAATGAATCAATTGATGATTTTTCTAATCGATTCCTTCACCTTTGTTATGAATTTACTTAATAAAATAAAAATTGGGATTTCTTTATACAAAAGTTTGAGCATTTGGTTCATATCTCTTTACATGGCGAGTCTCAACCCTCTCATGATTCTATTCTCCCAAATTTTCAAATGCATGAGACATCGTTAATTTTTGAGGATGAAACTGCTATTCCTTTCATTCCGTGTCCTCCTCATTTTTCTATGCCTTGCATCAAACCTATTCAAATCAGACAATAGAAAAATCAGATTATTAATATGTCTCTTCAACCTTCATCCACTTCCCATGATTAAGATACAATGGAGTAAACCTTGGAATGGTTCATGGAGCCCAAAGTGAAGACTAATCCTTCCATTATGTAAGATGATAATAATAATTATAACTTTAGTCTTGAATCTGATTTGGATACTTGCCATCCTATATCACCTCCTTCTCACGACCCTTTCCCCCTGATCTTCTTGAGAAATTTCTTCCAAATCCAAGCTGCAGTGAACAAGTGAAAGGCGATCACATTTCACAGGAAGAGGAGCAGGAGTGTGAAGATTCTTTCAATCTTCCTTCTCTCTTTCAGAGTCCTCCATGTCAAGATAATAATATTCCATTCTCGACTGATTTTGAATATACTTATATCGATAGTCAATCACACAAAGTTAATTTTCTTAATCAATCTATAATACTGGGCAACCATTAATCCGATAAGGATGAATCTGTTGATGTATATGATAATGGGAGATCAAGTGTACTGACTAATATTTTAGTGCTTCATGTAGATGTTGATTTCAAAGATATAGAATATGTTTCAGTCAAAGAAGATGTTCTTATGGAAGCCTCCTCTTCATCTCACTATCCATTGTGCTTTATTATTTGTGATGCATCCGCTTGCGATGAAGATACCCCTTGGTCTTCAAGTTCTTCATCTAATGAGTTGACTTATCGATTGAAACAAGGTAGTAAGGTTATCCATGATGAAGAAGAAAGAAATAAAATCATAGAGTGTCCTTTCCATCCCCTATCATCTCATGTTTTGCATGAGGACAACTCTTCAAATCAGTTTTCTCATGAAATTTCTCCGATTCATACATCTTTCGATTCGAGATTAGAAAAATATTTCAACTTGATAAATCTGGTTTTTGAAGTTGTAAAACTTGATCAAATTAGTGATAGAGACCACTACCGTCCGATTAGTGTTGGTTTTGTATCATCGGATGTGCTCTAGCATCAATATTTTGCAGAGAGGCTAAGACACATGCATTCCACAATACCCAAAAATCATTTTGAGAAATTCCACCCAGAGAGAATATAATTAAAATAATTAATCATCTTAAATGTATTCCTAAGTATAAAATTAGGAAATGTGATTAATTAAAGTGTATTAATTAGATCGAGTGTGAATCTTCTAGACAAAGACACAGATCAAATCCCAGTTAATCTTAGCCTTTGATTATGTTTTAATCTTGGTTGTTGATATGTCAATGAGAGATTATAAGAAGGATCTTGATGGGCGTTTGGATAAAAAATTGAGTAAGAGATCACGAGATCGATTTATCAAGAGAGTAGCACAACAGTTGTCAGAGGAAGATCAAAGTGATTTTTTGTAGTGAGGGGTATAGATAGTTTGTCGGAGGAAGTATTCCTAATACGATGAATATATTCCAGAGGAGGAAGAGATATGTGCAGAAGAGGCAACGCAGAGTTTCATATGGAGTCCGAAGTTTTGTTGAGGAGTAGTTGAGATCCAGTACCATAAGCCAGAGTGTGAGACCGAGAGGTCAGAGGATTGAGTTTCCAGCCAATAAAATATCAACCGAGAGGTTTGACGTAGGCCCAACAACAATGATGCAATATATATGTAGGTGTGACACAAAGACTACGCATAGACCATGCAAAGGGCTCATTTCCAGTCAGATCAATACTGGATCTTCCTGTACTAGTGTGAGGTTATCTCACTATATTTTTTCCAGTTGATTCTTTGTATCAGATTTCCAGTTGGGTATCCAAATATTTTAATTCAGAAACTACTGCATAATATTAAAACCCTCAGTTACTACATTGATTTTTCCTCCCTGCAATGTGTTCTAGTACTAAAAGCTTCATTCATATAGTCTTAGAGCATTTCTCTGACTTTTGGTTGGACTGGACCCACGACTTAATGAGTAACTGGAACCAAGGTATTGGATTTCACCTCATTAAAATCCCTTCCCCTTCATCATTCATTTTACCCTAATAAAATCCCTTTTCCTAAGTTTAAAACACTTTTTATCTAGGAAAAAGTAAAACCCCCTTGACTAATTCCCCTTTCATACAAAAATACCCAAAAAACCCACAAAAATGATTTTTGCCTAAGTATAAGTATTAAATGTTATGTTGGGCCTCACAATGATGAAATCTCGCTTAAAAAATATATGTTTTACACTATGCTTAGTGTATTTAGTGTTTCCACAAATACATTTCATATTAACATTTAACTTAATGTATTGATTCCCATATATTCCCTTACCCCGTAATATAGTAATTCATCATATATTACATATCCCAACCCATATATTAATTTTAAACCTATGGTGTAATTTCCTCACGTGATATTTTCCCCACTCCCCATAGGTTTAAATTATCCTTTTTATTTATTTTTATTTTTTATTTTTTTCTTGTCAGGAGGGAAACTGGTAACGAGAACCATATAATCACAGTTTCCACCCAAGATCACATCGCGCTGTTGCCAATGAAAACCCCCCTGGCTGGCATCATTCCCCTCCAACAATGCACAACAAGTTTCACAAGCTTATGCATGACGTGCTCCCCACGGGGTTTGAACCGGTGACCTTTACAAACGAGTGCCTTAACAGAACACTCAATCACCAACAAGCCGCCACGCCATGGGTAAACTATCCTTTTTATTATTATTAACCTGCCTAAATTTTACATTACACCTGCATGCATTACATTTTCTATGTAAAACATTAAAACCTGCCGCACAAAGAAATCCTGGGCCCCACGCTCATTACCCCGCAGCTTCATCGCTCAATCTCAGCCATTCGCTTTATTCTGCCAGATCTAATGGTGATTATTCCATATCGTAGGTTTCATAGTACGATCGTTAAACAAATACAAATTTGCGATAAAAGATGTTTTACTATTTTCTCTCCCCTCCACGCGTCACTTTATTGTTGGATCACATCGATTCCATCAATGCCATTTACCACCTTTCGACCTTGCGAAAACCACCCAGCAATTTATCCTGCCTATTGCGATAAACCACTAGTTTATTCCCTACACAAATTCATTAAATCATTCCTCTACTGTGATAAGCCACAGTTCCACTTTGTGCTAAAGGCAATAAAACAATGCAATGAAAATCCCAAACCATTCTGGTAATATCTACGCCATTTTCGAAAAAAAATACTCACTTTGCCCTATGGTAAAATATTATAGCCTCACACCAATGTGTTAAGCTATTTTGAAGTTCAGAAACCATCTCTACCATTATTCCCACACCTCTGTGAAATTGCGAGAAAACCCCTGCTATGGATAAAACTCATTTCATTGTATTCCCTATTCCCTAAAGTCATTATTGGCTTCCCTTTTGATTTGTGTTTAATTAACAATTGTTTTGTTTTGCAGGTTATTGGCAAAAGAATAATTTGGATAAACAACTTAATACTAGTTAAAGACCCGTTTACTCCAAGAATTCACAAGGAAATGAGTTCGAATTGTTTTCCTAAAAAAATAAGATTTAATACAGTAGCAGAGAAGAATGAATAAATTTACACAAGTGGTCAGAACAGAGTATGAAAACATTTCCATCAACAACTCTCTAGGACATATTTTACTCACTCTTACTGTAAAAGGTAAAAGTGAAAATGTAACAGAGCAGTCAAGGTAAAACAATAAAAGTAAACATGGAGGTAGTAATGGTTAAAAATATATGAAAACACTTTCACGAACAACAATGAATTTTATCCAAAGTGAAAGTAAAAATAGTTAAAAGAACAAAAAGGTTAAAAGATGAAAAAAGAGCAGGAAGAGACATTTTCCAGAAATTTCCTGTTTAAGTCATAGTTTTGCAGAAACTATTGTGGCCAATCCAAAATGAATTTTGAAAAAATGGAGGAGGTTTATGTTCCTAAGAGGCCAGTATACAAAACCTATCTCAATTTTTGCACAGGTATTAATAATGAGAGATACATGCACATATTCACATCCTATTTTTCAGATTGTGCAAAATTATGTTTTAGACATCTTTTTGCAGAGCCTATTGTGAACAATTGGAGCGGAATTTTAGGAAACTAAGAGAGGTTTATCTCAATAAAATATGTATCAACAATAACCGCTTTCAATTTTTACATATATATCTTAGATTAAAATATAAAAAGGTATCACTGGACCCTAAGTTTGCAGAATTTCTGGAGCTAAATGCACAAAGGAAGGAGACAATTAATGACTTGGAAGCCTCCTCATCAACTAAGGGTTGCTATCAAATTCTAATTTCTATTATTTTTCACCATAAATCCATAAATATAGTGCCAAATAGATTCATTACTTTTGAGTGTCCTTTATTTAAGTTCTATTTATGTAATACAGTTTGAGATATTTGTAAACCAATCTTGATATTTTTTCAAGATATTCTAGTTTAGAATTTGTATAAATACTTCATCATTTGAAGTATTGAGTGTGGAATAAATTTCTGAAGATTTCTATAGTCAAATATTCTGTACCTCAAGGGTTTTTGTACCAAGTTTCAAGTCAACAGGTTGGATCAAAGAAATAAAGCATCATATTTCGAGATTCATGTGTTGGACCGCTTAAGTGAAGTATTTTCTTCTGTTATTTGTTAAATGTTCTTATGTTTTCCATTCATACATAAATGCGTTCTAAATTTTAAATGTGAAATCAGGAAGTGATATATCAAAATTTTTTAAAAGCACTCTGTTATTTACTGGTTTTCATTTTGATGTTTTCTACTGATATCGAGACTAGGGAACCCTTAATTGCTCCCTAATTTCGATTGACCCATACCTCTTCATTCCTTATCTGGATCAAAGAAATCTTAATTGTTATTTATCCCGATCAAAACCATCTCACCATCAACCTTTGAAGATCTGAAGTGACTTTGCTATCTTGCCTTGTGAACATTTACCTTTAGACCTTGATCCTGATTTGACTGCTTGACACATTGACTCCAATGGGATACAGATCTATAGCTATCCATCTAAGTAAGTTATTTTTCCCACCAAACCAAATCAAAATCTGAAAACCAATTTTCCCCATATAACTAGCCTAAAATCAGATATAAAAACAAAGTTAAATATTATAGAGAGAGCCCTCTCTGAGCATTCAAGAAGGCTAGATCCTAAAGCTTAAAAATAGGTTTGTGGTTACCTCAGTGAGTTCTTTCTTTAACCTTGAGAAATTACTGAGTGATAACATATTGGCGACTCCACTAGAGAACTAAAATTTTCTTTAGAAATATTTTACAGGTTTAGATTTGATCTATGATGGTGGATAGTGATCAGACACACAAAGGTTAAAATCATCCACCTCGCGACTCAAAATCAATTTCACAATCAAGACTCCACTGGAGGAATGAACCTGAAAGAACAATATGGAAAGATTAGGCTTTTAACTTGGATTACAATCCAAGCAATCATGTTCTTTCTCATTAAGAAAAATTTTCAATGTATATTGTATTTTAGAGAAGATCTTAGATTAGTTTTTAATTATTTTCCTTTAAATATTGTACATAATAATTCTCTTAATCTCTTTGAGCAGCTTTCTTCTGAATCTAATGATGATCATTTTTCAATTAAGAAGCCTCAAATAATCAAGACTGATTTTACAATCCCTGTGCATATTCCTATACCTTGTAAAGTTCTTGATAGATATAAGCCCCTAATTTTACCTCCTATAATCCATGATTTCCCTGATAACTATTACAAATTTCTTCCCAGGTTTGATGGAGAAAATAATAACATCACTACCCAAAAACATATTCAAGGTTTTGAGAATTATATGGATTTATTTGAGATAGATGAAGATGATGTTAGAATCAAACTTTTCGCTCTTTCTTTGCAAAATAGAATAAATAGTTGGTTCAAGAATCTGCCTAATGCAAGCATCTCAAATTTCGAGCAGTTTGTCAAAAATTTTCTTGACAGATGGATAATTAAAGTCAATATTTTTGTGATCATAGAAGAATATAATTAGTTAAAAAGACATCCAAATGAAACAATACAACAATTTTCTGACAGATTTAATCAAGTTTATTATTCAATGCCAGAAAATATAAGACCTCCTCATGATTTAGCTCTCTTGCATTATCCAAGTGCCTTTGATCCAGAAATAGAGTTTCAGTTAAGAGAAAGAGATTCAGAAACACTTGTATAGATGTAGAACCTTGCAGTTGATGTAGAAGTTACTCTGCAAATAAGAAAGGAAAAGTTGAAAGCAGAAGGAGAGAAGAACAACATTGTAGAGGTAAAACTCAACCTTTTGGTAAGAAAACTAGATGAAATCATAGAAAAGATCACTATGAAAGATGAATTTTTGGTTCAAAATCACAATGAAGAAATAGAAGACGTTGATAGCCATGAACAAATTCCTGCTAATTCTAATTATCATAAATCAGAAAATGGATTTACAGATCAATATGTGGAAGAGGAATCTACCGATTTAATGTGGATGTTTGATGACATTCCTTCTTTTGATGATTTGCCTAAGTATGATCATTATGATGATAGTTATGTTCCCCAAACTCAAGCTAACTTTACTGAGCAATTGGAAGCTAGTTTGTGGGATGAGGAAACTCAGTTTCAGCAGCCAGAATACAGTGATCAGCCAATACAGATCAGCTATGAGAGTGAGGAAGAAAAAACACAAAATTTGGAAATAAGTGAAGGTTATTTACCTCTTTGTTTTTCTTCATTTCAGTTTATTAGAAACAACTTTAAAGCCATCAATAATCAACATTCTTTATGTATTGTGATTAACAACAAAGAAGACAATGAAACTCTTAATCATTATTTTTCAGTTTCACAATTATAGTTATCAAATTCCATTAAAATACCTGATCAAATGATACATGAGAGTTCTATACCACTATGTTTTGAATAATTTCAGATTTTAAAGGAAATGTGGTATAACATATTTAAAGAAAAGGATGAGTAAGTTGTTGAAGTTTATGAAGTCCCATGGAATTATATATACCATAGGTTGCAAAAAATTTCCCAGTTTTTTCATGATCCAATAGCAGATATGTTGGATAATGAATGAATTCAAAACCTTTCTCCATTTATTGACTATGAGCTTCAAGATCAAGACGATAAAAGTTTCCTCAAACAGACATTTCCATCAGTAGAAATATCATCACAAAGTTTATCTGAAAGTTTGCAGGGAGATAAAGATGAAAATAACACTTCAATTTCATGGCATGGAGGCCATCCAGAACATATGTACAGTTGTTTAGATCAGTTAAACATTAGTGTATATATCTTTAAAGATCCTTTTGAAAAGTTTCTAGAGTCAACAAAGGAAATAAAGTATTTCCTTATCCTCTCATTTGTTGACAAGTTTCTAATAGGTTGCAGAATTACAACTTTAATAATCAACAAGCAAATGCATCAAAATATATCAAAGTACATAATGCTTGAATGGCTACATTGGTTGATTCATTTTACCTAACCAGCAGCTGGACAACTGATTAAAGTAAGTAGGTAGGATTTCAGCTTATTTCAGTTTTCAGTTTTCAGCTAGTTTTGAAATAATTCATTAAGATTTGAAGCCAAGAAAAAGGCCCTAAGATATTGATGATTTAGTAGTTTGGTTTGAAGGTTGCTGCACCTTTTAGTCTTAGAGCAGATTTCAGTTTGCAGAAAAGGGTGTAAATTTCAGTTCAAGAGTTTTAGTCACAGAGATTTTATAACAAAGAAAATGCATGTTTGGGATTGGCTCAAAGGATCAGGCTACTAGTCGACGGTGTTCTTGACATCTCAGAAGGAGATGCCATCCCCATGTGAAACCGCTGTTAGGGTCCTATAAATATAAGAATCATAATTTTGATTTGACTCTGTTAAAATCTTAAAATATTGTACATACCTTTACTTTCTGCAAATGTATTCCCAAATTAAAAATGAAAAGAGGGTATGTCCTAAAAGAACAATCAAAGGATAAAAAGAAACAAAGATCAAAAGAATATTAAATATGAACCTGACTAAAATGGATCATGAAAGTGTTGCATGTTCAAATGCCACTACTATTAGTTTACTTTTGCAAATAAGATTATGCGCATCTTGTCCTAAATGTCATAATCCATGAGGGTCAAACAACTTAAACTTGACCTCTCATACTTTAAATTTCACGTTGTTAGAGAGAGAATAAATATCTAGCCAAACAGTCTAATCATTGGCAGATCACTAGTTAGGTAGAGAAATACTAAGGAGCTCAAAAATTTAATCTGAGCCCTTGGAAGAAATAAGGATAGAATTAGTTAGTTTGTTGTTTTAAAAGAAAATTGAATAAGGGTTTGCAAGTTCAAATGCACCCATGCAATAAAGGAAAAAATGGTAGAATAAATGATGGGTAGGAAGAAATCAGTTTCACAGGGCATGGATAAACATCATTTGGCATATTACTAATTTCCCTCCTCGCAATGTGTTCTAGTACTAAAAGCTTCATTCATATAGGCTCAGAGCATTTCTCTGACTTTTGGTGTGACCGAACCCACGACTTAATGAGTAACTGGCACCAAGGTATTGGATTTCACCTCATTAAAATCCCTTCCCCTTCATCATTCATTTTACCCTAATAAAATCCCTTTTCCTAAGTATAAAACACTTTTTATCTAGGAAAAAGTAAAACCCCCTTGACTAATTCCCCTTTCATACAAAAATACCCAAAAAACCCACAAAAATTCTTTTTGCCTTAGTATAAGTGTTAAATGTTATGTTGGGCCTCACAATGATGAAATATCGCTTAAAAAATATATGTTTTACACTATGCTTAGTGTATTTAGTGTTTCCGCAAATACATTTCATATTAACATTTAACTTAATGTATTGATTCCCATATATTTCCTTATCCCGTAATATAGTAATTCATCATATATTACATATCCCAACCCATATATTACTTTTAAACCTATGGTGTAATTTCCCCACGTGATATATTCCCTACTCCCCATAGGTTTAAACTATCCTTTTTATTATTATTAACCTGCCTAATGTTTACATTACACCTGCATGTATTACATTTTCTATGTAAAAAATTAAAACCCACCGCACAAAGAACTCCCGGGCCCCACACTCATTAACCCGTAGCTTCGTTGCTCAATATTAGCCATTCACTTTATTCTGCCAGATCTAACGGTGATTATTCCATATCGCAGATTTCATAGCATGATCGTTAAACAAATCCAAATTTGCGACAAAAGCTGTTTTACTATTTTCTCTCCCCTCCACGCGTCACTTTATTGTTGGATCACATCGATTCCATCAATACCATTTACCGCCTTTTGACCTTGCGAAAACCACCCAACAGTTTATCCTGCGTATTGTGATAAACCACCAGTTTATTCCTTGCACAAATGAATTAAATCATTCCTCTACTGCGATAAGCCACTGTTCCACTCTGTGCTAAAGGCAATAAAACAATGCAATGAAAATCCTGAACCATTGTGGTAATATCTACGCCATTTTCAAAAAAAAATACTCACTCTGCCCTATGGTAAAATATTATAGCCTCGCACCAATGTGTTAAGCTATTTTGAGGTTCAAAACCCATCTCTACCATGATTCCCACACCTCTGTGAAATTGTGAAAAAACCCCTGCTATGGCTAGAATTCCTTTCACTGTATTCCCTGTTCCCTAAAGTCATTATTGGCTTCCCTTCCGACATGTGTTTTATTAACAATTGTTTTGTTTTGTAGGTTATTGGCAAAATAATAATTTGGATAAACAACTTAATACTAGTTAAAGACCTGTTTACTCCAAGGATTCACAAGGAAATGAGTTCGAATTGTTTTCCTAAAACAAGAAGATTTCATACGGTAGCATAGAAGAATGAAGAAATTTACACAAGTGGTCAGAACATAGGATGAAAACATTTCCATCAGTAACTCTCCAGGACATATTTTACTCACTCTTACTGTAAAAGGTAAAAGTGAAAAGGTAACAGAGCAGTCAAGGTAAAATAGTAAAAGTAAACATGGAGGCAGTAATGGTTAAAAAGAGATGAAAACACTTTGACCAACAACAATGAATTTTATGCAAAGTGAAAGAAAAAACATTTAAAAGAACAAAAAGGTTAAAATATGAAAACAGAGCAGGAGGGGACATTTTCCAGAAATTTCCTGTTTAAGTCATAGTTTTGCAGAAACTATTGTGGCCAATCCAAGATGAATTTTGAAAAACTGGAGGAGGTTTATGTTCCTAAGAGGCTAATATAAAAAAACCTATCTCAAATTTTACACAAGTATTAAATAATGAGAGAGACATGCACATCTTCACAACTTATTTTTCAGATTGTGCAAAATTCTGTTTTACACGTGTTTTTGCAGAGCATATTGTGAACAATTGGAGTGGAATTTTAGGAAACTGAGAGAGGTTTATCTCAATAAAATATGTATATACAATAAAATATTTCATGGTTTTCATATCTATCTCGGATTAAGATATACAAAGTTATCATTGGACCCCAATTTTGCAGAATTTCTAGAGCAAAATACACAAAGGAAGGAGACAGTTAGTGACTTGGAAGCCTTATCATCAACTAAGAGTTGACATCAAATTCAAATTTCTCTTCTTTGTCACTATCAATCCATAAATATAGTACCAAATATATTCATTATTTTTGAGTGTCCTTTATTTAAGTTCTATTTATGTAAAACAATTTGAGATATTTGCAAACCACTCTTGATATTTTTTCAAGATATTCTAGTTTAGAATTTGTATAAATACTTCATCCTTTGAAGTACTTAGGGTGGCTTAATTGCTGAAGATTTATATAGATGTAGCATTCTGAACCTAATGGTTTTTGTATCAAGCTCAAGTCAGAAGACTGGATTTCAAGGAATAAAGCATCATATTACTGGATTCATGTGTTGGGCCACTGAAGTGAAGTATTCTCTTATGTTTTTTGTCAATTCTCTTATGTTATTCATTCATTCATAAATGTGTTCCAAATTTTAATATGAAATCAGGAATTTTTATATCAGAATTTGTTAAAATCACTCTGTTATTGACTGGTTTTCATTTTAATATTTTCTACTGATATCCAGACTAGGGAACCCTTAATTGCTCCCTGATTTCGATTGACCCCTGCCTCTTCTTTCCTTATCCGGATCAAAGAATTCTTAATTTCTCTTTATCTAGATTAAAACCACCTTAATATCAGCCTCTTAAAGATCTTAAGTGACTCTACTATCTTTCCCTTTAAAAATTTGACTTTAAACCTTGATCCTGATCTTTCTGCTTGACATCTTGACTCCATCTACCCAATGGATTTCAGATCCTCAGCTATCCATCTCATTAAGTGATTTTCCCACCAAACCAAATCAAAACCCAAAACCAATTTTCCCTATATAGCTAGCCTAAAATAAAAAATAAAAACAAAGTTAAATCTTATAGAGAGAGCCCTCTCCGAGCCTTAGGAAGGCTAGATCCTAAGGCTTAAAAGTAGGATTTTGGTTACCTCGGTGAATTATTTCTTTAACCTTGAGAATTTTATTGAGTGATAACAACAGGAAGCGCCCAACGCTGAGCTGAAGAGGGAGTTCAAAAAGACTATGTAGGCAGCATATTGAACCTCAGAGGGGCTGGGAAATCCATTGGCTGGAGGGGATGATTTTCATGGAAAATTACTTCTTTGAGTGAGTCAATAGAGAGTAAATTTTTTGGATCGAGATATTTTCAGAGGAAAAGGGAGCAACACAAAAGTTTAAGCGTAGAGTATATCTTCAGCTGGGATGTAATTTTATGCAGCAATTGCTGGGACAAAGAAGTGTCAGAAGAGGAAATAAGAGCATGTACTGAGGGAATTTCTTCCTCAGAGAATTTTGAACCAAGGAATTCTATTTCTCACTGCAAAGAAGAAGTAGCCAAGAGCATATATACTTACTCCAGTAGGGAGTGCGTAGAGCCAGTCAGCAGCTACGCAAAGGGGAGAGGAGAAAATTCGACATTTTTTTGGCGAGATGGTAGCAAATGGGTTGAGAGATCAGGATCGGTTGGAGGGTGCCTCCAACTATGTGATCTGGAAGGAAAGGATCTCCTTCCTTCTAGATGAGCATGATCTTAAAAATTTCATCGATAATGTGGTAGATGTCCCTGCTGATCCAGATCCATTGAAAGCTTACAAGAAGGATATGGCAAAGTCCAAGAGGTTGATCCTCGATGGGTGAGATATCATGTTGTATCTAACATAGCAGGAAAAGGCATAACCAAAGAAATGTGGGATGCATTGGCCACGTTGTATCATGAATCTTTCGATCAATGGAAGATTTACTTTCAAGAGAAGATGAGATCCACGAGGATGCCGAAGGGGGAGCACATAGATCCATTCCTTACGAGGCTTCAGGATGTCCGGGATCAATTGGAAACAATAAGGTCAATGCCTTAGGCTACAAAGCTGGTGAGATTAGCCCTGAAAAGTGCCTCATAAGAATGATAAGTTTTCTTCCAGAGAATTTTGGGCAGAGAAAACTTGTCGGATTAGGAGAGGATATGGGATGATCTCCAATAAGAAGAGATGAGGCATGATTTAGTGAAGATCAACCTGGAAGATAGAAATAATAGCAAGTAGAAAGAAAATGTGACGGAAGAGGAAAATGCAGCCCTTGCATCGAAGGGGAAACATCAACAACGTAGGCAAAAGAAGGATATTTCGAATATTAAGTGTTTCCGATGTGGTGAGATGGGTAAATTTAGTTCTCAGTGTCATGTTTGGAAGAAGGACAAGGAGAAGGAGCAGGACCAACAAGCTGCTACCGCTAAGATATATAGGATGTCATACAGATTGGAGGAGGAGTTTGCCATGATTAACCATATAACTCTAGGGGAGAGGTGGGGTAATATGGATTTGTAGCCTCAGAGTGCTACATGATGGGCATAATCCTTGAGGAGTCCACCTCATGGATAAATTCCTTGCTACAGGAGACAAAAGCAGCAGTATTAGGATGAACCAATGACAATTGGTGTAGTCAGGTGCGTGAGTGACAGATGCAGTGGTTAGCAGCGTTAGGATCTGAGCAACAAAGAGAAATTTTTTCAATAGTGCAGTTGGCATAATGCAGAGTCAACAACAACGCAGAGGCCTCAGTGATAGTACATAGGCTAGAAGCAGTCAGAACTCGGTGGACATATGCATCAATTTGAACATAGTTGGTTCAATTTATGGACATCGCTCAGTTGTAGCAGCAACAGATGAGAGGGTGTTGTGAATGTTGCAGTGGCAGCAGCAACAAAGTTGCAGTGTAGATGCAATAGTTGAAAACAACATGCAGAGTTAACAACACCACAGATGCAACGGAGAGAAATCTACGTTGTGTTCATAGGTTGCAACACTTGAGCACATTCCTCACTAAGAGGGAGTGTTGATTTTTGTAGCATCGAATGTTCTCTAGCCTCAAGATTTTGCAGAGAGGCTAAGACACATGCATTCCATAATACCCAAAAATTGTTTTGAGAAATTCCACCCGGAGAGGATTTAATTAAAAAAATTAATCATTTTTAATGTATTCCTATGTCTAAAAATAGGAGATGTGATTAATTAGATCGGGTGTGAATATTCTAGATAAAGACACATATCAAATCCCAGTTAAGCTTAGTCTTTTATTATGTTTTAATCTTAGCTGTTGATATGACAACAAGAGATTATAAGAAGGATCTTGATGGGCATTTGGAAAACAAATCGAGTAAGAGATCAAGAGATGGATTTCTCAAAAGAGCAGTGAAACAGTTATCGGAGTAAGATCAAAGTGATTTCTTGCAGTGAGGGGCAGAGATAGTTTTCTGAAGGAAGTATTCATGATCTGGTGAATACACTGTAGAGGAGGTAGAGAGAGGTGAAAAAGAGGCATCACAGAGCCACCCTGGACAATTCAAAGGCAAAAAAGAGTTTCAGAGGGATTCTGAAGTTTTTCTGAGGAGCAATTGAGATCTAGTACCAAAAGCCGGGGTGTGAGACCGAGAGGTCAGAGGATCGAGTTTCTAGCTAGCAAAATATCAGCCGAGGGGTGTAATGCAGTCCCAACAACAATGAAGCAGTATCTATGTAGGTGTAACACAGAGACTATGCTAAGACCACACAGAGGGCTCATCTCCAGTCAGATCAGTACCAGATCTTCTTGTACCATTTGTTGGGCCGGGAATAATGTATGTTTTCATCCTATCTTTACCATGAATTTTTATTCACTTTTATGAATTTTTCCTCATCTCAAAAATAAAGGAAAGGAAATTAATGTAAAGTCAGGAAAAAATGAACTAAGGGTAAAAGGGATGTTTAACAATGAAAAATTGACTTGTTGTATCTTTATTTACAAGAAAACAAAGTAGCTGAACTAATGATAACTAGAAGAAATCTGACAAAGAGAAGCAAATGGGATCATGATGGCTCCCATGGGCTGGAGGAAGACGGAAAGGCACATCCACGTCTGAAGAACTCAAACGATAACCACGAGTAGTAGGATCCCTTATGGAAAAGACCGTTACCACTATTGAAATCGCCTTTAAAAGGCTAAGACGAATAAGATAGACAGATATGAATAGAGATTTTCTTCTGTAATAGACGTATCGGGATAGAATTTCCTAGTTGTATTAATGTATTAATCTTCAGCTTAATAAAAATTTTGGCGTTTTTGAATAGTCAATCTTTAAGTTTTCCTTAGCGGTAAACTTTTGGTGGCCTTGGGCCCAACCCTGGGAGTTTCTTCGCTAACCTCTGTGCTATACGTTTAATTATAGAACTTACGTTCAAGTCATCTAATGCATTTCATGAGATATCATTTAATTGATTAAATTATGAACATAAGATGCTACGACTTTCTCTTTCATTAAGATAAGTTTATCATTCATGCTTTCTTGCTTACAATCAATGTTTTCATAATTTTTTAGATGCTTTCATCATTTCCCAATGCTTTGATACTTGTTTTATTAGTTTTAGCATGACTGCTATTCAATTCTGCATATAGTGAAATTGGATCCTTCCATTATTATTGTGAGGCGTCTAGCTGTTATTTGATCTAGAGAGATGTCATCTATTTAATTTAAAAGAGAATTCCATTGCAAAATTAGATAAAAAATTGTTTTTCAATTTATTAAAGCTGTTGTTCAATTTATTAGGACTACTGTTAAATTCATCATAGTATGTTGCTCAATCGTAGTCTGCTCTTTTTTGCGCTTACTTAGACAGAATAGTCAAAATCATTTTGTAATTCCATTTCACTTCGATTTGATTGAACTTCGAGAACTATATAGTCTTCCTTATGATAAATTAGAGTATTTTTCCTTTGATATCACTTACATATACTGTGCTCACACTCTTGAAATAACAAGACTTTCCCTGGGTTGACAATTGAATGAGAAGCATTGAAGTTTCCTATAACAATCACCTTTATGACCCAACATTTTTGGCAGCGTTTCTGGGGAGAGTGTTTAAGAGTGATGTCCTTTCTTTCTTTTTTTATTTTGCTACAAAGAATTGGGTATTGAAAACGAGAGGTAAGAACCTGTGTACCAGCAAGCAAAACACTTGCTCTCCAGCCCGCTTCTCAGCAACTTTGCAGAGGCTAGTAGGATAGGTGCTCTTGTTTTATGACTAGGAAGAAAAAGATAGAAACAAATCAAAATAATCCACTTAAGTCCACGAAACCCAAAGGACCAGTGATCCTTGGTAGAACAACATATATAGATGAAATTATTAAGAAGGCTGAATCCCAGGCATCCGTAGGACCCAGAACCATTCCTACTCAAAGTCCTACTGCACTCTCTCTGGTAGCAGTCTCACCATCTGCAGCCCACACTGAGATTCATATTGAAATAGAAGGGTCTGAACAAAGCCTTCAAACTATTGATCACGTAAGCGATGACCCTTCGAGAGAGGGAGGTTCTTTCAATTTACAGGATGGGGAAGGAGAAACTAGCAGTGAAGTACAGGTAAGAAATCTAGAGCCTGGATCCCCTTAGAGAGTGGTGGAGAAAGAGACACTCGGTATCCCAGATCGGGAAATTGCTGTAAGGCTTCCTCTGCATCTGCTCCCTAATTCTACTAAGATGATTCCTCCAGAACAAGAAATCCCCAAATATTATTGGAATATCTTTGATCAATTGGAAAACAATCAAAACTAGAATCAGAGGCAAACATCAACATTGGAGTATCCCATTGTTGATCATGCTGCAAATGCCCCTATGAAAGCCATTCCATTACAAAACATCCCCACCTTCCATGGGTTAACCTCAGAATATCCTAATGCATTTTTATTTGAATTTGATGTCTTATGTAGGGGATATGACTACACCACTGACCCTTAGAAACTAAAATTATTTCCCTCTACCTTGAAGGGGACAAAATTACATTGGTTTATGGGGCTCGGTGGAGGAACCATTAATATCTGGGACGATATGAAGAAACCTTTTCTTAACAAATATCAAGACTATTTCCTGACTTGAGAATTAAAAGATGAAATCTTCAATACGTTTGAAAAAGACAATGAGACATTAGAAGAATACGTCGAAATATTTCAATATAACTTACAAAGGTCTCCATATACTACACTATCCAAAGATATCTTAAAAGCAACGATGATTAAGGGAATGAAAGAAGAATGGGTTGAAACACTTACCATAATGGGAAAAGGGGACATCTACCAAGAAGAATATGATGATATTATTTCACTGTGTATTAGGTGTTCTCGAGGTAGTACGCGAAGTAGGCCAATCGGGCGAGACTTAGCTACAAGGAATCCTAAGCAGTCCGGTGGCAACGTAACCAGAACAGAATTTGGTAAACTTTTAGAAGATTTCAAAACTGATATCTTGGGCACCCTGACAACACAGCTGGATGTCTCGCAAGCCAAGCAGAAGCAAGCTATAGCAGAAAAAAACTTGGACGTCTTTAACCCATGTTGTCGGAAGAAACATAGCCAAAGGGAATGTCCATTAGACATGGTCCAGACATGTGCTATTTGCAGCAAGGGCCATGTCACAGACCATGCCCTTCACTTCTGGGGCTGAAAGAAATTTTTAAAGAAGCAGAAGAAGAGATAGAACCAATCTATCTAATGAACCATCATCGACAATGGAAAGCACGACCAGGTATGCCACGAGACCTACCTCAATTATTTTCTTCTCCGTAGTTTAACCATCAAAACCCTGCAACAGCTTGGAAGAACCAATCACCTTTCTCTACTTGGCCATCTCAACCATTTCCTATACCGCTTTGGCCAACACAACCCTCTTCAGGAAATAATTGGCCAGGTTTTCCTTGTTCTCCCCCTTATTGGAAAAACAATCCCTATCAATCCCAGTGGTCGGCCTCCCCTTCAAAAACCACAAATTGGCCTCAAAAATGGAAACAACCTTTGGGAATGACCAACCTACCGATGGGGATAGCGGTTTAAAATAAACCTACATTACCAGCTCCATACCTAGTCCAGCAGAACCCCCATCCTATCATACGACCTCAATTGCCGACTCAACCCAATCCTAATCCTAACAACATGCCGGTTCAGCTAATTTAGATTGTAGAAAACCCAAACCCTGAAACTGAATAGAAGTAATGCAATGAACTAAGGCTGAGATCATGATGTTTTATTTCACCAGCAGAAGGTACGACCCTGTCACAACTTGAATCTGAAACTCCGACAGGGCCTAGAAAAAAAATTATGACTGAAATAGAGGTAAAGCAAGGAAGGGAAACAATTGATCAAGGGAAACCTGAAAACCTTATGATTTCTCCACCTCCATTCCCTGAAAGATTAACACTACCTAGACCTATAGTCTCTTTAGATTTCGATATCTTGGGGGAATTAAATAACCTTTGAAATAGAATTCCTCTTTTGCAGGCTATACAAGACATTCCTATCTATGCCAAGGCAATTAAAGAACTGTGAAGAAAAAAACAGGTGAAGAAAGTAAAAACTATACCCACTGTTCATGTGGTGGGGGAACTATCAGACTTATTATTGGGAAAGGAAACAACCGTGGAATATGAGGATCTAGGGAACCCCATAGTAGCTGTGAAAATCTCTGGCCAATCCTTTCCAAACACATTGGTTGAATTAGGGGTGACCATTAACATCTTAACTACAGAGACCTGCGAGAAGTTAGGCCTAACAAAATTAGAACCCACAACTACTTTGTTGGAACTTGCTGAAAGATCTCTTATCATACCAAAAGGAATATTACAAGACATCTTGGTTTCTGTGGACTCATGGGAGTATCTAGCTGAATTTTTAGTTAGTAACCCAAAAAGTGGGATGGATGGACACCCCTTGATACTTGTTCAACCTTGGTTGGCAACAACCGATGCTTACATAGGCTGTCAGACAGGAAGCATGACCATTGCTAGAGGAGATTCCATAAAAAACATTATCATTTACTCGCCTGCCAAACCAATTTTGCCCAAGGTAAATATTCATAGACATCCACATACATACTGGGAATAAAATATCCATCCACCCGTGACATTAGTTGAAGCTCTTGAATTCAAGGATCAAACTGAAGACGATGTAATCAATAACTTCATGAATCAGTGATCTGCGCCTATAAACTTAAAATGCCAAATGTTAAAAATATTTCTTGAAGATGAAACACAAGAAGACCCCTTGGAAGACATTTATAATCAACACATACCCACAACCGCTGTGCGCAACAACATACCAATTGAAATTGAGCGAGGGAAAGTTTTAAACATCAATGGCAGTCTTGATAGTGACCAAAAGCAAAAGCTCATAAAGGTTCTACAAAAGTATCAAGGAGAATTTGTTTGGGACTACCCAGACATGAAGGGTATAGACCCTTAGCTATGCACACATCACATCTATACTGACAAAGAGGCTCAGCCTATTCGACAACCTCAACTGAGGCTAAACCCACATCTGAAAGACATTGTAAAATATTATTGCAAAAGTTACTGGATGTAAACTTCATTTATACCATCTCAGATAGCAAATAGGTCTCTCCTCTAGTGGTCATTCCTAAGAATAATGGGAAATGGAGAATCTGTGTGGATTACAGAGAACTGAATAAGCAACACAGAGGGACCACTTCCCCCTTCCTTTTATTGACCAAGTCCTCGATACATTGGCAGGAAAACGGTTCTTTTCCTTTCTTGATGGGTTCAATGGTTACAATCAAATACAGATAGCCCCCGAAGACCAGGATAAAACAACCTTTACTTGCCCATGGGGTACATTTTCCTACAGGGTATTACCATTTGGATTATGCAATTCCCTGACAACCTTCCAAAGAGCTATACTTAGCATCTTTTTTGATTTAATAAATGAAGGACTTGAAATTTACATGGACGACTTCACCCCATATGGAGATGACTTTGATCAAGCATTAGAAACACTAGAAAAGGTATTGGAACGATGTATTGCTACCAGATTATGTTTAAGCAATGAAAAATGACACATGATGATGACCGAAGGAGTAATCCTAGGAGACTACATCTCTGTAGCTGAAATATAGGTAGACTCGGAAAAAATAGAAGTAATATTTTTATTAGCTACACCTTGTACGTAGACAGAGGTACGCAGTTTTCTTGGGTATGCAGGGTACTATCGCAGGTTTATAAAGATTTTTTCACAAATCGCTGCACCCTTTTATACATTAACTGGAAATGTTGAATTCCATTAATCTGATAAATGTGACACTGTTTTTACAAATTTAAAGAAATTGGTCTTGACGACACTGATCCTATGCAGTCCTAACCGGAAGCTTCCCTTTCACATTTCTTCAGATGCTTCCGACACAGTTGTAGGGGCAGTTCTTGGTCAAGAAGAAGACGAAAAGCCCTATGATATTTATTATATCAGCAAAAATCTCACTCCTATTGAATTAAACTATACAGTGATTGAAAAAGAGTTCTTGGCTGTCATTTATGCTATCAATAAATTTAAACATTATATAACTGGCTATCAAGTACTCCTGTATACTAATCACTCTGCCATTAGATATCTAGCCAATAAACCAATTAAAAATGGGAGAATAACTCGTTGGTTGCTGCTTTTGTAGGAATTTGATATAACTATCAAAGACCGCCCAGGGAAGGAGAATGTGGTTGCAAACTTCCTATCCAGAGTTCCCAAAATAGATGACACACTAGCGGTGGACGATCAGTTTCCTGACGAACATCTGTTCGCTGTAGTAGTAAAAACACCATGGTATACAGATGTAGCAAACTACATGGCAGTAGGAAAGCTGCCCAAACATTTAACATCAAGGGAACAAAAGCTAATTTTTCAGCGTAGTGCTAGGTTCTCCTGGATCGGTGGATACCTCTTTCATACAGGAGCTGATATGCATATAAGCAGATGCATCTGGGAAGACGAGATTTAGGACATTCTACGGGCCTGTCATGATGAACCTTGTGGTGGCCATTTTGCAGATCGCAGAATGGGGCACAAAGTATTGCAATTGGGTTATTATTAGTCGATGATTTTTAAAGATGAAAAAAAATATGTCTAAGCCTGTGATAGTTTCCAAAGAATGGGTCGCCCAGGCCAAGCTAATGAAATTCCATCACAACCAAAATTGGTAGTAGATCCATTCGAACGATGGGCACTGGACTTCGTTGGGCCATTCAACCCGCCATCGAACCATAAAATCTACATACTGGTTGCCATAGATTACTTAACAAAGTGGGTAGAAACAATGGCCTTATCAAGAGCTACGAAAGGATCTGTGATTAATTTTCTTTTTGAGCTATTTGTTCAATATGGCTTACCATGGGAAGTGATAACCGATGGAGGGGCACAGTTTGTGGGTAATAAAATTACAGCCACCCTGAAGAATCACCATATCATCCATAGAGTCACGTCTCCCTACCATCCACAGGAAAACGAGCAGGTTGAAAGTACCAACAAAGTCCTTAAGGAAATTCTCACTAAAACAGTATCAACACATCGTCGGGACTGGGCTACTAGAATATTAGAGGCCTTGTGGGCTTATCGCACAACATGGAGAAACACCACTGGATATTCTCCGTATCATACGGTATTTGGAAGAGAGCCTATTTTTCCTATCGAATTCGAAATAAAGACTCTAAGGACAACCCAGTAGGTAGGGCCAGACTTGATGGAGGCCCATATTAGAAGACTCCAACAAATAAATGAACTAGATGAGATACGGCCACTGGCTTTGAAACACACAACAATAATCCGACAAAAACGAGCTAAGTGGCATGACAACCTCATAAAAAAGAAGACATTCCAGAGAGGAGATTGGGTGCTTCTCTATGACTCCAGATTCCAAGATTTTTCGGGGAAGTTACAAACAAGGTGGCTTGGTCCATACGAAATTTAGGAAGTACAAAACAATGGTACCCTCACCTTGAGCACCATAGATGGGTCTAGTTCTACATTCCGAGTCAACGAGCATAGAGTGCGCCTCTATCACAAACCTCTTACAAGGGAGTCTTTCTGCTAGCATGTATGCAACGATCCTACTATCCAAGTTTTAGCAGAAGGGGGTGATAACCCCACGACTTTAAGTACATGAGAGCTTGCTACTTCCTTTTGTAAATATTGTATATAATTTCCCTACAATTTTTAGTTTTCTTATTTTGTTGTACATTCTTCATACTCACAATTGTATCCTTTTCCTTCATCATCCTTCGTGTTTATTCCTTTGCTGTTCAAATCTTTGAACGATTGCTGTTCAATTCAATTGAACATCTGCTATTCAATCGGATTGAACAACTGTGCTTTTTGAATTTTTTTATTCTTTGCTATTCAAATCTTTGAACAGCCACTGTTCAATCCAATTGAACAACTTCTGTTCCATCAGATTGAACATCCATATCCTTTTTGCGTTTTTATTCATTGTTTAAATATTTGAACGACTGCTGTTTAATCCAATTGAATAGCTGCTATTCAATTGAATTGAACAACCGTGTTTTTGCATTTTTACTTTTGCTGTTTAAATATTTGAATGACTGCTGTTCAATCCAATTGAGTAGCTTCTGTTCAATCGGATTGAACAACCATGTCCTTTTGCGTGTTTATTTATTACTGTTCAAATCTTTGAACGACTGATGTTCATTCCAATTGAACAACTGTTGTTCAATCGGATTGAACAACTGATTTTTTTTCCCTTTTTAAGCATAATCCTTCTTTCTTTTTGATGATATCTCCTCACAAAACCCACTCCTCATCCCACACCCTAGCTGTAAAAGACATTTCTGAGTGGGAATTGGCACCTAAAAAGGAGAAAAGTAGTAATATTACTAATATGATGATCCTTTGAAACTTTAATGGAAATCTCTACTCTGGAAGCTTACATGGTACATCTATGCAATGAAGGGCTAAGACATCTCTTGCTCAAACATGTTATCACACAATACATAGTCTTATAATGATATATCTTTCTACACTCTCGAGTAGTATCTCCCTTTAACATAAAGATTTAGGAATAAGGAGTATTAATTATATTGACATTCATTTTACTTCTCACACCATCCCTAACTCTTAAGGAGTAAATGAGCCTCCCTTCATGTATAAAGAATAAATATTATGTTTACATGCAATTTTTTTTAGAGAATAGGGGGTCTCATCACGAGCCAACCTACCATGATCATAAGGGTTTAGTAGGTGAAATTCCCACAATGGCCAACACACCAGGGTAATGACCTTCTCGACAACTCCAACTGCTTGAAGGATAGGAGGTCTCATCACGAGTTGACCTGATCACTCTGTTACAATCCCAGTGAATGGCACTGTGACTATCTGGCCACCACACTAGCATAGTGGTCTCTTCATAAAACAAATAAAAATGCCTACTTTTCAAAAAGAAGTATTATTTCTATATGAAATTTTTTAAGAGAGAATAGGGGGTCTCATCACGAGCCAACCTACCATGATCATAAGGGTTTAGCAGATGACATGCCCACAATGGCCAACACACCAGGGTAATGACCTTCTCGACAGCTCCAACTGCTTGAAGGACAAGAGGTCTCATCATGAGCCAACCTGAACACTCTGTTACAAATCCAGTGAGTGGCACGTTGACTATCTCGCCACCACACCAGCACAGTGATCTCTCCATAAAATTGGCAAAATATCAAATTTTACATAGAGGATTCTTGCTCATTTTTCGGGTTAAAATAACAACCTTGACGAGGCTATTAACACCTGCTGGCAGTAGTGGCTCTACTTGTGGTATGAGAGTATGTTTCTAACGATAGCCAATTAATCTTCTATATACCTTATCTCCTATTTTCATCCATTCCCGAGATAAACCCACTACTCGAATTAATGATAATACTATTTACCTGCATAAGTAACTATAAATGAACTATGCTTTCATGTTTGAATTACAGGATGATGACAGCAATCACTATCCATCACGGTTATTCTTTTGTCATACCATACCATTAAATAAGGAAATCCTATCATAATAATTGTTGTATTGCTTTATCCCCTTCTTCGGTCACTTCCACATGAGATACACTTATGATAAATTCCAATTTTGACCTTTACACCGCATGCATTCATAATTTTTGCAATGACTTCTCTTTTCTTGAGCTCCAAGGCCACGAACACCGTTCTTGCATACAGACAGTGATTACTGATTTCTGACATTTTCCCCCATATGCATTCATGATTGATCCAATCTCTCTTGTACTTAAGGACGTGGACGCCCTTATTTCGAGAGAGGGGGTGTAAATATCCATAAATTCCCTGCACAAATTCCTTTGGATACACTGATAATACCAAAATATCATTGCAATTACGATATGAAGTTACATACATTTACGACAAAAGGCTGCAATTTCTTTTTTCTCTCTCATGATGTGTTTATTCTAACCAACATGGCCGAAATAAATGTAGACAGAGGGAGAAATTAGCTCAGATAACACATTATCCATGGGAGGAAACTCTCTCCGAAATGAACCTACGACCTTCCCAATATCAGATGCAGCTCACACCATTCTTCAGCAAGTTGGCTGGTTGCCATACCTACACAAATTGCAAGGGTTTGACACAGAAATAGCAGTTGAATTCCTGTAGAACCTACAAGAGGGACATACCAGACTCAGAGGAAGGATTATACTGATCACAGAGGATATCATCGCTGAAGTCTCCGGAATACCAGCAGAGGGAGAAATATGGAATGAAAAGCACCTTCTTCTATGAGAGGTAATTGCGACATACCAGGATCCAAGAGAACCATTGGAACAGAAAGGAAAGGGGATTAACCCTGTGTCCCTACAATAACCTTGGCAGGAATTGGCAGCATTCATCTAGAGATACATCACATGCAATGGATGCCAAGACGTGGTAAAACCCCACCAACTCAAATTGTTAGCTTTTCTTAAACAAAAAATGTCAGTTAATCTACCTTCTTTCTTGAATTTTGTATTACACGACACTGCTGTTTGAATTAGAAAGGCTAAAAACACCCAAGAAGTTGTCAACCACCAGGGCTTAATCAAGTTAATTATCATTCATGAGCTAGGAAAACATCAGATATCCTGGGACAACTTTGTTAACCCTGCCGTGCATGCCCCTGAGGAAAACCTTGTCGGAACAGAAATTGAGCTTCCTAGAATAAACATACCTAGGAGAGCAAGAGGGAAAAGGACCTGTGCTTTGACTTCAGAACCAGGGAAGCGAAGACGGTCCGAAAGACTACAATTATGGCAAGACACCTCGGAATTTCCAGACGAGGCAGGGCCATCCCATACACCTCCTTCAAGCCCTCAAAACATACCATTACAAGACTCTGAAGAAGAGATGGCTTGAGTCCTGGAGAAAATGAGGGCATCCTATGAAATTAGAAGCTGAAAACTAGTTGAGGAACAAGAGGAACCGTTGAATCAATCTTCCACTGCCACCAGCTCTGGCCGCACTGAAATATTACCCTCCCAAGATGAATTGCAGGCTTTTGGGGCCTTATCTCCTCCCGAGAGTGATTGGGTGAATAGGGAAGATCAGGCCGAAGGGATAGCCAAATATGAAAACCAGTCAGGAGACACCATCCCCTTGGAACAAAATGCAAGCATGGAAACAATCCCCCTAACACTTGAAGGGAACAGTATCTCACCCAACCGGGACATTAATGCAAAAATAAACTTTGGAGTGCAGGAAGGAAATATCATCACTGATAACCTTGGAACTGGCACCACCATTCCTGAAAACGAGGCTGATGCTCCTCCATCCCTTGCCAAAACTATGCTAGAAGAGAAATCAACTGAAAATAAGTTAAGGAAAATCAGCAGGACATGCAGGAGGTTAAGAAAAATGATAAAATATCTGAAGAAATAGTTGAAGGAAGTAAGCAAGGCTTGGAAGCCTAAGAAAGAATTGGTCACCACAGAAACCTAAACAAAGTTTGTCATGCAATTGGTAGACATAATTGCTGAGCTTGAGGTACAAACTGACCTAGTAGACACTATTGAGATTGAGGTACAGACTGACCTAGTAGACACTGCTGAAGCCTCTGTGCAGAATAGGTTGGAACTTACAAAAGAAAAGGAAACCCAAACAGAGGAGATACCTGCCTACACTCCCTTAGTAGAAAAGGTTGCCAATCAAAAATTGCATAATGAATTAATTGAAACCCAACATGAATTGGCACAATGTAGAAAGGAAGTAATACCCGCACAAGAATATCAGGCACTATTGAAGAAATTCAAAGACCTTTTTGCAATAGAGGATGAGACATTTGCTCAGCTCAGAGAAGAAAAAGCGAAGGTAAAGAAAGCATAGGATTAGGTGGAACAAGCCAAGAAGAAAATTAATATGGTTTTCTCTCTGTACTCTGATGTACTAACGTGCAGGGCACCAGCCACCAACTATGCCCTATTCTTAGTAGAATGGTATCTATTACTGAAAATCAAGGCTATTAGGGTAGGGAAGCCCATGAATTTTAAAACCGTTGAGGAAATCGTCCAATGCTGCAATGAGCAGAATGAGCAGGTCCAATATCTTTTGTGCGAATTATACGTGCATAAATTCTTCATAGAGGGGGACATGGAAAGTAATCCTAGCTCCTTTATAGGGGAAATTCAGTTCTAGGCTTTCCTCTCTTTTTCCAAAAACTAGACTCGGTGGGCTAAAGCCTACAACACTTTCCAGAAGAGGGAGAATGGCCTAGACCTATGGGTTAGAGGTGAGCCTGCTAGACCCCAGTACCTATTCACCTAGCATAATAATTTCATCCAGAGGAAGGGAGTAAGGACTAGACTTGGACCTATCCACAAAGATATCATACAACATGGGTGGGAGTATTTCAAGGACATTCAGGAAGCAGCTTTGGCAACAGCCAAACAGAGGTGGATGGCCTCCACAAACAATGTGAAAAACAGAGAGCCATTTGGCTACAGAAACTTCAAAGCAGCTGCCTCCCGAATCCTTTTCTACAACAATATAATCTTCAACATGGGCCCTACCTGGATAGGATGCAGGTACAGTTGCCCTCTCATCTAGTACCCCCCTGAGGGTTATAATCATGATTATGAGCTGCTAGAAGGGCACACAAACTCTGCCTTTGAAAGGATCAGACATAAACATGGCTTTAGATTATATAAATAAGAAGTTTACCTTGCATATTCTCTGACCCAGTTACACCTCAACCATTTGTTTGCACAAGGACCTGCAAATAGGTAAGCAGGGGAGTCTGTTGGGCCGAGAATAAGGTACATTTTCATCCTATCTTTACCACGAATTCTTATGCACTTTTATGAATTTGTCCTCATCTCAACAATAAAGGAAAGAAAATTAATGTAAAGTCCAGACAAAATGAACTGAGGGTAAAAGGGATGTTTAACAACAAAAAATTGACTTGTTGTATATTTATTTACAGAAAAACAAAGTAGCTGAACTAATGATAACTGGAAGACAACTGAGAAAGAGAAGTAAACGAGATCATGATGGCTCCCATGGGCTGGTGGAAGACGGAAAGGCACATTCACGTCTGAAGAACCCAAACGACAGCCACGAGCAGCAGGATCCTGTATGGAAAAGACCGTTACCATTATTGAAATCACCTTTAAAAGGCCGTTGAAGAAAAATATAGACATATCTAAATAGAGATTTTCTTCTGTAATAGACGTTTCAGGACAAAATTGTCCAATTGTATTAATGTATTAATCTTTAGCTTAATAAATTTTTTGGCATTTTTGAATAGTCAATCTCTAAGTTTTCCTTAGTGGTAGAATTCTAGTGGCCTTGGGCCCAACCTTGGGAGTTTCTTCGCTAACCTCTGTGCTATACGTTTAATTACAGAACTTACGTTTCAGTCATATAATGCATTTCGTGAGATATCATTTAATTGATTGAATTATGAACATAAGATGCTATGACTTTCTCTTTCATTAAGTTAAGTTTATCATTCATGCTTTCTTGCTTACAATCAATGTGATCATAATTGTTTAGATGCTTTCATCATTTCCCAATGCTTTAATACTCATTTGATTAGTTTTATCATGATCACTATTCAATTCTGCATATAGCTAAATTGGATCCTTCCATTATTATTGTGAGGCGTCTAGTTATTATTTGATTTAGAGAGATGTCATCTATTTAGTTTAAAAGAGAATTCCATTGAAAAATTAGATAAGCAATTGCTGTTCAGTTTATTAAAGCTGCTGTTCAATTTATTAGGACTGCTGTTCAATCCATCATAATATGTTGTTCAATCACAGTTTTCTCTTTTTTGCGCTTACTTAGACGTAATAGTCAAAAGAATTTTATAATTCCATTTCACTTCGATTTGATTGAACTTCGAGAATTAGATAGTCTTCCTTATGATAACTTAGAGTAGTTGTCCTTTGATATCACTTGCATATACTATGCTCACACTCTTGAAATAACAAGAATTGCCCTGGGTTGACAATTGAATGAGAAGCATTGAAGTTTCCTGTAACAGTCACCTTTACGAACCAACACCAGTGTGAGGTTATCTCACTATCTTTTTTCCAGTTGATTCTCTGTATCGGATTGCCAGTTGGGCATCCAAAGATTTGTATCCAGAAACTACTGCATAATATTAAAATCCTCAGCTACTGCACCGATTTTCCTGCATTGGGTTTTTCCGTGGACATTGTCCAAAAATAATGATGTCATTGTGTGTGTTGATTTCCTTCTTGCTCAGTATTTTATTTCCGCAGTATTTTTTTATGTTGTGAAAGCTACAATAGTATTTATTTTTATGTTTACTATCTAACACCATAAATAACTTGAATCAAAATTAACAAGTAGAAGAAATAACATCATATTGTTGCAGTAGGTATTCCCATTGTGGAATTTTCACAGTTAGTCGTGGTATTATTGAAATTAGTGGTAGTAGCTATCCTTACAACATGCATGATTTGATTCAATCTTCAAAATGTGATATTATAATCCTTTAAAGTTTCGGGACTTGTCAGGAAGTTGAGGCACTTCAACTTCCGTTGATGGTTATGTTAGGATATCACAGATTTGGTAAGATCCTTGAGCTAAGTCAGATATGGTTTTTCTTGCAAAATTATTTTCTTCCCACGGTTTCAATTGAAGTAAATTCCTTCTTGAAATATTTTTGGTAGCTCGGATATAGTCTTTTGAACTTCTAAGATTCAGTTTCTGATCAATTTCAAGATTTTATTTTAGTTGATTCATCTCCATGCAAGGATCTTATACTTACCAAGGGTTTGGAGTATATATATCTCATAAAGGCATGTAACTGTGAAACTGATCATTTAAAATATTACCTTTGACCGAAGGAATCGTGCCTATCAGATACATTTGAGAATAGTCAGCTCCTGGTTTTCCTTGTGAATGTTTCACTGCTAATGTTTTTCTTCATCACACCTGAAATCCTCTTGAGTGTTAGTGAATGCATGAGTTATTTTTGCAATCAAATTCTTCCTCACTCATTGTATCTTGAATGGTTTCATTTGTTTTCTATACTGGCATTCCTTTTCACTTCTTTCGACGATTATGATGCTAGTGCAGTGTGTAACTAGGTACGAGGAAGTGGTTTGTCATATTTATCATGTGAAGGAGATGATTCTATTGTTCAAATAATTTGTAAAGATGTTCAAAATGATCTATATTTTTTGTCTACTAACCGAGAATATCATGCCACAAAATTTCCATTTGATCATAATATTAATTGTCATTCAATTTATCATTTTCCCATCAGTATATCCGATGAAAATTGTTTTGTATTTATTAATCTTTATGGTTATCTCACTATATAAATACGTTTCCAGTAGATAAGAGGCACTTCAGCCTTTGCTGATGGTTATGTCGGGCCCTCATTATCTTGACAATCCTTATCAATATGATCATCTTCATTTTCCCTTTCAATATTCTCATCCTGATCCCATGTTCTTAATTGTGAATTCATCTTTTCAAAGATTTTAGGGTTTTCAAGAGGATTTCTTTGAATTTCATGATCCAATCTATGATCAATTAGAAGAATTGTACGTAGCAGGATATTTTACTAATAACAAGCTTCAATATTTCTTGATGCTAGCCAAGAAATACAACACAGATAAAGGTGCATTCATAATAAGCCTTCGAGGTTTGCGTGGTGGTTGTTTTCATAGAGAAGGTAAAATTTCAAGTTGGTTAGAGGTAGTTGTTGTGACACATCTTTCTGTTGACGAGAATGACCTTCAACTTGTTGTGTGAGTTATTCAAGATTTATTCTTTTCTTTTGCACATTATTATATATCTTTTTTTATCATTAATATCTTTGTGTTTGCAGGTCGAGAGCAGTTATGGTGGTTACGTTCGAAATCTCATTACACTTGACCCTGACCTTCTAGCTAGTTAGGTTAGGAGTAGGTTTAGTTGTGTTTTAGTTTCCTTTTATCACACATGTCCTATGTTTTCTCTCAATATGGTCTTTGCTTTTCTTATGTTTTTGTCTACATGTTGTTTTATGTTCATCCTCCAGTTTCTTGCCCTTTGTCTTGTTTCTTTTTTTTGTCTTGTTTTTTCTTTTTTTTGTTTCGCTTTGCATGAAATATGATTTTGTTTGGCTCAAAACAAAATGTGGAAAAACTTGTAAATGGTAATTGTGATGATGGACAATGATTATCTTATTTTTCATCCTCTTCTCTATCTTGGTTTAATATATCTTTAAAGTCAATTAAATATGATCAGAAAATATGATTCGTTCCAAACAGAAAGCCTTTGGTTGAAGTATGAAGCTAGTATCTTTATTAGGATCTTCATTCTTGATTCAACCCTATATTTAATAGTGTTTCAACATGTCAAACCAAGTGAGTAGATAAAGGAAAGGAGAAAAAGTTTAAACGAGCATATAACTTTGGTTATCTTTCAAATCCCTTAAACAGGGAACCAACCTCTTCTTCTCTCAATAAGTCAGGATCTCTCTTCCACCATAAAAAAAAAGTTCCTTTGCACATTTAATAGTAACTAAATAAAGAGGTGAAGAAGAGAAAGGCTTCCTATACAGTGAGGTGAAGCAAGCAACTTCACCGGAGTACTGTTCAGTCTCGCTGGAAGTGAAGCAATACTTGTGGCTCCTTGAGGTGACTCCGGCGGGGTACTGACACTGTACTGACTAGGTTTGTTTGCATTGGAGAAACACCAAGGAATGTGCTTAAAATATCAACATACTTACTATCCTTATTCCCTATAAAAACAATCGAGGTATGAATAGTCTTATGTTGATGTGTTTGAAGATGAGAAAGGAATAGAAGGGAATATATATTTAATTGTGATAAGTGGAAAATTTGGGGAAATCCAAATGGTGAATCAATACTTTCTGAAATATTTATACCTTGTAATTAAAGATGAAACCTGAAAAAATAAGCTGGAGTTCTACTAGTGTGTCTCCAAGTTTTGTCATTGTAGAAACACCCTCCAAACTTTCACTTACACTTGAATTTTGGAGCCTATTGAGGATCTTTTAATCTATCGTCCGATGGTCACTTCATGGTCATCTAATCCTTCACAAAGTATTAAGTCAGTTTCTAAGTTTCATAGTCACTTGCTCACACATGTTTAGTTTGTAACAAGTTTATGAGCACATTATTTCACGCAAGCTTGAATGAGCATATCATATTCCACCAAGACAATGCCTATGTATGTTCAACCTATGTCAAAAGTTAGTGCACACTTTCAATTGATAGTCTCTCACTTTTGGTTGCGATCGTACTTCTATTTCAGTGATTTTTTCCAACTATCTCTTTTGCATACCTTCGATTTTGGAAGTGTCGCTTTCATGTTTATGACTATTTATTTTTCTTGTTTTCACTTTAATAAGTGTTGTTTTCATGTTATATTCACTCTTACATGTGCCACTTTCAATGTCGTTCGCATGTGAAAGTGTCACACACTGGAAAAGTAGAGTTGTGGTTCATTGTGAGAGGAAAATTTGGTACCAATAGGTCTTGTTTACTACATAGACATGTACTTGACCCATTCCAAAAGTTTTATGCATTTTCATACTAATGTCGTCATTGTCGTCGCAAAGTGCATATTAAGTGTCACACGTTGTTGAAGGGAGTCAATTGTACATTCTGTTATCACTCAAATTTTCCTTAAAGTTGTTGGGAAGAGGAAAGGGGTCTGAGGTAACCACAAACCAACTTTCAGGTACAAAATCTAGCCAATTTGTACCCAGAGAGGGCTCTCTCTATAAAATTTAGCTTTGTTTTGAGAGATATTAGGCTAGTTATAAAGTTCAGGGATTTTGATTGAAATTGGGTGATGAAATTCTGTAGCTGAGGGTAAGATTGAGTAATTTAGGCCATTGGGCTAATGGAGTCACAGAAAAGTGGCTTAACTGGATCAAGTTTCTTAACAAAATATGGTTTCATAGGGCAAGATAATCAAATAGGGAACAACTATAGATCTAAAGTGAATGGAATGGAATCAAAATGGATGAAGGGAAATTAAGAATCCTTCAACACATTCGAAAGAGGGAAATTGAGTGATTATTAATAAAGAGCAATTAAGAATTCTTTACTAAATAATCAAAATGCATAAACTAGTAAAACAAGAGAAATTAAGAATTCACTGTTTAAACCAGTTCAGAAGAAAACATTTAGAATAACAACGATTGAAAGCAGATTGCACTTAAGCACTTTCTGATTTATTCCTTTTCGTTAATTATTCAGATATGAAACACATATGATATAATAAACAAGTATAAAACTTCAAAACATAAGAGATAGATGACTTATTGATCCGTTTTCTGATACAAGAATCCTGTGAAAAGTCTTTTGCATCAATTCCTCATCCAGCTAGCCACACAAAATTTCTCCAACAACACTTTATTCCAAAATAGTCAATGTTACAACAAAGTCTAAGAATCCACCCCTCAATACTCCAATTGAGGGAGTATTTATAAAAAATTATAAAAAATATCTCCTAACAAAATGAGATATAATCTAGGATGACTCATGGATATATGACAAAAAAATAGAGACAGATGGTCTTGTAGATAAGAGAAAGGATAACCGATGTTGTGCTGTTTCCTTCTATTGAGAATGCGCTGGAGGCAGGCCCTAGAATTGGGCTTATTGCTGTCCTCTTTAGTAAATCTATGCTGGCTGCTTTGTTTTACTGATACTCTTTACTTGCACTGATACACCTTGACTTCTGCTTGATCTTTTAATGCCTTTTCAAGCTCTTTTGGAGAGAACTGACTTTTATAAAATGTTTTGGAATAATTAAAATGAAATGAAATTCTGCCTCGGTGAAGGGAGAATTTAATTTTAAATGGGGAAAAGGGAAGGGAAGGAGGCAGAAATCTTATGAAAATCACAATTACAATGAATGGGGCGGAGAGCTATAATATAATAAACACATTGCAATATGTTTGTAATCGGCGCCATCGCAATCGGAATCGGAAGGACCGGGGAAGGGGAGTAACACATCACAAATATTGCAATGCGATCGGGAGAAAGGCCTTTGTATGTAATCAATATAACCAAAGTTTTAGATTAATAAAGGGCAAGGCCTTTTATATATAAACGGGCGGAAGTACTGTATGGTGGGCCCAAGGGGTCAATCGCAATCGCAATATCGGAGCGGAGCGGAGTGAAACACATATGGGAATGCTGATTGTGATGGCACGATTAGCTGTGGGCCGTCCGATTGGTGGGGAGAGATCAACGGTGGGAAGATAAATCAGAGGTTTGCCATCAGGGGAGCGAATCGGGTAATCGGAGGGAGTGATGCGATCGGGAGATCGGAGGAAGGGGTGCGATCGATCGCATCGGAGAAAGTTGTGATTGATCGATCGGAGTTTGTTGCGATTGGCCGATCGGAACATGAAAATAAAACATGCGATGCGATTAAAGTGTCGGGGTTTATATAACATAAAGTTTTGAACTTTAATATAAGGTTTAAAGGCATGAAGGGGAAGTTGTTGCGGCGGGATATTATAATGTAAGACTTAAACTTCATTATAAAGTTTAAGGGGTTATGGAAAAGGGGAAGTGGTTTGGCATAATCACATTTGTATTTATAATGCGATTTTATCATCGGAAAGGGGAAAAAGGGATTTTTTAAAGGGGAATATTAAACTTTAATAATACAAAGTTTAAGGGAAAAATGGGAAAAAGGGGAAAGGTTAGGATATAGAGGGCTTTTTACTTCACTTAGGCATAAATTTCAATCCAGAAGTCAGTTTTGAGAGTGCAGTATACCATTGGAAAGCTCTTTCTGATGGATCTACTTGGAAGATGATTTGGCTAATTAAACACCATATTACGGTTATATTTCAACCAAAGGGGCGGGATAATATATAAATTTGGGAATTTTATTAAAATAATACGGGAAAGGGTTGAGTCGTAATAAGGAATTAAATAATAAAGTTAAAAATTAATATGAAAATGGAATGAAAGCGCTAAGTGTAAAACATTAGGTTAATGTATTTAACTTATGCTTGCATGAAAAGGGTTTTTATGAAATATTGCATAATTTTCCTAATTAAAATGGGATTTTACTTTAGAAATTTTTTTTTTAGAAGTGAATGAATGTCATGATGAATGGTTTTAAGTACTTAAGCTTTTCCAATTATTGGGCCGAGGGTCCGGTCCCTCCAAAAGTCAAGGAAATGCCTTGAGCCCCTCTAATCTTCAATTTCCTTAGTACTTAGAGGAAATTAGTGAAATTTTTAGGGAAAAATGAGAAGGGAAGTTAATAATTTGACTTTGCTTTGCTAGAAATTATTTCAGTGTAGTGTCTACCTTTGCACTTGTGATGAAAAGAAAGATTTACCAAATCTAGAGTTATTATCCATCACATGTAATTCTGCAACAACATCTACCTACCCTACCTACTTTACCCTACCATTTTTTCTTCTTTATTAGGGTTCACTTAGACTGGAAAACCCTTATCACACTTTTCTTTTACATGTGGGAATCTATCTAATTATAACCTTATTACATCCAAGGGCTCAGATTAAACTGTTGAGCTCCTTTTATTTACTCTACCTATCTATTTATCTGCCAAGATTAAACAGTTTGGTCAGATTTTATTCTCTATCTCTAAAACATAAAATTGAAAGATGAACTAGCCAAGCTTAAACTGTTTGACTGTTCATAAATTGTGGCATAAAATACAAGTTGCACACAATTTTGTTTATTACATGAGAGTAAAAAAGTAGTGGCATTTAGACTTGCACACTTTCCTTGGCCTTTCTTTTGGTGGGGTTCATTTTATTTCACTTTTTTGGCCATTTTATTCTTTTTACCCTTTGATTTTTCTTTTAGGGTATACCCTCTTTACATTTTTTTTTTAATTTTTTTTTTGATTTTTTGACAATATGAAAAACCTTTGCAACAAGAAAAGGTATGAACATATTACATAGCTCATCAAGTCAATCATGATATATGACACCTATTGGTATAGGAGTCTAACACTGGCTCCACTTGGGGATGGCTTTTCCTGGTGAAAAGTCAAGAACCGCAGGTCAGTTGCCCTCAGAATGATTTTGACTGAACCATGGAATCTCCTTCTACTTGTTGCTTTATTGTATGCATGATAGTAATACTTCTGAAGCTTAGGGCTTTCTCTTCGGGCTTCAACTCCAGTAAGTTACTATCCACTCAAAATTGTAACATTACAAAGGATATAGTATATACATGTTAAAAATCAGGATATCCTAATAAATAGGATCAAAGTAATGTTTCAACATCTGACCATTAACTGGTCCATCTTCAGTTTCTGTACCATCCAAGTTTTTTAGAAAATATGTATTGTTTCCTTGTAAAGCATGAATAATATAAGGTCCTTTCCATAGGAAGTCAAACTTCCCATGTTTTCCCTTATCCTCTCTTCTGGAATCCCATCTTAAAAATTTGTTTCCCAGTTGGAAATCTTCTGCCTTGGTCTTTTTATCAAAATATCTTCTTTAGTTTCTCCTGCAATACTTGGGATCTTTGATAAACTTCCTCTCTGGTTTGCTGCAAATTGATAGTCTGATTTATTCTCCTTTGAATATCATTAGGTTCAACTTGAGCTTCTTGAAGTAATTTCATTACAGGAACTCCTAAAGATGACAGAAATACAACCTCAATACCATAGACTAACTCATAAGGACTGGTCCCAATATATTTTTTGGTGGTGAGTCTGTCTGCCCACAGTGCATTTGTAAGTTTCTTGTGCCAATTTTTCTTATTTTCCTCCAATATTTTCTTAATAATATTAATGAGACTCTTGTTGGAAGATTCAGCCAGTCCATTACCCTGAGGGTAATAGGCTGTGGAATGGATTAAGGTGATATGATATTTATTAAAGAAACTTATCATATTTTTAGATTTAAAGGCAGCAGCATTATCAATTATGATTTTCTCAGGGCAGCCAAATCTTGATAATATATTGGTTTCTAGGAATCCTATGATCACAGTGTCATTGGCTTGTATGGAAGGAATTTCTTCTATCCATTTGGTAAAATAGTCTGTGGCAGTGAGGATCCATTTGTGTTGGCCAGAAGAAGGAGGATGGATTTATCCAATGAAATCCAGGCCCCATTGTTGGAAAGGTTTTTCAGTGGAAATTAGTTTCAGGGGTAAAGGTAATAGTTTTCTCTTGCCTTAAAAAATTTGACATTTATGGCAAGCAGTGACAAATTTCTTGACATCAGAGAACAAGGTTGGCCAATAAAATCCAGCTCTTTGGATCTTGTCTGCAGTTGATTTCCAATAAAGATGTCCACCACAGTCTCCTACATGGAATTCATTGAGAGCCTTGTCAGCTTCATCTTTTAACAAACAATTCAATAGAATACCATCATGATTTTTCCAAAAGAGAACATTATCTAAAATACAAAACTTTACAGATGTCATCTATAAAAATCTTTTCTTTGTTCTGGATAACCCTGGAGGAGCTTGCAGGTTTAACAATACATAAATTATATCAGCATACCATGGTTAATCTAATAAGGCTTGGCTGATTTGTGGAGTCGCCATCTCCTATTCGTCATCCAGTTCATTAATATCTAGGGCTTGGCAATTTGTTTTCGTCATGAGTTGAGCCAATCCCTGTCCCTTAATAAGCTTTGTAGGTTTTATCTCAATATCATACTCTAATATGGTAGTAATCCATTTAACTCTTTTTCCCTCAATTCCATCTTGAGTTAAGATGTCTTTGACAACAACATTTGGTACATAAGCTATCACATGGGAATACAATATGTAGATTCTAAAATCTTTAATGGCTTTTACAAGTGCAAAAGCTTGTTTTTCCATGATGTTGTATTTTAATGATGCATCCCTTAGTGCTTTACTAAAAAAGGCTATAGGTTTTTCACATCCTTGATCATCCTTTTGTAATAAAACAACTGCTACAGTATGTTTTGATGCAAATAAAAATATTATGAAGTCTCTATCAAATTGTGGACTAGTAAGAACTGATGTTCTAGTCAAAGCCATTTTAATTTCTTCAAATGCTTGTTTGGATTCTACTGTCCATTTAATACTTGAATCCTTTCTTAACATTTTAGTAAGAAATATAATTAGTTCAGCTAAGCTAGATATGAATCTTCTCAAAAAATTGATTTTTCCTATGAAAGCTTGAAGTTATTTGACATTTCTGGGATGAGATATCTGCAATATAGCTTCTATTCTAGCAGGATCAGTTCTAATACCATCTTTGGAAATGATATGACCCAAAAGTTTACCTTCTTCAAGACCAAACAAGGACTTCTTTGGATTTAAAGAGATACCATACTTTCTGCATTTTATGAATACTTGTTTGAGATGGTCCAAATGTTGCTGATCTGATTTAGAAAAAAACAGTTAAATCATCCAGATATATAGCAAGAAAGTCATGAATTTCTTTTGCAAATGCAATTTCCATTGCTCTTTGGAAGGTAGCTCCTGCATTTTTAAGTCCGAATGGCATTTTAACATACTTGAATGTGCCCCATGGTGTTGTAAAAGTTGTTTTTTCCTGGTCATCAGGATGAACCATAATCTGATTGTATCCTGAGAACCCATCTAAAAGAGAAATCCTAGAAGCACCTACTACCCTTTGTAAAATGTGATCCATTTTGGGCAAAGGGTAATTATCCTTCAAAGAAACCTTATTTACATTTCTTAAATCAACACATAATCTGATCTGTCCAGTTTTCTTCCTAGTAGGGACTAAATTAGACACCCACTCTGAAAACCTAATAGGAGAAATTATCCCCGCTTCATACATTTGTTTGATTTCTTTTTCAATTAAAGGCAACAGTACAGGGTTGATTCTTCTGAGTTTTTGCTTAAATGGTTTTTGATTTTCTTTTAGAGGTATTTTATGCTGAATTATAGAGGTATCATATGATTTCAAGTCTTCATAACTCTAGGCAAAGACATCCTGGAATTATCTTATTAGTTCAACATATTTTAATTTTTGATTAGGAGGCAAAGATTTTGATAACTTTATTATTTTAGGATTTTCTTCAGTTCCCAGATTATATTCCTCAATATCAGCTTTCAATGGTTCCATTTTGGGTTTCTTTGGAATATCATTAGAGTCGAAAATATCTTCTAAAGGAGTTAATCCTTTAGGCAAATGATTATCTTTCAAATTAATGATCCCAGATTCTTCTTCTATAATCTCATCAACCTCCATTTGTTTGAGGTCCTGCATTTCCTTTTTAGTGAACTTTGTTGGATGAAGCATTTGAATTGCACTTTCTTCCGAAATGTCTGTTTCTTGTTCATTTATTTGATCAGATTCAATGATTGTATCTTCATCTATGTTACTGTTAGAAAATTCATTCGTTAGAGTCAGAAAATTGTTAATCTGATTATCATTTGCAAACACTTGCCAATTCTTAAAATTGTCAGGTATAGCTGGTCTGTGCCTAATTTCAGCTGTGAACTGATGATTATGTTCAAATGGAAATTTACAAGTGCTAGCAAACATTGCAAGACTATGAGCATGCAAATTTTGTTTTCTTGGGATTTTTGCAAGCTGAGTCTGCAGAAAAGTATTGAGAATTTCTACAATTGTTCCTCTATATTCTCTTAGTCTGGGATCATTTGTCAGAAAGTGACCTTTGATCTGTTGAATGTTTAAATCAGAATCTCCTATAACAAATACTTTAATTGCCCCTAATCTTTTGACAAGTTTAAGCCCTAGCAAAATAGCTTCATATTCTGCCATATTATTAGTGCACTTAAAGTTTAATATGTAAGCATGACCTTCAGCATGATCATTTTCAAGGTTGTGTATCCAAATTCCAGCTCCTGCTCCTAATTTATTGATTGAACCATCAAATTCTAGATGCCACAGAATTTCATGTTCATAATTGGTGTCAGGATATTCAGGAACTTTCTTAACAGTGAGATCTGATTTTTATTTTCTTCTGGTTTTTCTTGGGTATCTGATGTTTCATTTTCCTCAGAGATTTCCTAGATTTGAACACTAGATTTTTGATTTGCAATTTCTTTTGGTTCTGTTGCTAGAACTTCTAATTCAGCGGGAAGATCAAATTCAGCGTTATAAAGAATAAATGAGTCCATATCAGAGTGTACTGAGTAGATGGGGAAATTTTCAGGTTTCTCCTGACTACTGACTACATATTTCATTAAAGTTTCTCTGTATAGTCTCTTAGGTTGACCGAACACTGAAATAGTAGCATATGACATGTCAAATTGAAGAGATCGTCCAAGTTTTGCACCCCAAGATCTGGACAATAGCATACCATATTTTGGAGGAATATCTGCTACTACTATATCCATCAAAATTGTTTTTGCAGGGTATTGAACCAATGAAACACACACGTATTTGATTAATCCTAAACATATCACCTGATTTGAATTAAAAGAAAAGAGATCTTTGTATGGTCTGGTGATATCTAGGTTTAATCTCTCCATTACAGCCTTGGGCATTAGATTGTGAGATGCTCTAGAATCAAGCATGGAATTATGAAGTATTTTATCATGTATGTTCAAACTCACATAGAATGGAGGAGTTCCTCCACTTCCTGGTTTTCCATTTACTTCAGGGCCAAAGAGTAATTTGGGTTGGTCATCAAAAACATTTACTGAATCATCACTTCCAGTAATATTAAGTGATCTATTGATTTGACTTCGGTAGACATCATGTTTAGCTAATTCAAACAATGGAACAACTATTTTTAATTTGCCTACTTCAGCTTCTAGATTAAAAGGTTTTTCAGTCTAAGTTCTTGTATTTCGAACAGTTGGATTCTCTGTGTTTTTGGTATTTTTCTCCTTTTTAGGAATGGGGTTGTGGGCTGAAGTTGTTTCCGAATCAACTTCTGGAGGTTCCTCTACATTTCCTTTAGGAGGAAGAGCATTGGAAAGTTGTCTGTTATTCAGTTGAGTATCGGATACGTCTTCAATTATTGGGTTGGCAGGATTAGCATCTGATCTAGAAAGAATATGTACAGGGGTAGTATTGGTTTTACCTTTGAGGGGCTGTTTCGTAGTTTTTTGTTTACTTGTTTCCGGGACATCAATTCTTCTACTCCTCAAATTATATTGCTTGTGAACTTCGTAAATGGCTGTATCATATCCTTCCTTAAAGTCAAATGATTCTCTTGAATGGGTTTGAAATTGCTTAAGAATGTGAGCTTCTTGATCATCTTGGGTCAATAAAATTTCTGGTTCGTTCTTGCGTTTAGTAAAGTTGTTTATTTGAACATCTTCAGTTGGTTCCTCAGAAGTTGAGGCTTCAATATAATTTTCCTCGAATGGGGGCCTAATATTTTGGTTAGGACCAGTTTTTCCAGTATTTTGATTTTGGTTTCTTCTAAAATTTGGATTTCTCCCAGTATTGCTCGGTTGACCATCCCAAGGAGATTTATTATTTTCAATTATTTCTACTCTATCTCCTAGCCTTTCCATCCCTTTGATAATAGCATCCAGTTTCTTTTCAAAAGCTGTGGGTTCTTCGTTTAAAGGCATTCTTCTTTCAGCTCTGGCCCTAGCTCGTTTCTCTATCAGGTTGGCTTCAACACTAACAACTATACTTTGCATGTCTTCTAAGGTTTGAGGAGCTCTTTCCCTAAGCTGATACGCCATATCAGAATCAAATCCATCAGGGAATTTGATTAATACTGAATCTGGAGGAGGTCTAAGATTTTGGGGAATAGAATTGTAAGCCTCATTGAACCTGGTAACGTAATATTGCATAGTCTCATTTGGTCCTCTCTTTAGTTTTCCAAAGTCTGATAAGATTTGAAGAGGATCTTTCTTATTTTCCCATCTATTTAAAAATGATCTATAAAGAGCTTGTAAATCAGTAACACTGTTTGCAGGAAGGGCTCTAAACTAGGTTCTAACTTCTCCAGTAAGACTTTGGACAAATATTCTCATTCTCACATCATCAGCATCTATTTCATAAATTTCAAAATAATCGGTCATATTTTTAGTATGCTGTTGTGCAGTGTAGGTTCCAGAACCATCAAAAGGAGTGATTTTACTTTGGTAGTCTTGGGGCATAGCCCCTAGATTGGCTGGTAATACCAAAGGAGCATATATGTTTGCCATTTCAGGAGGTAACGATGAAATAACAGGTGAGGTTGGTCTATGAGTAGTGGATGAAGGAGTAGAAGGAGTAATTTGAGGTTGAGATGTCTGAGGAAATGTTAATGAACTTGGAGAGGCTGAAGTGATCACAAAAATATTTGATATTTTTTCAGAGGTAAGCTCAGATTGTATGGAATCTTACAAATGTTTATCAAGATGTGAAGTAACAAATTCGAATTGTAAATCTTCAAGAAATACTGGGTCTGGAACTAAATTGGACAACTCAGATTCAGAAAAATTTACAAATAAAGATGTTTCAAAATGCTCGTCAAAAGGTTCGTCCTCAAGATAAATCCACTTCATAGGACAGGATATTGATCGATAGAGATGTCGAGAACTACCTGAGCTTTTTTGACTATCTTGTTTCCTAAGAATTCTGGAGATTTTCAAACACAGGCGAAGGATTTGGGTCAGGATTGGCCCTGGTGTAACGAGTCCTTTCTAAAGCCAGGTTTCAAGGTGATATTTTTTTGGTTTTTTATCTAAATGAAATGAACAATACAACTTCAACAATCTCTTTAAGAAGTTTTATATATTGGATTTAAATTTCCTTAAAGATTTATTTGACTAGAGGAACTGATCAAATGTTTGAAACCAAAGTTCAGTTCGTAAACTAGACCGGAGATAGACTGAAGCAACATTTATTTACTTATGCAATTGCAGAGCAAAAGCAGTTCAAAGGCTATCTGGCTAACTTCAGGCTCCGTCTGTAGTTTATAAAGTAAACAATAGTAACAATAAAATTATTCAGATCCCCAGTGGAGTCGCCACTATGTTATCACTCAGATTTTCATTGAAGTTATTGGGAAGAGGAAAGGGGTCCGAGGTGACCACAAACCAAATTTTAGGTACAAAATCTAGCCAATCTGTAACCAGAGAGGGCTCTCTCTGTAAAATTTAGCTTTGTTTTGAAAGATATTAGGCTAGTTATAAAGTTCAGGGATTTTGCTTGAAATTGGGTGATGAAATTCTGTAGCTGAGGGTAAGATTGAGTAATTTAGGCCATTGGGCTAATGGAGTCACAGAAAAGTGGCTTAACTGGATCAAGTTTCTTAACAAAAGATGGTTTCACAGGGCAAGATAATCAAATAGGGAACAATTATAGATCTAAAGTGAATCGAATGGAATCAAAATGGATGAAGGGCAATTAAGAATCCTTCAACACATTCGAAAGAGGGAAATTGAGTGATTATTAATAAAGAGCAATTAAGAATTCTTTACTAAATAATCAAAATGCATAAACTAGTAAAATAGGAGCAATTAAGAATTCACTGTTTAAACCAGTTCAAAAGAAAACATTTAGAATAACAACGATTGAAAGCAGATTGCACTTAAGCACTTTCTGATTTATTAATTTTCGTTAATTATTCAGATATGAAACACAGATGATATAATAAACAAGTATAAAACTTCAAAACATAAGAGATAGATGACTTATTTATCCGTTGTCTGATACAAGAATCCTGTGAAAAGTCTTTTGCATCAATTCCTCGTCCAGCTAGTCGCACAAAATTTCTCCAACAACAATTTATTCCAAAATAGTCAATGTTACAGCAAAGTCTAAGAATCCACCCCTCAATACTCCAATTGAGGGAGTATTTATAAAAAATTATAAAAAATATCTCCTAACAAAATGAGATATAATCTAGGATGACTCATGGATATATGACAAAAAATAGAGACAGATGGTCTTGTACATAAGAGAAAGGATAACCGATGTTGTGCTGTTTCCTTCTTTTGAGAATGCGCTAGAGGCAGGCCCTAGGATTGGGCTTGTTGTTGTCCTCTTTAGTAAATCTGTGCTGGCTGCTTTGTTTTATTGATACTCTTTACTTGCACTGATACACCTTGACTTCTGTTTGATCTTTTAATGCCTTTTCAAGCTCTTTTGAAGAGAACTGACTTTTATAAAATGTTTTGGAATAATTAAAATGAAATGAAATTCTGCCTCGGTGAAGGGAGAATTTAATTTTAAATGGGGAAAAGGGAAGGGAAGGAGGCAGAAATCATATGAAAATCACAATCACAATGGACGGGGCGGAGAGATATAATATAATAAACACATTGCAATATGTTTGTAATCGACGCCATCGCAATCGGAATCGGAAGGACCGGGGAAGGGGAGTAACACATCACAAATATTGCGATGCAATGGGGAGAAAGGCCTTTGTATGTAATCAATATAACCAAAGTTTTAGATTAATAAAGGGCAAGGCCTTTTATATATAAACGAGCGGAAGTACTGTATGGTGGGCCCAAGGGGTCAATCGCAATCGCAATATCAGAGCGGAGCGGAGTGCAACACATATGGGAATGCCGATTGTGATGGCTCGATTAGCTGTGGGCCGTCCGATTGGTGGGGAGAGATCAACAGTGGGAAGATCAATCAGAGGTTTGCCATCGGGGGAGAAAATCGGGTAATCGGAGGGAGTGATGCAATCGGGAGATCAGAGGAAGGGGTGCGATCAATCGCATCGGAGAAAGTTGCGATTGATCGATCGGAGTTTGTTGCGATTGGCCGATCAGAACATGAAAATAAAACATGCGATGCGATTAAAGTGTTGGGGTTTATATAACATAAAGTTTTGAGCTTTTATATAAGGTTTAAAGGCATGAAGGGGAAGTGGTTGCGACGGGATATTATAATGTAAGACTTGAACTTCGTTATAAAGTTTAAGGGGTTATGGAAAAGGGGAAGTGGTTTGGCATAATCGCATTTGTATTTATAATGCGATTTTATCATCGGAAAGGGGAAAAATGGATTTTTTTAAGGGGAATATTAAACTTTAATAATACAAAGTTTAAGGGAAAAATGGGAAAAAGGGGAAAGGTTAGGATATAGAGGGCTTTTTACTTCACTTAGGCATAAATTTCAATCCAGAAGTCAGTTTTGAGAGTGCAGTATACCGTTGGAAAGCTCTTTCCGAGCTCTTTCTGATGGATCTACTTGGAAGATGATTTGGCTAATTAAACACCATATTAAGGTTATATTTCAACCAAAGGGGCGGGATAATATATAAATTTGGGAATTTTATTAAAATAATACGGGAAAGGGTTGAGCCGTAATAGGGAATTAAATAATAAAGTTAGAAATTAATATGAAAATGGAATGAAAGCACTAAGTGTAAAACATTAGTTTAATGTATTTAACTTATGCTTGCATGAAAAGGGTTTTTATGAAATATTGCATAATTTTCCTAAGTAAAATGAGATTTTACTTTAGAAAAAGATTTTTTAGAAGTGAATGAATGTCATGATGAATGGTTTTAAGTACTTAAGCTTTTCCAATTATTGGGCCGAGGGTCAGGTCCCTCCAAAAGTCAAGGAAATGCCTTGAGCCCCTCTAATCTTCAATTGCCTTAGTACTTAGAGGAAATTAGTGAAATTTTTAGGGAAAAATGAGAAGGGAAGTTAATAATTTGACTTTGCTTTGCTAGAAATTATTTCAGTGTAGTGTCTGCCTTTGCACTTGTGATGAAAAGAAATATTTACCAAACCTAGAGTTATTATCCATCACATGTAATTCTGCAACAACATCTACCTACCCTACCTACTTTACCCTACCATTTTTTCTTCTTTATTAGGGTGCACTTAGACTAGGAAACCCTTATCACACTTTTATTTTACATGTGGGAATCTATCTAATTCTAACCTTATTACATCCAAGGGCTCAGATTAAACTATTGAGCTCCTTTTATTTACTCTACCTACCTACTTATCTGCCAAGATTAAACAGTTTGGTCAGATTTTATTCTCTATCTCTAAAACATAAAATTGAAAGATGAACTAGCCAAGCTTAAATTGTTTGACTGTTCATAAATTGTGGCATAAAATACAAGTTGCACACAATTTTGTTTATTACATAAGTGTAAAAAAGTAGTGGCATTTAGACTTGCACACTTTCCTTGGCCTTTCTTTTGGTGGGGTTCATTTTATTTCACTTTTTTGGCCATTTTATTCTTTTTACCCTTTGATTTTTCTTTTAGGGTATACCCTCTTTACAGTTTTTAATTTTTTTTTTTTTTTTTTTGATTTTTTGACAATATGAAAAACCTTTGCAACAAGAAAATGTATGAAAATATTACATAGCTCATCAAGTCAATCATGATATATGACACCTATTGGTATAAGAGTCTAACACATTCTTAAAAGGTATATCTAATACATTATCCTACACTATTGTATCTTATTCATCATAAGGAAATACATTAGACATATTACCTAAGTCTTGAGCACTGTCACACAAGTGTCATCATTGTCATCGCAAAGTGTACCCTAAGTGTCACACTTGGAGGAGGTTTGATGCAAGGATTCTGCTAGAAATCAGATCCTAGCATATAAAACTCATTGCTTCACTCAAATATGAAATGCTCAATTGTTATCTCAAATAAAACCATAAAAATATTCAGCTTAAAATTTCACATGAAGGAGAAAGAGCTATTAAATCATCTACAAATATAAAATATAAAAATTCTCTGGCCATATATTACAATGAAGAGCTTCTCGGCTCTTGGCCCTTTACAAAATTTCTCCAATCATTCCTCACATTCTCCTCACTTCCCACTCTCTCTTAGCTTATTTCTCCCTTATACAACTCCCTTATTTATACATAAATATGGATTTAATCCATTCCAAAAATCTCTCCACATAAATCTCAACAAGCTCTAAATTAGATTCATTCTAGGCGTGGACTCAACAAAGTCCCGTACATAGAATTCCTACTCCCTAAATTTGCTACCTAATTCTATCCTTTTATTTATTAAAAGAATATATACAATAATCCTCACCTTTACACTTTCCATTCTTAAATTATTAAAATGAATAAAATAATTATAAAATCTCACCCCCTATTTCACACAAATAAATAATAAAATTTGAGCTTGATGCTCCTGCATCAGACTCCCAAGGTTGAAATTAATCATGATTGCCTGATCATGTGTTTCAGATCTTTGTCTTCCTGGATCCCATATCTTGTGCTGCAATTCTCTATTTGTTGCTACTTCTATCTGTTGTTCTTCTCTAGGTCTCCACAGTTATGCTGCATCGCCCCACTGGCTATGCTTTCACAATCTTCTGTTGTCTTCTCTTACTGCTTCTTCTTTGTTTTACTGCTGCTGGCTTCTTCCGGGATACTTTCATCATTATCTGCCTTATCAGTTCAATTTCTCTGTCCAATATATTTTCTCCAACATCTGCAATAAAACCTGTACTCACAAAACAATTATTAAAATAAAAAACATAAGGCCTAAGTGCCTCTTTCTCTTCTGGCAACATTTCAGTATGCTGCTCAGAAATTTCTTCTTCCATCAGCACATCAGTATGCTGATTTAAATCCTCCATGAGACTATTAGCTAGTCCCTCCTCCACATCATCTGTTTCAAGAATGTCTCCCTGTTCTGGTTCACAATAATGAACTTCTTCGAATTGCTGAATCATTCCTACCTCCTTACTCCTTGTTTCTAGATTATTATTCAGAAAAACTCCTTTGTCTTTCTCTTTCCGCAATTCACCCTCAGTATAGATCCTTTGCTTTTCCAACTCTCTTCTCTGAAGATCTAACTTTCTATATAACTTAACAATATTAACTGGGTTAGAACTTGGAAACTTTACACAAATTTCCATACCTTCATTTGTTGTTGACCAATCATCAGATGGTCCTTCTTCCCCTGCTTCAATATTCTGTTGAATATTTCCATGAAACCCCTCTGTCTTCGTTTCTTTCTGAGATCTTTCTATCTCAGCATCATTCTGAACAGATTTCAAATTCAACTCTTCTTCTTTAACAAACTTCAAAGTTTGTTCAGAACCCTGTGATGTACCTGTAATCACACACAAATCATTAGTCTTAAAAACATAAGACCTTGTGGTCCCATTGGATGTTTCAGTCAATATCTCTCTTCGTTGCTCTGAATCCTTCATTTGATTCAGTTCCTCTATAAATTTCTCTTATGTCTCATCACTACTTCCAATCTTCCTTGGGCAATCTTCCTGAATTGTCCTGGTTTCAACATCATTACATTGTAAAGTTTTGTCAGCAATTTCATTAAAAAAATACATTTGTTTACCTCCTTGGAATCTTTCTTCGACATTTCATCTTTGTTCCTGTTCCATAACAGCTTCGACTTGCTGTCTTACCCCAAATAAGAATTCATTTATGATTTCTTCCTGTTGTAATCAATCAACACTTTCCTTCTCTGAAAGGAATTCTCTACCAAAATTTACCTCAAGAGTTTCATTCTCCTTTGTGACAGTTCCGTTAGACTGCTCACCATCTTTCACACATCCTGCAAACATACATAAACTGTGAAAAAAATGTAAGGCTTCATGGCCTCATCAGTTTCTCTCACCAACACATCTTTAGATGCTTCTGAACTATCCCAATAGTTCATGAGATCTTCCTCACTGATCTCTTCACCCAGAATTGCACCATGTTCCGGGCCACAAATGGAAACATCCATTTTTAACTCAGCCTCTCTGAGTTCTTCACAACTCAACATCTGCTCGAGCTTCCTTAACTCTTCCATCAACTATATGTTTACCTGCTTTTCCCTCTTTGCGTGTAGCTTCTGCCACTTCACCTTCTTTCTCATGGTCCTGTTGGTGTCCCGTGTTTTGATAGTTTGGCAAATCAAAAGACAAGGAAACATCAAAACCAATCTTTAGAGTTACAGGATCTAGTCCTCCTGTTCTCAGAGAGGGATCTCTCAAATGTTTGTTTGCAAAATTTTATCTTGTGTGCTTAGAGTATTGATTTTAGACTAGTTATTAAGTGCAGGTTTTTGTTTGTTTGGTTGGATTGAATTGATACAGCAGAACATGAAAGATCTAGGAAAGATACACATAATGGAGAAACATCTGGTTCATTGGGCAATGGAGTCAAAATAAGGTCATAAAAAACTCATCAAAGGATATGGGATATCAAAGGGAAAATCTAACTTGGCCACAAGATCCTTTTGTTTTTGGAATGGGATGAACATTAATGTTTTGGAAAGAGAAAATGAATTCTCAACAAAGGGAACTTGAAAATATAACTTAAACAATAAAGAGATGTTTGATAGACATGGCTAACCATAAATTCTACAAACATTCTTTAAGAAAATAATAACTTCAAGAAAACTTTCAAAATGAAATCTAAGATTCGGGGAACGCCCTATTTCCTCAAAGATTTTATTCTAAAGGACTTAGAAAACATAAAAGATTCACTGATAATTGCAGTCATAGAAGAGGGAACACCTAAAAACATCTATGATCGTAATTATAACGACCTTTAAGCCGACTGTTTAAATGAGGACAAAGGGCAAGATCAAAACACACCTCTCTGATTCACTGTAAACAAAGAACTTCAAAGGGAGACTTTAATAACAATTTTTAAGTGGAATCAGACAAGCAGGGAGAACCATAAATCATGCTGAAACCAACTTTTTGAACTATTAATGAAATACACAAGCATGAAGATTAAAGAGAAAGTTTAAAGCCTCTAAAATACTTCAGCAGAAGAAAACATAAAACAGTGAAGGATGAATAGGTCTAAGGTGCTTCCAGGAGTCATTTCTTAGCCTAATACTTTCTATCCTACTATAGTAAGAAATTATGGAACATAATGAAAACAGGGGAAAACATAAAACAGTGCAGAATACTTCACCAACAGCCCAACTCATGAATCCAATGATAGAGCCTTCTCAGGAAAAAACATGCAACAACATCATCAAGACGTCCAAAACTTCAATTTATTCTTCAACTTCAACAGACTATGTATTTACTTCAAAGAGTTTCAGTATTACAACTTGTAATCAAACAATAACCAACCCCTCACTCATCTTCTGCAGAAGTATATATAAAAGAATGAGGAGGTGAGATCTTGATAAAAGATCTCCAATTACAATTAATACAGACTGTAAAAAATGGCTTCTTGCCCTTTGGGGGCTCAATGAAGAAGCTTACAATAGGTGTCTTCTGTATTAAATGATTCACATAAATATTTAAGCTCGGTGGGAGCTTAATTTGACCTTTGAGGCTCTGTGTCATGTTAGAGTAACTCTGTAGATATTTTGTCATTAAGTTTGTTCGCAGATTTACCCTTTAGCTGCGTTGTGAGGCAGATATTTGATTTCATGCAATAACTTCAACCTGCATTTGATTTCTTCGAGGCACAGGTGTCTTTTGTGGTAGCTGAGAAGAATTGATTCGCTTCAACTAAGGCGGTGGAAATTTCTGTAGGATAAAACACTCTGATTTTTCCTTAAAACTGTGTTTAAATCCGGGGATTAGGATTTTTATAAGCATCTTAGATATAATCCCCACAAATCTGTCCTTTAATCCTCCGTTCTAGTGCATTCTGGTCTTCCATACTGATACTCTTGATTTGTGATTGACTTGCTGTGTCTTTCAAATGTGCAGGACTGAAACAGGAATCGAATGGCATCAATGCCTCATGAAACACCGATGAAACGTGCATTTAACACCTGTGAATGATTTCCTTTGACGAATTGAAGGTGGGAGGGTTGTCACCCTCAGCCTGTGAATTTTCTTCAGAATGGCAGAAAACCATTTAAACCCTACAAAAATACAAACAACTATTACAAATTCCTGCATATATAGGTTAACTGCTTCAAAGGATGTGTGGAGGGAGCGTGGTCGTTGGATGGCATCATCCAACGGTTGGGATTAATTGGGAGAGATCGTAGAATGAGCGGAAGAAGATTAAATCTGAGCCGTCGATCACGCGGAGATCGACGGTCGGGAGCGGAGGTTGAAATTCAAACGGAGGAAAATAGGGAGATGGGATGTGGACCGTTGATCTGTAGATCAGATCGACGGCAGAGATGTGGTTACCGGTGTGCCGTAGCCTGGTTAAATGTTGGGCAACTTCGGCGAGCGATCACCGTTGGATGAGCGGGTTTAGATCGGATGGCACACAACAATATCGCGCGGGGTCCACATCCGAACTTTAATGCGTGATGAACGGTGGTTTTGAAATAGTGCGCCGAGCCACGTGTAAAAAGGTGAGTGGAATCGCTATTGATTGGGAAAAACCACCCTTCGCTCAAAGGCAGTGCGATGAATACTGCGCGGTTTTGGGCAACGACGCACGACTGGCGGGGACCACCGACAATGATTGATTCCGCACCGTCGATCTGTAGGTTAGATCGACGGTGGAGGGTGTTTTGAAACTCGGACCGGCGGGAACTTTAGAAAATCACGAAAAACCCAAAGTTTGAAAATATCATAAGGTTTTAATATTTTCGGGGGCGGAATGTATATGAAATATGGTTAGGCGCCCGACTACGGGGTCTTTGGGCACGTGGGAAATTATATGACTGGAGGTTTAAAAAGGAAGGGGGTGTATTCGCATATGGGCAATGCGATAAGCGCTAGAAAGACTGGCACTTGGTTCTAGCACCAAGGTATATGGAGGAAAAAGGTTTAAAGGCTTAGCTCGAGGGGGCTTAAGTCCATAATACATAAAATATACATTTTAATGGTTTTTCAAGGTTTTTCGAAGGAATTTGAGGATTCCGATAAGGCTAAGAAGGGTTCTTAGAACTTTATCAAGGGCTTTTATGATGTGGAAAGGGGAGAAACATGAAAGGAGGGATTTTCATGGGAAATGGGGGAAAGAAAATGAGGTTAGGCTTTTGAAGAGATGGAAAGGGAAAAAAGGAGCTTGCAACAGTACTTTGCCTTGGAAATCAGCAGGATTTTAGAGTATTTAGGATGTAAACAGCAGTGTAGGTTTGGACAGAGGCATGAGGCCTTCAAAAGTCTTCAAGAGCCAACAATTTTTAGTAATAAAAATTGTTCCTTGAAGGCTTTTAACAGATTTAGCCACCCTTTGGTATAATCAAATTTTATAGGTGGCTAACAGTGCCTCCACTTGGGGATGGTGCCTTCTTGAAGGCATCAAGAATTCAGACTTGCATTTTCTGGGAGGCTGACCTGTGCCACATCCATTGGGCTATCCTTCCTTGGCTGGATGATTTTGCTTTGAAAACATGTTAGCAGCCACAAAAACAATGGATCTTTCATAAATACAACTTTCTACCTACTCAATCCTACAGAGCTAACATTTTTTCTTTATTTAGAGTGCACTTGGATTGGAAAACTCTTTTCACATCATTTTTTTCTTTTGAAAACATAAAAATAATCTAATTCTAATCCTTATTTCCCCTTGAACTCAGATTAAATAGTTGAGTTCAGATGCTTCTCTACCTAATCTATTGTTTGTTGGGATTAAACTGTCCAACATACTTTCATTCTCTAAATTCTACAACAGAAATTGAAAAACATTCAAGTTAGGATTGGGCAATCTAACTTGATGCTGGTCTATGGCATAAAAGACAAACTGCACATAGACATCTATTTTGCACAAAATTTAAAACAAAAGGGAAGGCTTGAGATTTGAAATTTGAAAACATCTCCTTCCTTTCTACAGCTTTGTTTTGATCTTTGTTTTGAGCTATCTTTGCTTTTCTTCTGGTTTAGGTTTTAATCTGATTAGAACCAAATTTTACATCTTTTGACTCAGAATTTGAAATATATTTGAGTCATTTTCTCTTTGAAACTTTAGGTTCAGATTTTGAGCATGTTCGAACCTTTAATTTCTATCCTAAACTATCTACTGATAAGCCAAGTTTAAACATTTTGGCAAATCGAATTCACTATCCTATCAGCAGAAAATTTAAAGCTAATTAGTCAAGATTAAACTGTTTGACTAACTAGAAGTGTGTTTTTCAGGAGTGGCATTTGAGCTTGCACACTTTCAGAATTTGTTTCTCTTTTTTGGTATGGGGCATATACCTTTATTGTTTTTTATAGTCTGCCCTCTTTTCTTTCTTTCTTTGTTTTTGTATTTTTTGATTTTTTCTAACTTTTGAATGCAATGGTAAGACTATGACATTTACAATGACAAATAAAATGCTTTAAAACTTAATATTCTTGGCAGAAGTAATGTTTGAGCATCCTGCCATTGACATGACCTCCATACAGATCTTCTCCATTCAATTCTTTCAAGAAAAATGCGTTGTGACCCCTCTCAACATGAATAATATAGGGCCCTTTCCACAAGTTCTCAAACTTGCTATGTTTTCCCTTCTCTTCTTTTCTTGAATCCCACTTAAGAACAACATTTCCAACTTGGAAATTGTTTGCCTTAGTCCTCTTATCAAATAGCTTCTTCATATTTTCTTGGACTAACTGTGTTCTTTCATAGACTTCCTCTCTGGTCTGTTGTAAATGGATTGTTTGGTTGATTCTTCTCTGCATATCATTCTCTTCAATCTGAACTTCTTAAAGGAGCTTCATGACTGGCACTCCCAATGAGGTGGGAAAGACTACATCCATGCCATAGACGAGTTGATAGGGGGACATTTTTATTGATTTTTTTGTAGTTAGCCTATCAGCCCATAAAGCATGAACCAGTTTGCTGTGCCATGATTTCTGATTTTGTTCCAACAGCTTTTTAATGATATTGATGAGGCTTTTGTTGGAAGATTCAACTAATCCATTTCCTTGGGGATAGTAAGCAGTGGAATGGCCCAAGTTTATGTGGTATTTGTAACAGAAACCAACCATCTTCTTAGATTTAAAAGCAACAACATTTTCTGTTATGATTTTTCTAGGACAACCAAATCTGGATAGGATATTTGTTTCAAGGAACTTGATAATGACAGAGTCATTAGCATTTCTGGAAGGTATAGATTCTATCCATTTGGTAAAGAAGTCAGTGGCTGTGAGGATCCATTTATGTTGAGCTGAGGAGGATGGGTGAATTTCCCCAATGAAGTCTAAACCCCATTGTTGAAAAGGTGCCTCAACTCTGATAGGATGTAAGGGTAAAGGAAGAAGTTTTCTTTTTCCATCAAAGATTTGACACTTATGGCAAGACATGAACAACTTTTGAGTGTCTGGGAAAAGGGTAGGCCAATAGTAACCAGATCTAAGAATTTTGTTTGCTGTGGCCTTCCAGTAGAGGTGTCCTCCACATTCTCCGTCGTGCAACTCATGCATGATTTTTCTTGCATCATCTTCGAGTAAACATTTAAGCAAAATTCCTACAGCATTTTTCCAATATAATACTCCATTTAATATGCAAAAACTCAAAGCATTTTGTTTTAAGAATCTAGCTTTAGTTTTAGATAAAGAAGGAGGGGGATTTAGATATAAAAGCACATAAACAATGTCAGCATACCAAGGAGAATTTAGAAATGTTTCTTGAATAAAAGGAGCATCAGATTCTTCTATTTCTTCCAACACATCTACCATATTCATGTCTAGTGCTTGGAAGTTAGACTCAGCCATAAGTTTTGCTAATCCTTTCCCTTTAACTAGTTTGGTGGGTCTAATTTCTAAGTCATATTCAAGAATAGTTGCAATCCATTTTCCCCTTTTACCATAGGGGTCTTGACTTAGAATGTCCTTGACAACAGTATGTGGAACAAAAGCAATTATGTGAGAGTGTAAAATATAGACCCTAAAGTCTTTTAATTCTTTCACTAATGCTAACGCTTGCTTCTCCATGATGTTATATTTGAGAGGAGCATCTCTCAAGGCCCTACTAAAGAAAGATATTGGTTGTTCTTGCCCCAAATCATTCTTTGGAAGTAAAACTGCAGCTATTGTATGTTCGGATGCAAAGGAAAATATATAGAAATCTTTGGTAAAATCTGGACTAATCAGGACTGGTGCTTGAGTAAGAGCTTGTTTGACTAGTTCAAATGATTGTTTAGCTGGTAAAGTCCATTTTACACCGACATCTTTCTTAGGCATGTTTGCAATGTTTTTTAATAGCTCAACAAGATTAGGGATAAACCTTCTCAGGAAATTAATCTTTCCGATGAAAGATTGCAATTCTTTGAGGCTCCTTGGACGACTGATCTGCAATATGCCATCTAGCCTTGTAGGGTCTATTTTGATTCCCTCTTCCGAAATTATGTGGGCAAGAAGTTTACCTTCTTGGAGACCAAAGAGTGTTTTCTTGGGATTCAATGACAAGCCAAATTTCCTACACTTCTCAAAAACTTTTCTTAGGTGAATCAAATGTTCTTCATCAGTTTTTGAGAAAACAGTTATGTCATCAAGGTAAATGATTATGAAATAGCCAATGTCTTCAGAAAAGGCTATGTCCATGGCCCTTTGGAAGGTGGCCCCTGCATTCATTAATTCGAAAGGCATTTTGAGATACATAAGGGTGCCCCAAGGTGTGGTAAAAACAGTTTTGATTTGATCACTTGGGAGCACTAACACCTGGTTGTAACCTGAGAACCCATCTAAGAGGGAAATCCTTTTTGACCCAACTACCTTCTGAAGTATATGGTCCATTTTGGGTAAGGGGTAGTTGTCTTTTAAAGAGGCCCTATTTAAATTTCTGAAGTCAATACAGAGCCTGATCTCCCCTGTCTTTTTCCTAACAGAAACTAAGTTTGATACCCATTCTGAAAACCTAACAGGTACTATAATGACAACATCATGCATTTTTTCAATTTCAGCTCTAACTAAAGGTAATGAAAGTGGGTTTATTCTCCTCAGTTTTTGTTTGAAGGGCTTTTGATTTTCCTTCAAGGGAATCTTGTGCTGAATGATGCTGGTATCGTAAGATTTCAGATCTGTGTATGCCCAGGAAAAAACATCTTTAAACTCTTTAAACAGATCAATGTATCGAGATTTTATGTGAGTTGGAAGAGTGTTGGAAAATTTAATCATCTTGGGTTCCGTTAGGGAGCCTATGTTGTGTTCTTCTACGTTTGTTTCTACAGGCTCCATTTTTGGTTCTTTGGCTACATCATTAAAGTCGAAAAGGTGTTCCAAAGGTGAGAGACCTCTTGGAATTGAACCGTTTTTACATTCTAAAACTTCCAGGTATTTTTGGTCCACGTTGTCAATTGACTCTGCTTCAAATGTATTCTCATAATGACTTATATCAGCAGAGTGTGTTACTTTAGCTTCTGGGATTTCTTCAATATATGGACATTTCTGATTATGGCTAGATTCGGATGTTGGTATGGTGAAATCGTTTTCTGACTTCAAGAAATCATCTATATGTTGGTCAGAATCAAACACTTGCCAGTGATCTACGTTATTAGGTACAACAGGCCTGTGTTTTACTTTTACACTGAGCTGTTGATTTATTTCAGGTTTTTGGCAATTGCTGGCATTGAATGCGAGTTCATTTGCTAGATGATTCAATTCTCTTGGAATTAAAATAAGTTCATACTTCTCAAAGGTTTTTAATAGATCAAGGGCAACGTTTCGATATTCCCTAAGTCTTGGATTTCTAGCTGAGTATTCTCCTTTGATTTGTTTTATGATAAGTTCAGAATCTCCCAAGATTGATATCCTCTGGGCGCCTAACTGTTTAAGCAGTTGTAAGCCTAGGAGAAGTGCTTCATACTTAGCAATATTGTTAGTGCATGGGAAATCCAATTTGTACGAAAAACTCTGTTTTGTATTTTGAATCCACACACCTGCTCCTGCACTTGTTTTATTACAAGATCCATCAAAATTTATTTTCCAAAGTATGCCATATTTATTTTCATTTTCTTGTTGCTGTTGATTGTCAACGTTTTGAATTTGATCGAAGGGAAGATTGGATTGTTGTGGTGAACTGATTGGGTCTATGTTTTCTTTATCTTGTTGAGTAATGTCATCTTCGTTATATAAGATAAAGGAATCTAAACTTGATTGAATAGAATAGATTGGGGAGTTGTTTGGTCTGTCTATGTTGCTCACCATGTACTTCATGTGAGATTCCCTGTATAGTCTTATGTTTTGGTTAAAAACAGGGATGGTGGCACAAGACATGTCCATTTGAAGGCTTCCTTGAAGTTTGGCTCCCCAAGATCTTGATAAGAGCATGCCATACTTAGGGGGAATGTCAGCTACAACTATATCCATAACTAGACTCTTAGTAGGTATCTGAGCTAGAGTAACACACAAATATTTGATTAAACCTAAACATTTGACTCGGCTTGAGTCAAAAGAATACAAATCTTTGTATGGTTTAGTAATCTCTAAGACTAAGCTCTCCATTACCACCTTGGGCATCAGATTGTGTGAAGCTCCCGAATCTAACATGGCATTGTGTAAAATTTTCTCATGTATGTTCAAGCTAATATAGAAGAGAGGGACATCCCCTTCTTGATATTTTCCTTCAACTTCTGGACCAAACAACAACTCAGGTTTGTCATCTGTTAAGTTTAAAGTGTCTGTATCACTTCCCAAGTTCAAAGCTTTCAAAACTTGGTTTTTGTACACCTCTTGGGTTACTAGTTCAGCTAGGGGGATGGTGATTTTTATTTTGGCAATTTCTCCCTCAAGGTTGAAAGGAATAATTGACTTGTTTGTATTTACATCTGTTTTTTCAATTGAATTCTTTTTAGCAACTTTGATTTGCTGAACCTTGTTTGGAATGGTAATTGGGACAATTTTATTAGGACCACTAGCTGAAGTGCTAGGGGTACTCTGTTCAACATTTGGCTGGACACCTTTGTCTTTGTTTGAATCCGGTTTTTTAGTCGAAATGTTGGTTTTCTCTGCTGTCTTTTTGGGCAGGTTTTCTGCGTTTTTCTTGACAACAGTGCTAGTGTTCTTATCTTTTGAATTATCTATGTTTCCCTTGCTCCTAAGATCATACTGTTTGTGTACCTCCATGATTGCATTTTCAAAACCTAATCTATAGTCATCAGAATCTTCATAGGTGTTTGTATTTTGATCAGAAGAGAAAAAATCTTGTTCTTCCTCAGTGAGGAAAACATCATCCCCACTATCTGATTCAATCAAGTTTACATGGGATTCTTCCAACCTTTCCAACTCCCTATCTTACTCATATTGATCTACATAGTTTTGTTGGAAGGGAGGTCTAATCTGTTGGTCATTTTCGTTCTATTTGTCTTGATTGTTTTCTCTTCTATAATTCTAATTTCTATTTCGAGGAGCAGTTTGATTTTGATTGGCTTGTGCTCTCTTGATTATGCTCATCTCTTTCATCATTTCTTCCATCATTCTCTCCATTTTTGAGTTTGAAGTAGAAGGTGTGGATTCCTCTCTAAAGGATACTCTCTGTTCAGTTTTCATTCTTGCTCTTTTCTCTATTAAGTTGACTTCCATCGAAAGAGCTCCTCTTTGCATATCTTCAAGAGTTGCAAAATCCCTCTCTCTCAGTTGATAGGCCATCTCAAGGTCAAACCCTTCAGGAAACTTGTTTAAAGCCGAGCCTTGTGGAGGTTTTAGTTCTGGGGAAAGGGCATTATACACACTATTAAATCTAGTGGAATAAGCTTGCACACTTTTCCCAGGGTTTCTATGGAGATTTTTGAAATCAGAAAGAACTTGGAGAGGATTCTTCTTCACTTCCCATTTGTTTAAGAATGTTTGATGGAAGCCTTGGAGATCATTAATACTATGGGGGGCTAAAATTTTAAACCATTTTCTTACATCTCCCCCCAAGCTCTGAGCAAATAACCTAAGCTTGACAGAATCATCATCAATTTCGTTTCTGTCAAGGTAGTCATTCATTTTATCTACATGTTGTGATGCAGTCGTAGCATTGTTAGCATCATATAATGGAATTTTGGACTGATAGTCCTATGGAAGATTAACTAATGGTACAGGAAGGACTAGGGGAGCATACCATGCTGCCATGATAGGTGGTGGGGGTGGATTTACAAGGAGCGGATTAATGACAGGAACAATGGGCTGAGGTGTAGTGGTTTGAACAATGGATGAAGGGTGAGCAGAAAACATTGTTACCGATGAAATAGGTAACCTGACCTCAAAACGGGAACTCTAACCCAAAAAGACTCAAAAAACATGAAATAACACCCCAAAAACAAAAAAAGTGTATTCCAGATCGCACTTGGTTTTTTTTGAAGGTCAAATTTCAACATTTTATAAAATTATGCTAAAAACAAAATTGTTTCTTGAAAAAAGGATTGAAAAAACACTCAAAACAAAACCAGTTGATGCTGGAATAACAAAAAAAAATTTTGTGTCATATTTTTGACATTTTTAAAAATAGAAATAACATTTTTTAATTTTTAAAATTCAAACATTAAAAAAACCTAAAATTTAAGAAAAAAAATAAATTTAAAAAATAAAAACATTTTAAAGCTTAAAATTTAAAAATATATAGGAATAAAAAAATAAAAATAAAAATGAAATAAAATTTTTAATTCAAACATTAAAAAAAAACCTAAAATTTAAGAAAAAAAGAAAAAAAGAAAAAAAGAAAAAAAATAAAATTTAAAGATTAAAATTTAAAAATATATGGAAATAAAAAAATAAAAATAAAAACAAAATAAAAATATCAAATTAAAAAAAACAAGTTAAAAAAGGAAAGAAATTATAAAAAATAAAATATAGAAATTAAATTTAAAAAGAAAAAGAAAAAGTTTATTAAATTAGAAAAAAAAATTAAATTTTAAAATAAAAAATTAAATTTAAAGAAATATATTAAATTAAAAAAAAAAAAATTAAAAAAATTAAAAATGAAAAATAAAATACAATAAAAATATTAAATTTAAAAAATTATATATTAAAAGAACAAATAGATTTTAAAAAATAAATTAAATTTAAATTATAAAAAATAAAATTATATATATATATATATATATATATATATGAACTTAAATTAAAAATATATATATTAGATTTTATTAAATTAAAAAAAAATGTTAGTATTTTTTCACAAAGAAAAAGTTCGTAACTTTTCAATTAATGATCAGTTACATGTTACATAAAACTGGTATTATAAACCACTGTTCAGTCCAAAATCTATTACAGTCAACCAACAATCTAAACTGTAGGCAATCACAGTCCCAAAACATGAAACATTCAGTAATGAAACCAGTGTCCACATAGTAAGTTCGGTGCATATCTTACTAACTCCTATAAAACCTAATTATAAATATGAAGTAAATATACATGCCGAATATATAAAAAGGGGAGGTAGAACAAAATCTCCCACAAGATAGCTGTAATACTAAACATCCAAACCAGTAGGAGCCTCCTCGATAAAAGGCCGATGATAATATCTATAGATCTGTCCATCAGTGTGTTCTGTGATGTGCCACGTACCCCAGGTCAGCTCCGAAGCTTCTTTGGACAGTTGATCAGCCACTTTGTTCCAAGACCTGTAAATATGAGTCACTGTGATGGAGTCAAAAAGTGCTCTGAGATGGTGTACCTCGCTCAGCAGTGCAGACAGTGTGTGCAAGTGACAATGAGATAGGTTGTTAAACCAATTGGTCACAAGTTGAGAATCGCCAAAGATCTGGATGGATTCACAGTGAATGTCCCGAGCAAAGGTAAGAAGAAGTCTGAGGCTTTGCAGTTCGACGTAGTTGTTGGTACCTGGACCTAAACCCATTCTGATGTTGTAGTAGTGTTGGTCATTCAAATAAAGAGTAGCGCCCCCACCACACCCGTGAGTGTTGGACGCACCATCAAAGTATGCCCACGCCCGGCTGTAATCAATAATTTCTGGGGTCTCATGAGATGGCTTGCTGCAAATACTGTCTTCAGGAATAAGCCGAAAAGTGGCAAGAGATGCTGCACAAATCCAATCACAGTCGATAGGAATAGCATTGAAAATCTGATTATTTCGACCTATCCATATTTCCCAAGCCACGATAAGAGGGAGGTTGCGTAATTTTGGACTGTGTGCAGAGTGCTGCCACCAATGAGTCCAGGCCTCTAATAAAGTGGCACCCTGCCAATTAAATCTGCAACCCAATTCTGTAATGATCCGAGACCAAATGTTAAGTATTATGTTACATTGCAGGAATAAATGGAGTGCGTCCTCACTGTCATTTAGGCAGTAACAACATCTAGATGCCCCGTGGTAAGCTCTTCTGTTAAGAAATTCCGTGGTAGGAATACAGTCTCTAAGCATGCACCAGAACAAAAGTCTGTGCTTGTGCGGGGTTTTCAATTTCCATATGAGACTCCACCACCAGTCCTTTATAGGTGGTTCCCTGTGCTTGATAAGTTCGAGGTAACCCAACTTTGGAGTATAATGTCCATTTTTTGAAACAGCCCAAATCAAATTTTCCTCTTGGTCAGAGATGCGAATGTTGGTAGCTTTCAGAGCCCAGATAAATTGTTGCTAGACTCGTGTGCCCTCCTGAGGGATCCCAAGGTCACCCGCCTGTAGCCAGGCTTGTTCCCGCCATGAGGAGTGTGCCCAATCAACAATCTATGCCAGATAAATGACGTTTCTGTGGGCAAGGTGTTCAATGATAAACGCCGAAAGTTTGTGATATTCCCCACTCCCCGACCAGGAATCAGTGCCAATGCACACCTCGGCTCCTGAACCAATTTGCCAAGAAAGACCATGCTGAAGAATGTGTGCTGCCCTTGTGATAGCCCTCCATATGATTGATGCCCCTGAATTCAGAGTGATGCAGCCATGGATCCATTCAAGAGGACTTTGGGGTGAAATATATTTGGCAACCATGACCTCTTTCCATAGGCTCTGTCCTGTAATTAAGTGCCAGCACATCTTTGCCGCAAGGGCCCGAGAAAATAGGTGGAGATCCTTTAACCCCCAGCCACCCCATTGTTTGGGCAAATTGATACGATCCCATGCTATCCAGGCAAACGTGGATGCCTTACCTTGGTTGCGCCAAAGGAATTGTCTGCAGATGCGTTTTATCTGATTAGTAATACCAATCGGAATCCAGGCCAGGGTCATCCAATAGATCGGTATGGCCTCCAGAACAAACTTTATGAGGATTAGTCTACCAGCCCTGGATAACCATCGGTTATACCAGACGTTTATTTTGTGCTCAATTTTTGCTATGATCCAGTTCCAGTCCTTGATCTTATAATCGTTTGGTTTGATGTGATACCCCAAATATTTGAGTCCGCCATTGATATCTATGCAGACATAGTCAAATAGATTCCTAGAGGTGTCTTGTTCCTGTCTGGAGCAGCCCGTCATGATGATAGAGGATTTAGTGCTATTCGGTGCCATACCGGTACCCCTGCAAAACCAATTCAGGAGCAGATCAAAATGAACAGAGTCTTGTCTAGTGCCATTGAGGAATATAAGTACATCTTCTACAAATAGAAGGTGAGTGAGATATAAATTATCAATGATCCGGAGCCCCTGAAGTAATCCTATTTCTTTAGCATTATTGATAAGCACAGAGAGGCCCTCCATGACGAGGACAAATAGTAATGGTGAAAGGGGGTAGCCCTGACGGAGTCCCCGCCCCGCATGGAAGAAGTCAGTAGCAGTACCATTGATCAATATGCTGAAGGTAGCGTGACATATGCAGCCCATAATCCAGTTGATAATGGATGAGGATGAGGTGAAGGTAACTCTAGTCAACTTGGTCAAATGCTTTAGTGAGGTCAATCTTGAGAATAGTCGATTTCAGTCGGAGAGTTTTGATAGAGTGAAGGGCCTCCTGGGCTGTACCAATGGCCTCATGAATTTGCCTATGATTCAGAAAAGCAAATTGTTCCTTTTCAATATGATTGGATAGGAAAGGCTTGATGCGGTTTGCAATAATTTTGGAGATGATCTTATAGATACAGTTACATAGCGAAATGGGCCTGAACTCATTGAAGCTGGTAGGTTTGTCCGATTTAGGAATAAGAGCAATAAAAGTGGTGTTAAATCCATCATAAATCCTGCCCCGCACCCTGCTATCTTCAATCATAGCCAGAAGGTCTGCTGATATGAGGTCGAAGAAGTGGATGAAAAACTCAATGGGCCAGCCATCAGGCCCCGGGCTTTTGTCCCGTTTGAACCATTTCAAAACACCCTCAAGTTCACCCATGGTGACTGGGGCATTGAGATCATCCATCTGCTCCTGTTCAATGAATAGTTTAAAGTTCTGAGTAATGCGCAGGATATCCGGGAGATTTATAATTGTAGAAGCCCTATACAGATTGGAGAAGTGTCTGGTACCCAGCTCAGATAGCTGTGCTTGCGTTCTCGCAGTAAAGCCATTACGATCTGATAGTTCCCAAATGGTGTTAGCAGCCTTGCGGCCATTTTCATGCTGCTGAAAATTTTTTGTGTTTTCGTCACCGGCCTGTATCCAAATAGCTCGACTTTTGAGCCTCCAATCTTCCTCTTTCTGTTTCAGCAGTCTGGCCTTTTCGGTCTCAAGTGCAAAAAGTTGTGCCCTGGCTTCCTCGTTACTATATCCCAACAGATCACCATTGTTGAGAGAGCCAATTTTATCCTCAGTGCTGTGCAGAGCCTCCCTTTCAAGTTTCTTTTTGTTCCGAACCCACTGAATGGTAAGGTTCTTTATGCACTTAAGGTTTTCATTGATAACCCTGCCAGGGTCAAAATCCATCGAAGGTCTAAAGTGCTGCCAGGTCTGAGTGACCAACTGATTATAATCAGGATCGTGCAACCATCTGGATTTAAATTTGTATGGGGGTCGAGCTCTATTAGGTCCACATTCAAACTCCAAGTAGATGGGTGAGTGATCAGATTTACCTCCAGATCCCACCCATTGACGTGCACGAGTCAAAACAGAAAGGAGGTCCTGTTTAATAAGAAATCTGTCAAGTCTGCGAGCCAAAGCTGCGCTTCCAGTCCTCCTGTTCCTCCAGGTAGGTTGTATCTTGGTAATCTGAATGTCAACAAGATGAGAGGCACCGAGCTCTGAGTTAAAAAACTCAGCCATTGGGTCCGGGATGGCCAGGGGGCCCCAAGATTCAGCAATACCCAAAGAGAAATTCAGATCACCGCCCAGAATGAGATGGGGGACAGTCATGAGTGAATAGGACAAAAGGGAGTGCCAGAAGTGCTCTCTGTCAGAGCAGGGTCCATAAACATTAACCAGGGTAAACTCAATCTCAGAGCTACCAAATTGGACATTCATCGCAAGAACACCTTGCCTGCCCCAGCAGTTCAACATCCGGGTGGTTTTATTGTTGATGCCAAGAGCACATCCTCCAGATCTACCATGAGCATCAAGTGTAATGAAGGACCAATTAGGGAGAAAGGAAGTTAAAGTAGTAGTCACCTCCAACCCCACCCCAAGCGTTTCTTGCAGAAATAGAATGTCGAAGGGCTTTTGTGCTAACAGGTCTCTGAGGGCCAATCTCTTAATGGGGTTGGCTAGTCCCCTGCAATTGTAGGAGAGACAAATCATGATGTAACAGTCATCAAGGGTCGTCTTGCTCTAAGGACCCCCATAAGAGAAGATTGTGTACCAGCTTCCACTTCAAAGTTAGCCCTTTTGATGGCTTTCGCTAATGCAGAAGGTCTGCCCCGAGATTTGGAGGGTAAGCTACCCGGACCCGGCCCAATACCGAAAACCTCGCCAGATTGAGGGTTGGTTAAGGATCTAAGAAAGTAGTTGTGCCTCGAAGAGTGAGTCTCCGAGGAGGAGACTGAATGGCCAGGGGTGGGCTCTGTAGATGAATGGTGGATGATAGGGGAGAAGGAAGGAGAGGCCAAAGCAATGGTGCAGCATACCGAGGGGAGGTTTAAAGATTTATGGGTCTCACTCGATGATATGCAAGGTAAGGAGAAAGCAGATGACAGATTGAGAGGTTCATTAACAGATACATTATACGGCAAAGAAATGGATGAAGATATATCTTCAAAATCAGAAAACAAAGGGCCAGAAAGAGTAGTACCCAGAATGAAGAGATCATGCTGGGGAGACACCGACGAGACCTGTGGCCGGGATCTGGGATGCGTGGTAGTCCAGGTAGGCAGAGCCGCTGACCGCGACCCAACATCACCAGGGAGTTCAGGGGCCCTCGTCTGCTCATCCACACTGTCCGGCAAGATGCTGGGATCCGGCCCAGTTTGTGTGCCAATGGAGAAAGATTTCCTAACAACCATCCTGCCAGCCCCCTTCCTTGGGCAATCTTTATACAGATGACCCACCTCATGACACTTCCTGTAGCGAAAGGGCACGCCTTCATAGTCTAAAGGTTGCTGCCACTTCATCCCATCAAACATCATGATAAAGTTCTCATATAGACCATCCCTTGTGTCGAGAAAAATCAGGATACGAGCCACTTCTCTGCTTCCAGTGGACAGGTAGGAACGATCATGGTCCAGGTAACGACCGAAGTGGCCCCCTATGTTCCGAAGCGCAGTGTCATTCCAAAATTACAGAGGCAGGCCAGGCAACCTCATCCAGATGGGACCAGCACCTGCATTCTCTTTTTTGGGATAAAAAAGGGGCACCCATCTCTTGAGATAGACGGGGTGCAATTCTAGGTGCCAGTATTGCTTGAGGGCCCAATCGGAGTGTTCAGGGCGGGCAAAGATGAGCGAGAACTAGCCTTTGGTCATGACCCCAACCACCGGGAGAGAGTCAAGGGATTCGCTCCAGATCTCCCTTGTCCATCGCTGAAGTCGCATCGAAGAATATTTCCGGCCGCGGATCTTCCCAACCAGGGTCTTGGCAGCTATGATGCTCCAATATTCCATGCCACTCTCGCTTCCAAAATTTGTGAGATAGTTTAACTTGTTTTTCGTGACCCTGTGCGACTTACTGACCTTACAAACCCCCAGTTCCGGCTCAACAACGGCTTCAGATTCAGGCGAAGTGCTAATCTTCTCCCGGTTGATTAGGTCTTCTGGTATGTTGGTGAAGACCCCAGAGGCCGCCAAAGGTGCAAAGGGCTTCGAACAGTTTTGAGCTGCGCCATCTTTATCAGAAGGGCAGTGTGAGTTAACCCCAAGTGGGTGAAGGCCTTCAGTATGCCGTTGCGTCAAATAGCATGATGTATCTCCGATATCGTGAAAGACCGCCTCCGAGAATAGCGTGGAGCTTCCGATGGCAGCACTAGCCAGAGTGTCCTGTTCTGCCTGCGTGAAAGCCCAAAGACCAATATCCTCATTTGAGGGCGAGCCAAAAGCCAAGTGCGCTAGGTCCCCCATGGGCGAGATGCACCCATCCACGGTGGAATGTGTGGGCTGAGTAGGCAAATCCACCCCGGATAATGGGTCCAAGTCAGACATCGCATCCACCTCATCATGTGATTCCAACCCCCAAATGTCGACCCCCTCTAGAGGGTCCTCCGAATAGTCTACCTCGTCCTCGTAGGTGCTCATGATGAAAGGACCGCCCTTCAAATACCCGCGTAGTGACTGCTGGAGGAGACAGTAGCCCTCAGAAAACAAGGGTGAAATGATTAATGCAGCTTCGGCTGACAAGCTGAGGCCTCGAATCCAGAGATCAGTGCAGATGCCGATAAAGCCAGGCCCGATGATGGGTCCAGAGGGGAAAAGGTCAAGGTTCATTGTTCGGATGCGTCCCCACCAAGTGTATAGGGATGCAAGACCAAGTAGAAACCCCCAGTAATCTACTGCCAAGACAAGTAGTAACCCCAGACAGTCATGGCTGCGCGTCCCGAGCAGTAAAACAAGTGGAAGCCCACAAGAAAAAATAATAACCTCCGGATATGGTCAGTGGGGACCCAGGATACCCGGGTCGAGCAGTAAATCAGCCAGAGTCTAATAAACTGAAAAGAGAGTTACCCGACGAGCTGCAGAATCCGAGGGGCGGCAAGGTCCATTCACCGCCGAGCTATGGTATCCAACCGCACTGAACAGGTAGCGGTGCCGTCATGCCAAGGGTTCCAAAGTTCCGCCTAAGGTTCGGCTGCCTCCATGATCGCCGCAGAGCTCCCCTGAGTATCTTATTGTGAACCCCCTGTTTTTCCGTTATTAAATTTTAATAAATAAATGAATAAACAAATAAATTTTGAAATAAAAAATAAATTTTAAATATAAAGAAAAAAAAAAAAAACATTGTTAAAATAAAAATTTAAAAAACTTTAAAAATCAATTAAAATTGAAAAATTGAAAAAAATAAATTAAGAAAGTATATTAAATAAAAAATAAAATAAAAAACAAATTAATTTGAAAATATTAAGTTTATATATATATATAAAATTTTAAATACACAATTTTAATTGAAATAAAAAAAATATAAAAATTTTATGTAATTAAAAAAATAATAATAAAAAAATTAAAAATTAAAAAAAATATTAAATTCAAATAAATTAAAAAAGAATACAAAATTACTAAATTTTAAAAAATTAAATGAAAAAACTAAACATGAAATTTAATAATAAAAAAAAATATCAAAAAAAAAAATCAATTAAATAAAAAAAAAATACAAAATTTAATAAATTTTTTTAACAAAATTAAAAAAAAAAAAATAAAAACAATAAAAAATGAATAAAATTAAAAAAAAAATAAAAATAAAATCAAATTAAAAAAACATATATTAAAAATTAAAAAAATTAAAAAATAAAAAAGAATTTTTTGATCGTGGTGGCGCAGCCAATCAGCCTCCCGCCCAGGTGGCGGCGGAGGCCGGTTGCTGGGCGGGAGGCCGATTCCGAGAATCGCCCTCCCGTAGCCTTAGGGCGATTCCCAGAATCGGCCTCCCGCCGCGGGAGGCCGATTTCGGGAATCGCCCTAAGGCCGCGGGAGGGCGATTCCTGGAATCGGTCTCCCGCGCCGCGGCATGGCGATTCCCGGAATCGGCCTCAGGGCGATTGCCGGAATCAGCCTCAGGGTGATTGCCGAAATTGGCCTTTCGCGACGCAGCAGGGCGATTCCCGGAATCGGTCTCCCGCCGTGGGAGGGAAATTCCCAGAATCGGCCTCAGGGCGCTGCGGGAGGGCGATTCCCGAAATCGGCCTTAGCGCGATTCCCAGAATCGGCCTCAAGGCACCGCGGAAGGGCGATTCTCGAAATCGGCCTCAGCGTGATTCCCGGAATCGACCTCCTGCGCCGTGGCAGGGCAATTCCCGGAATTGGCCTCCCGCCGTGGGAGGGCAATTCCCCGAATTGACCTCCCGCTGCTGGAGGGCGATTCTCAGCATTGGCCTCCCGCCCAGCGGCTGGCCTCCGCCGCCACCTGGGCGGGAGGCCGATTCGCGGCGCCACCACGATCAAAAAATTCTTTTTTTTATTTTTTATTTTTAATTTTTTTAATTTTTAATATATTTTTTTTAAATTCAAAAAATTTAAAATTATTTGTTTTTTAATTCAAATTTTTTATTTTAAATTTAAATTGTTTTAATTTTTTTTTTGTTTATTTATTTATTTTGTTTTTAAATTTAATATTTTAGATTAATTATTTTTTAAAATTTAAAATTTATTTATTAAATTTTAATTTAATTTAATTTTTTTTTTTAATCTTTTAGTTTATTTAGTTTTTCATTTTTAAAATTTATAAATTGTTTCATTTAAAAAAAAAAAACAGTAAATTTATTGATATTTGTTTTTTAATTATTTGCAAGTGGTTTTTTTCATTTTTTTTTTGTTTTTTAATGATAGTTTTTTTTTTTTTTTTTTTTTTTTTTTTTTTTTTTTTTAAATTTTCTTTTTCAATTTTAAATTTTGTTTTTTTTTTTTAAATTTGTTTTTTTTGTTAATTTTAAAATTTGTATTTTTTTTTCTTCTTATTATTATGATTTTAATTTAAATTTTTAAATTTAATTTTTTCTTTTTTGTATTTTATTTTATTTTTTATCTAAATTTTAATTTTGTAATTTAAATTATTTTTAAATTTTCTATTTAAATTTAAATTTTTTTAATTATATGGTTTTTTTTAATAACTTAGAAAAAAATGTTTTTGATGTTTTTTTTTTTAATTTTTTTGGTTAATTTTTGTTTTTTTCTTTAAATTATGTGTTTTTTTTTTTTCAAATTTTGTCATTTCTTTTGATATAATTTTGGAATATTTTTGTTTTTTTAAATTTTTTTTTTTTTTTTTGAGTTAATTTTGTTTTTTTTTTTACATTTTTATTGGTTTTTTTTATTGTTTATATATATATATTTTTTATCTAAGTTTTGTGTTTTATTACCAACATGAAAATCACCACTCTAAAAAAAAAAAGTTTATGCCGCATCAATACGTTTAAACATTAGCATGAAAATCACCGCTCTAAAAAAAAAAGTTGATGCTGCATCAATACGTTTCAAAATTAACATGAAAATCACTAACATTTTAAAACAAATATTCATACTTCATAAATAAAAATATTAGAGTGTCAAAAATGTGCTCCAAAAAAAAGAAGGTGATTCTGCATCACCACTTTTCAAAATCGGGTGCTTTTTATGCTACCAAAAAAAAGTAGGTAATAGTGCGGTTACCTATTTCATTGGTAACACTGTTAGAAGTGGATGGACCAGGGATAGATTGTTGAGCTGACCTTGGATGAGAGACACCTAAATTGAGAAGGAAATGTAAATCGGGTGTTGTGGTTTCTCTACTACCAGGTTGCTCACTTTGTTCTGGGGATGAAAGTGAGGACTCATAATCTATCTGAATTATATCATCAAGTGACCTAGTTCTAAAAGGATTTCTTAAGTCGGCTTGTGATTGGTGTAGGGCTGCGAGATTTTTAGGGACTGAATTAGATCTAAAGGGTGATCTGAAAACATTTGATAATTTTATCTTAGGAGACTTCCTAAGGATACTTTCAGGGTTGTCAACTATTCCCGATGGATTTGGGTCAGGGTAGGCTCTAGTATGAATCTTTCTAGGAGCCACTATGCTATATTTTTCAGACCCAGTTAAAAAGAAAAGTTTTAACCAAATATGACAATCTTTGAGAGGCTAACTGATCTTTTCAAAAAAATTTTTTAATCTCAAAGCCTTCTAGCTGAGTTTGTAAGATGCTATGTAAGACTTGGGGTCTTCCCAGTGAAGTCTCAAGGTCTGTTTTTTAGGATTGTGGAGTCGCCAGGTGGGAATTTTTAGCTCTTTTTGGAGGTAAAAGGTTTTATGGTCCACCACCAAGTTTATTATGAAGGCAGATTGAAATTTTTTGGGTTTTTTGAGTTATTTTGGTCTTATAGGTTAAGAGAGTGTTCTAAGTCTGATTTAACACTTAGCTAGGGTGTCAAAACGTACAGAGTTTACTCTTATGGCTTGGTAACTGAAATCTTCAAGGTTTGACAAGGCTTTATGAGAATCCTAAGGGTTACTTAGTTTGTCACTGATTCAAAGGTCCTATCATGATTACCATTATGCTTGGTAGTGCTTGAAGAAGGTTACTTCTGTTATGCTAGACAGTGAGTGTTTAATTTTTTAAAAGGTTTTACTCAAGGTCCCACCGTGATCACCATTATGTTGGTGTCTCGTGTTTTGATAGTTTGGCAAATCAAAAGACAAGGCAACATCAGAACCAATCTTTAGAGTTATAGGATCTAGTCCTCCTGTTCTCAGAGAGGGATCTCTCAAATGTTTGTTTGCAAAAGTTTATCTTGTGTGCTTAGAGTATTGATTTTAGACTAGTTATTAAGTGCAGGTTTTTTGTTTGTTTGGTTGGATTTTAGACTACTCTTGATTTGTGATTGACTCGCTGTGTCTTTCAAATGTGCAGGACTGAAACAGGAATCGAATGGCATCAATGCCTCATGAAACACCGATGAAATGTGCATTTAACACCTGTGAATGATTTCCTTTGACGAATTGAAGGCGGGAGGGTCGTCACCCTCAGCCTGCGAATTTTCTTCAGAATGGTGGAAAACCATTTAAACCCTGCAAAATACAAACAACTATTACAAAATCCTGCATATATAGGTTGACTGCTTCAAAGGACGTGTGGAGGGAGCGTGGCCGTTGGATGGCATCATCCAACGGCCGGGATTAATCAGGAGAGATCTTAGAACGAGCGGAAGAAGATTAAATCTGAGCCATCGATCGCGTGGAGATCGACGTTCGGGAGCAGAGGTTGAAAGTCCAACGGAGGAAAATAGAGCGATGGGATGTGGACCGTCGATCTGTAGATCAGATCGACGGCGGAGATGTGGTTACCGGTGTGCCGTAGCCTGGTTAAATGTCGGGCAACTTCGACAAGCGATCACCGTTGGATGAGCGGGTTTAGATCGGACGGCACGCAAAAATATCACGCGGGGTCCACATCCGAACTTTAATGCACGATGAACGATGGTTTTGAAATAGTGCGCGGAGCCACGTGTAAAAAGGTGAGTGGAATCGCTGTCGATTGGGGAAAAACCGCCCTTCGCTCAAAGGCGGTGCAATGAATACTGCGCGGTTTTGGGCAACGGCGCACAACTGGCGGGGACCACCAGCAATGATTGATTCCGCACCGTCGATCTGTAGGTTAGATCGACGATGGAGGGTGTTTTGAAACTCGGACCAGCGGGAACTTTAGAAAATCACGAAAAACCCAAAGTTTGAAAATATCATAAGGTTTTAATATTTTCGGGGGCAGAATGTATATGAAATATGGTTAGGCGCCTGGCTGCGGGGTCTTTGGGCACATGGGAAATTATATGACCGGAGGTTTAAAAAGGAAGGGGGCTATTCGCATATGGGCAATGCGATAAGCGCTAGAAAGACTGGTGCTTGGTTCTAGCACCAAGGTATATGGAGGAAAAAGGTTTAAAGGCTTAGCCCGAGGGGGCTTAAGTCCATAATACATAAAATATACATTTTAATGGTTTTTCAAGGTTTTTCGAAGGAATTTGAGGATTCCGATAAGGCTAAGAAGGGTTCTTAGAACTTTATCAAGGGATTTTATGATGTGGAAAGGGGAGAAACATGAAAGGAGGGATTTTCATGGGAAATGGGGGAAAGAAAATGAGGTTAGGATTTTGAAGAGATGGAAAGGGAAAAAAGGAGCTTGCAGCAGTACTTTGCCTTAAAAATTAGCAGTATTTCAGAATATTTAGGATGTAAACAACAGTGTAGGTTTGGACAGAGGCATGAGGCCTTCAAAAGTCTTCAAGAGCCAACAGTTTTTAGTAATAAAAATTGTTCCTTGAAGGCTTTTAACAGATTTAGCCACCCTTTGGTATAATCAAATTTACAGGTGGCTAACAGGTCCAACCATGTGTTTGGTTTTTCATATTTTCCTGCAGCAAATTCATTAACAATTCAAGGTGAATTGTTATCTCAGCCTTCTCCCGCTCGTACTCTTCATCCGTCAACTGTTCACATATGCCACTTACCTTGGCATTTTCCTTCTTCTCCCCTCTACTGCGGTCTTCATCAGATCTTCGGAAATGAATATCAACAATCATCTTCCCTTTCTTTGTGAACTGCATCTGTTCACGTTTGGACTTCATTTAATCCACTTCTCAGCAATCCTTCACACTTTCCATTCATCAAAATGCAAGTTCTCCTCTTGCGCTTGGCTTCTCTTGGTTCTTTGCCTTGGAATCAATCTATGGCAACCCTCTTGCTCATGCGCCTGTTAAGGTTATTAATAAACCTTTCTTTCTGCAAACTCAACCCTCTGGTTTTCATTCTTCTGTGCCATCTTTGTCATTTTCAATACTTGCATGCTCACAAGTTTGTCATCTTAATGCAAGCATTTCCCTGCACTTATATACACCATGTAACATCAATTCACATCTCTTCACCTGTGTACAGAGAATAAGAAACTTCTTTGATGAATGATGTACAACTCGTACATTGTTTTCATCCTGAATATCACCTCCTTAAATGCCATCACATGATGGTAAAAACAAAGGTTTACAACATCAAGCAATTATATTTCCATTCACCAATCAAAATAATTCTTCTTTTCCCACTACAGGCTTTGTCCAAAATAACGTAACCAAAACTATGAAGAATCCACATTATGCATAATAAATCATCACACTATGCATAATAAACCTCCTCAAATAAACATGCATATTTCTCTTTATGTCATCCAGGATTAGCACATTTTCATTCGTTTTCCATTCAATGTTACCTCAGCATATGCAACAACAGTCTTCCCTGCTGCCACTTACCTCACCAATCCTCTCTCTGGACTTGGTCTTTGGCAAGCACCGGTTCTCTATTCTCTGGAACCTCTTTGAGCATCTCTTTGCTCTCTCTAGGCTTCAACTCACGTGCACACAACTGTCCTTCTTATCCAATCTTTGTTGGAATTCTTCAAGGTTTTGCCCATACTTTGCTTTTATTCAGAAACTATTACTAGTCTCTTTCATCAGTACTTTTAAAACTGTGATATTTGTTTGCTGAGATCTTCACCTGTCCGCAACCTGTATTCTGCAAATATCATCTTCAAACCAGAGTTAAAATAAAACATATCAGCTCACCTTCAAGATCTCTGTGTGATCTTGTTCCATCTCTCATCTGCAATGTATATCCATGTGCGATCATCTTTCAGATTCAAAGTCTGATCTCCTTTTAATTTATTCATCAAACATGTATTCTCTGCAATTCTAAAAAAAAACTGAATCTTCAAAAAGAGCTATTGCCAACTACAAGCCTTGATTCAAATTGGCACTACCAAGACTGCTAAGAATCCACACTATACAAGATAAACCCTCTACAACAACTCCTGCCTTGGAAAATTATTTTTACATTTAATTTAAGCTTACCCACTTCTATGAATTCCCAGGCTTATCTTCATTCCCAAAGGAATTGATTAACTTGTTAATCTATCATTTCATTTTCAATACAAAAATTCTCTTATCCATGCTATTCCATTAATACGGTTGTTAGATCCACATGGAATAATTGCAACTATGCATCACCACAAGTACTGCATTTAAACCACTACTGGGCAAATGAAAGATTTCATATTACACCGCACAAGTTGAATGTTGACTCGCACTATTTATAAACAATGAATAGCGCAAATCATCAAACAATGAATAAGGAAAATCATTCAACTTCCACTTACCCTCTTTGCAACCATGATTTTATCTATATAACGCAAACCATCAATCCATACCTTCGTTTGAGAATAGTCACTAACCCACCTACTCAAGCATTCTACCTTGCTGCGTTACCACTACACTTGTGTGATAATGTTCAGGCACGAAACCGCTTTCATATGGTGACTTGACCACTTCCAAACGCAGCCTTCTAATAGCCTTGACTTCGATGCTGTATGCTGCAACTCCGCACAGTTTTCCTACAACTCATCATTGATTAATTTCAAATTGGACATACATATGGGAGGCTTACCACAACTTTAACATTTATGGTTAGCAACCAATCATCGATGAATAAATCGATGTTCCATTCGGAAATAGAGTGGACGCAGTTTGTGACTGCTCCCAGGTCCATGATCTGTAACAGAGGGACCGTGCCTCCGTTAAATGCAATGTATACAATTGTTGTTGTGTAACCAGCTCCAAAAATAGAAGAAAAGAGATATCAACGCCTTAGAAATAAGCCACTTCGAGGGGGAAACCTCCAATACATTACATAAATGAAAAATTCTTGGATGATACAATTTACAAAACCTCCTTTCTATATATAGGAGTCCATGGGGCCATAATGTAATCCTAGTGAGCCACAATGTAATCCTAGCCGACCTAACAATAATAATTTAAGGGCACAATAATAACAAAATGGGGGTTAAAAGGGTACAATAATAACAATAAGGGGGTTACACTAAAAACAATAAGGGACTATACTAGTAATATAGGGACCTAACATGCCCCTCTCCTTCAAAAAAGTGTTGTCCTCAACGCTTGAGTAGCTATGGGTGCTTCTGTATAAAATTCTCATCCTCCCATGTAGAATCTTCAGTGGGTGAGTTCTTCCACTTGATGAGATACTCTGAAATTGATCGATTCCGTAGCTGTCGAGTTCTTGTTTCCATGACTGCTTCAGGTTCCAATATGATTTTTCCTTCCTCATCAAGTTCTGGCAATATTGTTTGAACCGGAAGATTTTCACCTATAACCTTCTTTAAGCATGAAACATGGAAAACTGGATGTACTTGCGAAGAAGAAGGAAGCTCCAATTTGTATGCCATAGTACCAATCTTTTGCAACACCTTGTAAGGACCATAGTACTTTGGTGATAATTTATTATCCTTCTTAGCTTGCTTGAGGGACATTTGTTTGTATGGTTGTAGCCGTTAAAATACCCAATCTCCTACATCAAAACTTCTCTCGCTGCGATGTTGATCTGCCTGTTGTTTCATTCGATTTTGTGCCAAATTCAGGTTATCCCTTAAGAGTTGGAGAACTTCTTGCTGATGCTCGATGTGATCTTCCACTGCTTGAACCTTCAAATTTTCCCTTAAAGATGATGTGATGGATGGTGGATGATATCCATAAAGTGCCATAAATGGGGTCATTTTTGCTGCAGTATGGAAGGAAGTGTTATACCACCATTCGGCGAGAGGTAACCACTTGACCCATTGTGTTTGTTTATCAGATACAAAACAACGAAGATATCCTTCCAAACATTTATTTACTATCTCAGTTTGACCATCAGATTGAGGATGATAAGATGAGCTTTGAGCTAATTGAGTACCCAAACAAGAAAATAACTCCGTCCAAAAATTTCCAGTAAAAATGGGATCTCTGTCGCTCACAATAACCCTTGGGCTTCCATGTAGCTTTTGAATTCTGTCCATAAATGTAGTAGCAACTGTACTTGCTTTAAATGGATGAGATAATGCACAAAAGTGTGCATGCTTGGTAAGTCTATCAACTACCACCATGATGACACTCTTTCCTTCGGACTTAGGTAAACCTGTGATAAAATCCATTGAAATCTCCTCCCAACGTTGACTTGGAATGGATAAGGTTGTAGAAGTCCTGGGGTCTTAATTGTTTCCACTTTATTTTGCTGGCAAACCAAACATTCCGCCACAAACATTCGAATATCAGATTTAAGGCCATCCCAAAAAAATTCTTTCTTCACCCTGTGGTAAGTTTTTAAAAATCCTGAGTGTCCTCCTAAAGGAGAAGTGTGCAATTCCGGAAGAATCTTTTGTTTTAGTTGGGAATTCTTACAAAGATATAAGCGATCTTTGTACCATAAGGAATCATTTTTCCAACTAAATGTATCAGATGTACTAGGATCTTGCTGCAACTTTTGAATGGGTGTCCATACATCTTTGTCCTTCTTCCATTCATCTCTTGCTTCGGTTATCCAATCTGGTTGGATAATAGAAATGGCACAAAGAAATGCTTCCACCTCTTCATTCTTTCTTGAGAGTGCATCTGCAGCAACATTAAGCTTTCCTTTTTTGTAGATTATTTCAAAGTCATAACCCAACATCTTTGTGACCCATTTTTGCTGCTCTTCTAAAGATAGTCTTTGTTCCAAAAAGCGTTTAAGACTATCATGATCAGTTTTTACCTTGAAGTGTCTTCCCATTAGGTAAGTTCTCCATTTCTTTAGTGCATGCAGTATTGCTAGCATTTCCTTCTCATAAATAGGTTTCTGTAAATACTTTCCTTTGATTGGACGACTTTCAAAAGCAATGGGTCTTCCTTCCTGCATTAAAACTGCACCAATTCCATTTCCTGAGGCATCACATTCCACGATAAAGGTTTTTGTGAAGTCTGGCGTAGCTAAGACCGGTGCATGGCACATTGCCTCCTTAAGACGTTCAAAGGCCTTAGTTGCTTCAGGAGTCCATGAAAATGCATCTTTCTTCAATAATGTTGTTAGAGATGCTGCTATTCTCCCATAATTCTTAACAAACTTGCGATAATACCCTGTTAACCCGAGAAATCCTCGCAACTTCTTTATGGTTGTGGGGACTTTTCATTCCTTAATGGCTTTAATTTTGTTAGGGTCTACTTTAACACCCTCGTGAGATACAATATGACCCAGATATTCCACCTCTTGTACTCCAAAGAAACATTTGGATGTTTTTGCATATAATTGTTTCTCTTGCAATACTTTGAGCACCTTGTCAACATGTTGAACATGATCCTTCCAAGATCTACTGTAGATTAGTATATCATTAAAAAATACTAGCACAAATTTTCTAAGGAAGGGTTTGAAAATGGAATTCATCAACCCTTGAAATGTAGAAGGTGCATTGGTAAGGCCAAAAGGCATGACCAAAAATTCATAATGACCCTCATGAGTTGGAAATGTTGTTTTTGGAATATCTTCAGTCTTCATTCTAATTTGATGATATCCTGAATGAAGATCCAACTTGGTAAAATAAATTGCTCCATGTAATTCATCCAATAATTCATCAATCACAGGAATGGGAAATTTATCTTTAATGGTGAGCTTATTGAGCTCCCTGTAATCCGGACACATTCGCCATGATCCATCCTTCTTGTGCACCAATACTATTGGAGCAGAGAAAGAACTTTGACTAGGTTGAATTATACCCGCCTCTAACATTTCTGCAATCATACATTCAATTTCGCTCTTTTGGATGTAAGGATATCTATAAGGCCTGATGTTTGGAGGAACACTTCCTGGAATCAAATGAATAGCATGATCATGATCATGAATAGGTGGGAGTCCTTTGGGAGTTTCAAACACCTTGGAATGATTGTCCAAGACTTGTTGGAGATCTGCAGAAATAGATGATTTTGATGTTGGAACTTCTAGTGAGCATAATTTTGCAATTACACCTCGTTTTTATTTCTTTAGAAGCTTTGTCATAACATTAGAGCTTATTATCTTTCCTGGCTTCCCTACAATATCCAGTAATTCGACTTCCTTTCCTTCTGAAAAAAATTTCAAGAAAAATTCTTGAAAATGAAAAGCTACCGTCCCCAAAGATTGTAACCATTGTGCTCCTAGTACAACATCAGCACCTCCCATAGGAATGGAAAGCATTGGACTAGTCAATACATATTCCCCCATGGTTAGCTTGATATTATGGCATTTTCTCGAGCAATTTATAGTTCCTCCATTTGCAACCATCACTTGACATTCTGGTGCTGGGTATAGGAAACAATTTAATTCCTTGGCTACCTTACAATGAATAAAATTATGGGTGCTACCTGAATCAATCAACACTATTACCTTTTTCTTCTTGATTGGTCCTTCTATCTTGAGAGTTTGAGGAGTGGTAATTCCTGCCAGTGCATTACACGATGTGGTCGGATTCATTTCTTCCTCTTCTAGGGCTGGTTCCTGGTGTATATCCTCTTCTTGTTCATTTTCTTCTTCCTCTTCACAATCTATGTAAAATAATTTCTTCTCAGCACACTTATGACCTTTAGTGTATTTGCTATCACAATTGTGGCAAAGCCCTTTTGCTCTTTTTTCTTCCAATTGTTGTGGTGTCAACCTTGTAGGTTGTGGAAGTCTAGGAGTAGCAACACTTCCATCTTTATAGATGTGAGTGGTAGGCTTCCTTGTCGCCATAATTTTACATTCAATTTTTCTTGCCAACCTGAATGCCTTCTCCAATGAATCGGGTTCCAAAACTCGAACTTCATGTTGGATTTTATCCTATAAAGTACCTATGAAGAGATCAATCCTGTGTTCCTCTGGAATATCAGTTACCCTTATATTCAATTTTGGAAGTCCTCAATGTGCTCCCCCATTAAACCCTTTTGTTTGAGATTTATCAATTGGCTAAAGAAGGTGTTGCTCTTTGTATCCTCATAATGTGCTATCATTTCCTCCGTAAAAAATTGACCAAGTGACAATTTTTTTACGGGAGCAAAGCCATCGATACCATACAAATGTATTTTGTTCTAAATGTAAAGTTGCAATGCGTACCTTTTGTGTGTTTTGCACATTGTGGAGATCAAAATATTGCTCCATCTGTAGTATCCATGTTACAGGATCCTTTCCATCAAACTTCCTCATATCCATTTTTGGAATATGGTGGTTCTTCCCGCCAACATTAGAGTTTATGAAATCACGATTAACATTTATTTTGTTCTCATCATGAGTTCCTCTACTATCTTTTCACTGTTAGGAAACATTTCTTGTATCAACTTTGTCAAACCTTCCATGTCTGCTTTTATATCATTCTTCATGTTTTCCATTTTAGCTTCCATGTCATCCATCTTAGATTCCATGCCAGCTTCCATGCCATCTATCTTAGATTCCACGCCTTTCTTCAAACCATCCATATTATTCTTCACACCATCCATCTTTGCTTCCATGCCTTTCTTCAAAACTTCCATTTCATTTTTTTTTGCTCTTTGCGAGAGCGAAATTTGGTGCACTTGCTCTTGTAATTTTGATAGATCATGTTGCAATTCTTCATCTTCATGAGTCATAGTAGAGCCTTCTGAAGGCTTAATGGGTGTTGAATTATTTTTACGGGGCATTTTTTAGAACCCAATACTGATATCTATTCTACAATATGCCCTTGGAATCAAGAATTATGCAATTCAGAAAAAAAATACACACCTTTTTCTTGCTTTTGAGGAGCTCGATATTGAAATTGGATTATATTTGTGATTGCAGCTCTTTAATATCCGAAATTCAGCACTGAATTAGCTCTTTGAATTCTCTTTTGAATGCCACAGGTATGACCTAATTTGGATTCTCCAAGACAAAGTTATGTCCAATCTCCCACAATAACCTAATTATGGACTGGTTCAGTAGAGCAAACTTGTACGACTTGCCACGTGTCACTGTTTTGTCCTTCGCCTCTGAAATTTATAGCCAATAAACTATAGTCCATGTAATTGCGACCAATTTTTACGGCACTCCAATTCGATGCTAAGAGAGAGAGTTATTGGACTTTTCCCATGATCACCTCTTTGAGATGAAATTCGGGAGCCTGAAAAAGCAATATCTTCCACAGATCATATCTCCAAAAATATTGTGAACCAAGCTCTGAATTTTTTTGAAGAGTTTCCTCAGGATTTCAGCTTCGTACCCTAAAAATTTTAGACTCTGAAACTTCGTAGAAAAAAATTTACAGCGAAAATTCCACAATGACCTGTTTGGAGAAGCGAAACCCTAGAATCCAAAGCTCTGATACCAAATGTTGTGTAACCAGCTCCAAAAATAGAAGAAAAGAGATATCAACACCTTAGAAATAAGCCACTTCGAGGGGGCAACTTCCAATACATTACATAAATGAACAATTCTTGGATGATACAATTTACAAAACCTCCTTTCTATATATAGGAGTCCATGTGGCCATAATGTAGTCCTAGTGGGCCACAATGTAATCCTAGCTGACCTAACAATAATAATTTAAGGGCACAATAATAAAAAAATGGGGGTTACAAGGGTACCATAATAACAATAAGGGGGTCACACTAATAACAATAAGGGACTATACTAGTAATATAGGGACCTAACAATTGCATCCATTCAATGCCCTTTAAAAATTGCATCTAATTCCATATGCACATTCAACACCCTTCAAAAGTTTGTGTTTGATGCCATCTGCGTCTTACGCCTTTAACAATTTGTGTTCGATCTCAACGCTAAAGTGGTATTCCACTGATTATTTTTTTTTTTTTTTTTTTGATCCCTGTTCACTACTCCGGTATTGATAGCACCAGGCGCCATGGGAAAATAGAAAGACAATGGGGCTCGGAGCAAGACTCGTCCATCAAACAACAACCTTTCTGCTTCACTTCTCCAGTCAGAAACCACCCCCTTCCGAATGTTTGAGACACATTTTCTCTATATATCTCAACGATATTACTTCTAGTGTTGTGATTAAATTCTCGTCCATTGGCACGTGATTCCTGAGCGACAAGCTCGAGTTCTGCGTTCAATCTTCAATCAAGTGCTATGCATTTAATTTCAAACGATTTTCTTTGCAAGAGACCCAATTTTGGGCTCATCAAACAACACAGTCCGCTCTGAGATAGCCGGTCTCTTCATCACACGACCATTTGCATGAATATCCCATTAACATGCGAAAGTACAATAGAATTTTCTTTTCGATGAGACCTGTAGGTTCTGCAAACGAATCGATCGTATTTCTAGGGCTGTTGACAACCACTACTATATTTGTTATTTCATCATCAGAAATAGTGTTGCCTCCAATCTTTGATACTTCAACTGTCGCCAAGCTGTCGCGGCCCTCACTACATGTGGAGCCATGTTGTTGCTGGTTTATGTTGGTGCCTGCACCTTCCTCAAATTGAGCCCGTGATATGAACCGCTCCAATTCTGATTCCAACTCTTTATTCCTCTCTTCAAGTTCTTCCACACGCGATTTGAGACTACTTAAATACTCTCTCGTATAGGCCAATATGGAAGACTGGTCTTTCCTTGCGCAACGACGGATGACTGAACGCAATGCGTCAAAGCTCTCCTTCAATTTATCCCTCCACGACTAACGTAGAGAGGAAACTCTGGCGTTGCTATTATGCTTTCCTTGGATACATATCGTTCCTGCATCCACATATATATACAACATATACATATATAAATTGCAGACTCAACTTCCAATCAATCAAACGTAGGAGAGATTCATCCTTCAACTTATCTCCGACTCTGATACCAAATGATGCAGGGATTCTGCTAGAAAGCAAATCCTAGCATATAAAACTCACTGCTTCACTCAAATATGAAATGCTCAATTGTTATCTCAAATAAAACCATAAAAATATTCAGCTTAAAAATTCACATGAAGGAGAAAGAGCTATTAAATCATCTACAGATATAAAATATAAAAATTCTCTGGCCATATATTACAATGAAGAGCTTCTCGGCTCTTGGCCCTTTACAAAAGTTCTCCAATCATTCCTCACATTCTCCTCACTTCCCACTCTCTCTCAGCTTATTTCTCCCTTACACAACTCCCTTATTTATACATAAATATGGATTTAATCCATTCCAAAAATCTCTCCACATAAATCTCAACAAGACCTAAATTAGATTCATTCTAGGTGTGGACTCAAAAAAGTCCCGTACATAGAATTCCTACTCCCTAAATTTGCTACCTAATTCTATCCTTTTATTTATTAAAAGAATATATACAATAATCCTCACCTTTACACTTTCCTCTCTTCAATTATTAAAATGAATAAAATAATTAATAAAATATCACCCCCTATTTCATACAAATAAATAATAAAATTTGAGCTTAATGCTCCTGCATCAAGGTTGCTCTATTGTCGTCCCATTGAGGGGATCATGTTGTACGGAGTGTTAAATGTCATTTCATCAATTATTCTCTATGTGTGTGTGTGTGTGTGTGATCATTCATAAATTCAATCCTGGTCTCACTTCTACCATACTGACCTCGCACTTAGCCAAATCTTGAAAATATTTTTTCCTGAACAACTTGACCCAACGTAATCTCCTGAAATTGCATAATGTGCAGTTCCTTCCTCCAAGGACTGCACATTACGCAGTATTAATGCTCAAGGATTTCCTTCCCGCCCTTAGAAACTACGCAATCCTACCTCCCAGCTAGTCTCTTGCTACACATTGTGTCGTCTTTATATTCAAGATGTCTCCTTGAGTCCTTGAACTGCACAACTACACAATCCACTAATCAATATCCCTCCAAAACTTCACATTTTGCAGTCGCAAGGCTCAATAATTCCTCACTGACCTCCACAATTACGCAGTTCACCTTTCCAGTAAGTCCCATGCACACTGTGTAGTGTCAAGCCTTAAGCTCTCATCCTGCCTCCTTGAATTGCACAATCCCTATGCCTCTCTCTCTAGAAATGTACATTGGGCAACTTCAAGTCTCAATAATGCCTCACTGAGTTGCTCAACTATGCAACCATCCTACCAAAGCCCACCTAAACTACACATTGCATAGACTTAAGCCTCAATCCTCACTCCTGACCTCAGAAAGCGTGCATTGCGTAATCCCTGAGCTTCCCTCATGGTCCAATACCTAGTTCCAGGTCAACCAATGGTTTTCATGAAGTAAGTTAGACTAGGATATTTTCGGATTGATGTCATCTTGTCATGCGTGGACTTCACTTGTAGGTACTATATCTTGACATGACATGATGATGCCCGGAGAGGAGGAGGCGAATATTCTAAAGGACACTTGTGAAGCTGAAACCATGGATAGGTCATTAAGAGAGAAGAGGAAGGAACACCGATTTATGACATAAGACCAAATATCAGGACCCCATGAAGAATCCACCCCATTTAGTCCCTTGGAGGGTGAAGTTGAAGAGAAAAGTAGATCTTTCATGAATATGAAGTACTAAACAAACCCTTGATGTAGATTGAAGACAAAGCATTAAGAGAAACAACTTGGCATTGCGACTCCATCATGAAGTCCATATAATCATTTTCAAGTTGTGATTTATACCAATTCCGTTATAATGTAATGTGTGTCCATGTGTCTTGCCACAGCATTTGTGGATGAAATGGTGTAATTATCAAAAGAAAGGACAAAATGTAATGAGTGAAAGTCCAAGGGTCACGTGGAATATGAAAAGTCACATAGCCATATATGGACAAAAAAGTATTTAGGAAAATCTCAAAATTCATATAGAAGTCCAAAGGTTACATTAGAAGTCGAAGAGTCAGGAGGGAAGCTCAAGAGTCATGGGGATATGAAAGGTCATTCCTCTTGTTATAAATAGACCCTCATAACTCAAGTGAAGGGCTTTTGGAGGCTCAACCTTTGGATAGATATCCTTAGATTCTATAGCTTAGCATAGGAGAGAAGATAATTCTTTGGAGAAGCAAGAGGTGACTTAATGTTCCATATTGGAGCTAGTGGCTTGCCATTATAACTGTGTACTTGGATCTTTCACCTAATAATTAGAAGCTTGTTTGAGCTGACACACTTTCATGCACATATCGTAAATTTTGTAAGATTGTTCTTTGAATGTTTGTGATATATTTTGTTCTAATATGTACTAAATAAATTGAACTATTTCAATGGATTTGGCGCTTATCATTTTGAAGGTGTGTTGTATTTTCTTTAATGTTCATTGTGTCTACGTGAACTGTTTTTCTAGATAGCTACTAAACCTTTCCTTGCTCTTGTATGTCTCTCTTAGGATATATCTACTATTACTTTCCTTCTAGGGGTTCACTGTTATTTCCCACTCGTGAAATTTCTCTATTTACATACTGCAATTGGTGTTTCATAATGTCAACTTACTTCCTGATCTCAAAGATCACGTGCACACTCTCTTATGTTATTCATTGCAATTGAGGCAAGCCTTTAAGTTATGGTGGTCGTGCCGATACTCCGGATGGGGCTCCTACACCTAACGATGTGAGGTATAATTGAGACTTCACATTGGGGAGACCCCCTTGGTTGACGTATTTATAGCACCGTAAAAAAGACATTACCAACTTTTCTTAAATTATTAAAACCCATTGAATTTTATATCAATTAACATGTTAGATCTAAGACTTTTGTGATCCATAATGTAGATAAAAGAACTTTCGGATTATCACATCATTAGGATTAGGTCGATGCCTCGAACCAGCTAATGTGGTTCATCCTCAGGACAAGGTGGAGAGACTAATCGATCTCAATGAATAAATAGTGGAGATGCATCATTGCTCAGAAATAGATGTTCAAAACTAGCTGTTAAGAACTAGCCGTTAGAAAGTTAGTTAGTTAGTTAAAAATTAATTAATTAATTAATTAAATTTTATTAAAAAAGGGTAAAAGGGAGGGGTAAATTTTTTATTTTATAATAAATAAAATAAAATAAAATTGATTAATTAATAAATTAATTATTTAGATAAATAAAATAAATCAATAAATTAATTGATGATGATGATGATGATGATGATGGTTAACGTCCACTGAGACCAATCTTTGGTCTATTGGACCTAAAGAAAATAGTTATTTAATTTGATTTAAGATTTTATTCCTATGCTCAAAAAGCTTGGAGAGAAGCCTCCCCAGCTCACTATAATTTTGACATCTTAAAAGGCTAGGAAGGTCAGTATTGCAACAAATATTATGAAATTGAGCTCTAATGTGGTTGTATGCAGGGCACTCTAAGAGGAAGTGATTTTCATCCTCGATGTTCATATTCTCATAGAGATGGCAGATCCTTTCCATCCATGGTGTTTTAGGAACTGTCCAACGACCTGTTTCACTATGGAGCTCATGAGAGTTCGTTCTAATCTTGGCTATATTAATTTTATTCTTTGAGCTAGTTAAAACAGAGAGATACTTTTGATCTTCTAAGCTGGGGTTGATGACCTCCTTATAATACCTTAATTTTCTTTTAGCTGCTATATCTTTCTCACACCACATTTTTTCTTTGAACTTAGAAGTAATAGTTTTTTTAATGTTATTGATGTTTTGTAATGCACCATTCTCGTCGATCTCCCAATGGTTTAACAAGGCCCTGGTGTCTTTATACCAACCTCGTTTAAGCCTCAGGTGGTTTTGGCTGGAATTTGAAGCTAGCTTAGGAAGTCTATGGTCTCCTATGCTATTGAGCTTGTGCTTGTACAACAGAAGCCTAGTCATAGCTAGGCTCTCGATAGGGGAAAGACCCACTTCTATAAGGAGAATAGGATAGGGTGTATTTCTTTTAATTTTAAGGTTATACATTATAAAACACTTCTGGATTTGCTCAATATTTCTCCAGGATTCTCTAGAGATGCTGCAACCCCAAACCTCACATCCATATAAGATAACAGGAGTGACTAAAGTTTCAAAGAGGAACTTCTTTCTATCCTACATTACGAGGTTTGTCGTTTTACAATTATTTTCAAGACCAAAATAAGCTTTCCACCCCCCATTAATCCTTTTCTGAATGCTATAGTTCCAGTTGAGCTTGTGATGAATATCAATTCCTAGGTACTTGTAAGAATACACTTCCTCCAAGTTACTATTGTCATACATAAAATTAGCGTAAGTGTCCTTCTTGGATTTGATAATCATAACTTTTGTTTTGTCAGTGTTAACAAACATACCCATGGTAGAGCAGAAATCCTTAAGAAGTCTAAGTTGCTTATCAAGATCAGATGGGCACCTTGCGAGAAGAACAATATCATCAGCATAGAGAAGAAGGATGATGACTATCCCAGCTAAGATCGTGCCAGCACATCGTGCTTCCTCTAAACAACCTTCTAGCTTGTCGATGTAAATGCCAAATAGGGTAGGGGAGAGGGGGAAACCTTGTTTAACTCTGATATTACACTTAATATCTTTCGACCACCCCTCATTGCTCTTTAACTTGGCAATTACATTCTCGTATAACCTTATAGCAGCCGCTCTTAGCTCGAAAGTAACATTTAGCTCTTCTAATCTATTCCATAGGTTATTTTTAGGAACTGTATCGAAATCCTTTCTAAAGTCCACAAAGAAACAAAAGAGATTGGATTTATCATTGCGGCATTCTTCCACAATGATCCTAAGCGTAACAAGGTGGTCCGTTGTTGAGTCCTACCTTCTAAAACCCGCTTGGCCTTTAGCCCGCTTACCTTCACTTTCAAGCCAAATGCTCAACTTCTTTTCCAAAATAATACCATATAACTTGGCTAAGAGAGGGCTGATCATAATTGTTCGATAATTAGAGGGGTTATTTGTATCCCCACTTTTAAAAATAGGGATAATGAGGCTCTGAGTCCAAGGTTAGGGAACCCTTGCTTGATCGCTTCGTTGAAAAGCTTGTGGATGTGGGGGATGAGGACAAGACCTCCAATTTTTAAGATTTCCGCTTGGTACCCTTCAATGTCTTTAGCTTTCCCATTTGCCATGCGTTTAACCCCAAAATCAATGTCTTATAATGAGAAAACTTCTTTCGTTGTGAGTAGGATTTCAAAATCCCTGACATTTGGAGATTCATAAAGCTTTTTAAGATAGGAATTCCAGTCGTGTAAAGAAATTTTAATATTATATTTAGTTTTCCTAGTTAGAATCTACCTCCAGAATTTCTTAGGAGCCACCTTAGAGAGGTGTAAGATATTCTCTTGTCTTTTACGAATATATTGCCTTTTTTCCATTTTAGTTAGGGCTTTGTAGATTTTTATCTTGTTAATTTTGAGAGATTCATCGACAGCTTCCTTAATTGCTCTCCTCTCTCTTTTACAATCTTTGTCATACCATGGGTTGGTTTTGCTATTTCTTTTATTACTTGAGACTTCAATTGAGAACTTGTTAATAGAATATGAGAGGGTTGTAGTAAAATTATGATAGACGTCATCTATGTTGTCTATACTAGATAAAGGAAGCAAATTAGTTTTTAATTCATTTAGAAAGAGATTGTTTTTATTTCTATCAAAGATTAAGTTCTTCTGACTATAAGGATCATCTTCTATGGGATCTCTATGCATGACAAAATTGAGAGTTATGAGTAAAGGCCTATGATCAGGGTCAGGCTCGTGGTTGTCTAAGATGTCAAAATTTATTATTTCGTTGTATAAAGGGATATTGGAAATAACATAGTCTACCATGCTCCTGCCAAGCCCATGGATGCATGTCATCTTGCTAGAATTGGGCCACTTCTTTAGACCGTTGCAAATTATGAGATCCTGAGCACTACAGAGCTTGACTAGCTCTGACCCAAACAAATTATCCCCGAGGTCTTTAGAGCTCCTTTGTATCGGCTAGCCAGAGTAAGGTCTTTGTCTAACCAAAGAGGATTGGGGTTGGAATGATTGCTTAGAAGAATAGCTTGGTTGCTTGAAGTTCGAGCATTAAAGTCACCCATTAAAAGGATATTACCTTCATTCCTTAGGCTAGAAATATCATTCTCTAAACCATTGTAAGGACTATTTTTATCTAGATTCTTTTTCTTATAGAAGTTAGAATTAATGGTAGAAAAATAACAGATTGCTATGTAGGTCTTTTTATCATTAAATAATATACAACTAAAAATAAAAATAGAGATACCTAAGATGGAACTGAGGAGAGGCAAAATATTTCATAAATAAGTAAATAACTAAATAAATAAATTAATTAATTAAATAAAATTTTATTGTATAATTAAAATAAATATAATAGGTAATATGGGTACAAATATATTAATTTAATATATGAAATAAAATTAATTAATTAATTAACTAATTAGATAAAAATAATAACTCAATAAATTAATTAAATAATATATAACTAAATAAAAATAAAATAATAAATAAACAAAGAAACCTAAGAAGGAACTAGGGAGGGAAAAATTTAACAAATAAATAAAATACGATAAATAAAAACAATTAAATAAATAATTAAAAAGTTTAGATAAAAATAAAAATAAATCAATAAATTAATTAAAAATAAAATAAAATAAAATAAAACATAAAAATTTTAAACATAATTTATCTGGCAAGGGCCGGGGTCCAGCTCTTGCTTAATTTCCAACCATCATCACGGTTGAGATTCTTAGCATGGCAATTAAGTAAGAGTTAGTCCTCGACCCTCACCAGATAAATTATGTTTAAATTTTTTATGTTTTATTTTATTTTATTTTGTTTTTAATTATTTTATTGATTTATTTTTATTTTTATCTAAACCTTTTAATTAATTAATTAATTGTTTTTATTTTACTCTATTTATTGTATTTTATTTATTTGTTAAATTTTACTACTCCCTACTTTTTTCTTAGGTTTCTTTGTTTATTTATTATTTTATTTTTATTTAGTTATATATTATTTAATTAATTTATTGAGTTATTATTTTTATATAATTAATTAATTAATTTTATTTTATATATTAGATTAATAATTTTTTACCCCATATTACTTTTGATCTAAGACTTTTGTGATCCATAATGTAGATAAAATGTCTTTCGGATTAATCACATCATTGGGATTAGGTCGACGTTTCGAGCCAACTAATGTGGTTCATCCTCACGACAAGGTGGAGAAAATAATCAATCTTGATGAATAAATAGAGGGGATGCATCATTGCCCAGAAATAGCCGTTAAGAACTAGTAGTTAAAAACTAGCCGTTAAGACTAGCTCTTAAAAACTAGCAATTAGAAAGTCAAATTAAAATTTTTATTAAAAAAGGCGTTAAATTTAGTTAAGTTTTCAAATTAAATAAAATTAATAAAATTTATTTAAATTATTAATTAAATATAATAGGGAGGGTTAAACATTATAATTTAATAAATAAAAAGAAAATAAACAAAGCAAGTAAATAAATAAAATAAATCAGTTAATTATATAATCAATTAATTAAAATAAAAATAAAAATAAAAATAATTTGAATAATATATTAATAAAATTAAAATTTTATTACCAAGGGGGTTAATAATAATAATAATTTTTTTAAGAATTTAAATAAATAATAAATCAATTAAATTAAAATGAGTTAAGAAATTAAAAAGGCTAATTCAATTAAATATAGTAGGGAGGGTTAATTTTTTTTTTAATGAATAAATACATAACAATAAAATGAGGATAAATAAATAAAAATAAGTAAATAAATAAATAAAATAAATCAATTAGTTAATTAACCACTTACTAAAATAAATAAATAAATAAATAAACTAATTTAATGTATATATACAAATATACATTGAGCAAATCCAGAAGAGTTTTATAACTTATAACCCTAAAATTAAAAGCAATACACCCTATCCTATTCTCCTTATAGAAGTGGGTCTTTCCCCTATTGAGAGCCTAGCTATGACTAGGCTTCTGTTGTACAAGCACAAGCTCAATAGCATAGGAGACCATAGAATTCCTAAGATATCTTTAAATTCCAGCCAAAACCACCTAAGACTTAAATGAGGTTGGTATAAAGACACCAGGGCCTGGTTAAACCATTGGGAGATCGAAGAGAATGTTGCATTGCAAAACATTAATAACATTAAAAAAATTGTTACTTCTAAGTTCAAAGAAAAAATGTGGTGTGAGAAAGATCTAGCAACTAAAAGAAAATTAAGATATTATAAGGAGGTCATCAACCCCACCCTAGAAGATCAAAAGTATCTCTCTGTTTTAACTAGCTCAAAGAAGAAAATTAATATAGCCACGATTAGAACAAACTCTCATGAGCTCCATAGTGAAATAGGTCATTGGACAGTTCCTAAAACACCATGGATGGAAAGGATCTGCCATCTCTGTGAGAATATGAACATCGAGGATGAAAATCACTTCCTCTTAGAGTGCCCCGAGTACAACCACATTAGAGCTCAATTTCATAATCTTTGTTACAATACTGACCTTCCTAGCCTTTTAAGATGTCAAAACTATAGTGAGCTGGGGAGGCTTCTCTCCAAGCTTTTTGAGCATAGGAATAAAATCTTAAATCAAACTAAATAACTCTTTTCTTTAGGTCCGATAGACCAAAGATTGGTCTGAGTGGACGTTAACCATCATCATCATCATCATCACAAATATATAAATAAAAATAAACAAAATTAATTAGCGAGAGCTGGGGTCCAGCTTTTACTTAATTTCCAACCATCATTACGATTGAGATTCTTAACATGTCGTTCAATTTTGATCGCCTCCCTTAGAAATGATCTACTTTGGTAACGACTTTGGAGTCTTTAATGCAAACATGGTGACATGATTTCTCCACATGCTTAGCAAGAGCTGAGGTACATGATCGATTGTGCCTAATATCCGTAGCATGCTCTCGGATCCTCTGCCTAATGGATCGACCTGTTTCTCCAATATAGGGAGTTCCACATGAACACGGAATAATATAAACCCCTTTCATGTCCTATTATATTTATTTTAATTACATAATAAAATTTTATTTAATTAATTAATTTAGTTCTTTATTTATTTATTTATGAAATATTTTATCCCTCAGTTCCATCTTAGGTATCTCTATTTTTATTTTATTATTTTTATTTTTAGTTGTATTTTATTTAATTAATTTATTTTATTTATCTAAATAATTAATTTTATTTGATTTTACTTATTATAAATTAAAATTTTACCCCTCCCTTTTACCCATTTTTAATAAAATTTATCTAATTGATAAAATTTTATTTAATTAAATAAAATTTTATTTAATTTAATTAATTAATTTATTTTTAACTAACTAACTAACTTTCTAACGACTAGTTCTTAACAACTAGTCTTAATGGTTAGTTATTAATAGCTAGTTCTCAACAGCTATTTCTGGGCAATGATGCATCTCCACTATTTATTCATTGAGATCGATTAGTCTCTCCACCTTGTCGTGAGGATGAACCACATTAGTTGGTTCGAAATGTCTACCTAATCCTAATGATGTGATTAATCCAAAAGTTCTTTTATGTATATAAATTTACATATTTTGCCCACCCATTCCAAGACCACTATATGTAATATCACATAAAAAATAGGCCATCAAGGTGTAAGTTATCATGTTTAATTCACTTTCACATACAAGGCTGGTTGATCCTTGGTGATTTATCCATAACCAGCTAATTATCGTTGTTCACCCTCAACAAGATTTGCTTATCTCATTAAATTCCCATCTCAACCTAGTATGAAAGTGATGTGTAAGTATGTCCGTTTCTCTTAAAATAAAAATAAAACATTCTTTATATAAAAAAGCAATGTGAGCTATAATAAAAAAGCAAAACAAATATGTTATGAATATTTAATTAGTTGTCCATATAACCTAATATAATTTCATGAAAAGTAATTAGAAGTAAAAAGAAATATGTGAATAACATGTTTAAACCTTATATTTTTCAAAAATATTTTAACACATTATCTATATATAGAAAAAATGTTAAAAAATATATATTTTAATTTTGTAATCTAGTGCGAGTTATTTTTTTTTTTTTTTGCACAAATTCGGTTGTATTGTATTATCTGAAAAGGAGGAAAAGAAATTCCTCATTAAAAAATTTCCCCAATCTTAATACAAAGTAATTTTGTCTGCTGGGGAAGCATTACTTCATGAGAGCTGCTAGAACTGCTATTTTTTCCCTCCTTTTTGAAGTAGAGGCTATTACATTTGTGCTATATTTTCGGACAAACTATTCTAAAAGAAAAATACATTTAACTTTCATTTTTAAACTAGATTTACTGCTATAATTCTAGACAAAAGCATAAAAACCACATGTTGAGTATGATCATTTGTTCACAGTGTTCTCACTGCCTCTGTATCTGCTGCCTTGGTCCTGGGAGGTGGAACCTTGTTCTCATTTTTTGTTGAGATCTTCCCTTATGAATTTGAGAGACTCTTCCATATGATTGCATCGGTTCTTTACTGTCATTACATCTTTAGTGCAGGTATCCCATTGAGAGTGAAGGACGACCATCTCTGCTTTAGTTTGGGCATTGTCTTGTTGAATTTGGCTTCTCAAGCTTTCTATAACCACTCTGTGAGATTTACAGAATGCACAAGGATGCTGCCTATCTTCTAATGGATCCATTTGCTGAAGGAGACTGTGTACACTTTCGTTGAAGTTTTCTCTGTTTGCTGTTTCTGTTGCTTTTGTTACTGTTGCACACTTTTTCACCTTCTGAGTAGATGCTCCTCTATTTTTTCGATGCTGCTCTTCTGCCTTATTCGTTGAAAAAAACCTGGGTATTGAAATATGGAAAGAGCGTAAAATCTAAGGATGAATGAAGGGTGATGTGGGGCTCCGGATGATGGGAGTGGGTGAGGATGAAGAGGATGAAGTGGGAGGAGAGGTGGGAATGGAAGGCGTTGTGAGAGCACAGAGATGGCAAACACTCTACACGATTGGGAGGAGGTGCAGGGAGGGAGGAAGGGGTGTGATGAGATGGGGAAGGGAGAGGAGAGGGCGATGCGAAATAAAAAATGTGGGCGTTGTGAAATCGGATGTTGTGATAGAACATATAGAGGCATGTATTTTATAACTCAACAGTGAGGTATCTCTGTAGAGGGGAGTCACGAGAGTTAGCATGGGGTGTAAGATGAGAGTACAGATTGCTAAGATATGATAGATATTTAGGAGTTTGAGCTTGATAGATTTTTTGGGATTGAGCTGAGATATTTCAAAGAATATAATCATGATATGTCTACTTTTCTTCTGATCTGTGGAAGGATGGAGGTGCTTTAAAGTCAATGAAGTAGGAGAAAACATTATGGAATAGGGATATGAGATGTGATACCATCAATTGTAACTTGTCCAATACTTCTCTGTAATCCCTCATTAGCTTGAAGGTCTTCTTGCTTGTTATTTTCTCTAAGAATGTGATAATAATCAACCTTGCCTATATGCTTTGCTGGAGTTTTGAATCTATGCAGAATTTGATTGAGGGCTACATTTTTTGGAGCAATCTTGCTCACCATTACATGAATGATGAGTGAATAATCTCCAAAAATAATTGCATTTTTTATTTTCCTGTCCCTTAGGATTCTGAGGCCTAAAAGTAAACCATAAGCCTCTGCTTTATTGTTTGAAATTTGTCCTAATCCCTAGTTGTAAGATATCTGTTTTGTTTTGTCTTGAAGGATGACGAGGCCTCCTGATCCTGCTTTGCTCAGATTTTTCTTTGACGCTCCTTCAAAGAAAAGGCAGGCTCTGTTGAGTGAGTGAATCTAGCTCTGAAACTCTGTCTCTATCTTTCTAATTTTCCAAATTTGTTGAACCCTTGTATTTTTTTGGTGGAGACTGAAGCTGATCTTATTGAAGGAAAAACCAATATAGCTTCTTTCGTCATTCTGATGTTGAGCCAGGTCTATTATATGGAGCCCTTTGGCTGAGAGAAACTCAATCATCAATACCCATGCTTTTGAAGTTATTATATTTACAATGGGGATTTTATTTTTCAAAAATTTCCCATTTCTGGCTAACCATATTTTCCAACAAAGAAAGGATGGTAGGTTGCTCCAGAATCTCTTAATTGTTGATTTGTATTTTAACGAATGTGGAAAAATGCCTTTCCATTTGCGAATGAACTGACTTAGAGGAAGGCTATAGTTCAAATTTTCTTCAATAGGTGCCACCATCGCCTCCCAAAAATTTATAGAAAAGGGAAACTCTAGGAAAAGGTGCTGGATTGTTTCCTCTGTCTTCATGCAGAGAGGGCACTGTGATGGTCCACATATTCCTCTTTTCTTTAAGTTTCCCGCTGTTAATGATTTGCTATGTAGCAGTGTCCATAAAAATATTTTTATCTTAGGGAGGGTCTCCACCTTCCAGGCCTGCCTCTAATATTTCTATTCTTGATGCCTTTGATGCTCTTGGATTTTTTCATATCCAGTCTTGATTGAATACTCTCCTCCTGTTGGTTTCCAGTAGTAGGCATATTTGATGTTTTTGTCGATTGGTGCTGCATCAACAATAAGGGAAGTCATAATATTCCATTGATTTATTAGTTCATTGGGCAGATTGGGTTTGGCCCATTTTTTCCAAACACCTTCTAACTCCCAATTGGAATATCTTCCAATTTTTTGAATCCTTCCCTTATCATCCATCTCATTATATCCTTGATGTCAGGGTTGCTGTCTTAGGGAGGATGTCCCATTATTTTATCCTCCCATAAATCTATCTGTTCTCCATTTCTTGGTCTCATTGAGATGTGGTCCTTAATTAAATGAATTTCTCCAGAGATTACTTTCCATATTTGAGTACAGGGTCTTGTTGGAGGACTTTTTTCCAGAATAGAGATTCTTGATGCATTAAGGTATTTTTCCTCTAATGCTGCTTTCCACCAGAGTTTTTCTCTTGTTAGGAACCTCCATGCAATCTTATTTCCCGAGGCCAAATTCATTATTCCAGGGATTTTTATGGAGAGTCCTTCATTTTTGTAAGGAGCCGTAACTTGTTTCCAGTTTACTAGGTTGATTTTTTTTTTCTCTTTTCCCGCCTTGCCATAAGAAGCTCCTGATTATAATTTCAATTTGCTTGTGGATGCTTGCAGGAGCTACGATGAGAGAAAATTGGTATAAAGGCAAGGCTGCTTGAATGGATTTGATGAGGATGATTCACCCTGCTTAGTTTAGCCAGAGCATGCCCCATGCTTGAATTTTTGTTTTCATCTTCTTAGCATATTTAATTCAGATTTCAGTCTTCATGTTTTTCTTCGTGATGGGCAACCCAAGGTATTGAAAGTGGTCCTAATTGTTCTGATAAGGAATTTCTAGAATTTGGGACATCCGCTGAATAATTCTAATGGGAGTATTCCAACTGTAAATGCAACTTTTTCCATTATTAACTAGTGCACCTGAGACATCCATGAAGTTATCAAGGATGATTTTGAATCTTCTAGAAACTATGTAGGATGCTCCACCCAAAAGGAGAGTGTCATCAGCAAATAAGGAGTGATTTATTATTTTGGTTCCAATGCTGATAGAGAGGCCTGTTAAGGTGGCATTTCTTCTACTGTGATCAAGTTTTCTGCTAAGGGAGTCAGCCATAAGAATGTAAAGAAAAGGGGACAATAGACAACCCTGCCTAAGACCCCTTGAGCTTTGAAAAAAATCACAGGGTCTGCCATTTACGAGGGGAGCTATCCAAGGGCCTATTGTGCAGGCCTTGATTAAATTAACGAAATCATCATAAAAACCATATATATTTAAAAAATCTGCAAGGAAAGTGAGATTTACTCTATCAAAAGCATTAGCCATATCCATTTTGAGGATGAACCCTTTTTCATTTCTAGAGAGGCTTGTGTGGAGAGCTTCTAGCACTAGGATAATTTTGTCAACTATTTGCCGGTTGGGGACAAAACTGCCTTGGTTTTCTGAGATAAGGGAGTGAAGAAGGGGTTTGAGCCTACCAACAAGAATTTTGGAGATGATCTTATAAGAGGCATTGTAGAGGAAAATTGGCCGAAATCGGTTAAAGGTGGAGGGGCGGGGATATTTTGGGATGAGGGCTAGAAATGTGGAGTTGGTGAATCCCCCAATATTTTTCTTCATGATAACATATCTTATCATCTTTATTAAATCATTTTTTATGATATGCCAGAAAGTGTGATAGAAATCAATGTGAAAGCCATCTGGACCCAGTGCCTTGTTCGACTGCAAATTCCAAAAAACTGCCTTGACTTCTTCCTCAGTGACTTCTTTGGAGAGGGAGTTGTTTGTTTCTTCATCAATTACCTTTGGAATATGATTTAAAAATTCCTCTGAGTTTGCTTGGCTATCCATTGTTGTCAAGAGGGCTTTGAAGTGCCTAAAGACCTCATTTTTTATTTCTTCTTGAACCTTTATTTCTTGTCCTCCTTCTCCAACTATTTTTTCTATGTTGTTCTTTATCATTATTGTTTTAGTTGAGTTATGGAAAAAGGTAGTGTTCTTATCTCCAACTTGTATCCAAAGCTGCCTGGATTTTAGCCTCCATGTTTCTTCTTCTTGTCTGTTGTTCCTGTAGATTTTCCATTGAATTTCTTTTTCCTTTGCCTGCTTCTCAACTGTGCTGTTAGTATTTTCCAGTTCCTCTTGGATTTTTGTTAGTTCATGCTTTAAGGTCTCTTTCTCTATGTGTGGCTCCTTGTAGTTGATCTTAGCCCAATCTTTCAATTTGGCTTTGGTGGCTTTTAGCTTTGATTCCCATATGTATGTTGGTGAACTGCTGATATTTTTCCCCCAAACTTTCTCCACCTATTGTTTGACTTCTTCATGGCTGCCCCAAAGCTGGTTATATCTGAAAGGGAGGGGACCATAATTTCCAGCTATTCCAAGTTCTACTAGAACAGGTTTATGGTCTGAAGCTGCCGAAGGAATGATTCATGAGGATACTCTGCTGTAGTTGGCCACCATTATGTCTCGGATGAGAATCCTGTCCAGCCTTTCTTTGATGTTTTCCTTCCCTATTCTTCTGTTGTCCCATGTGTATTTTCCGTTTTTTGGAGGGATATCCAGAAGGTTGCATTGTTTCATAATTTCTTCTAAAATCTCTCTGTTTGGGTCAGGTAGAAAGGTGCCCCCTCTTTTCCTCTGCCTTGAGAATAAGGTTGAGATCTCCTCCTACAATGAGATTTTCTTCAAAATATTCCATTGTGTTTTCTCTTAGGGTTCGCCAGCATGTCTCTTTGTCCCTGTAATGATTAGGAGAATAAATATTGTAAACGCTTTTTTTCTTTCCATTTTCTGCATTTTGGAAAATTGTGTTTATCCAATACTGTTTTTTTGTAGTGTGCTGCATGTGCCATTTTCCTTTTTTCCATATAGTACAAATTCCTCCTGAGGCTCCATTTGCTGAAATTGCTTGCCCTTCATAGTTTTTTTATTTTTCTATTATTGTGTCCACTTCTTGATTGCTGATTTTTGTCTCTTGGATTAAGAGGATGTCTGGTTTTTCAGTTTTATGAGGTCTCTTAGAAAGTTTACTTCGGAGGGATGACTCATCCCTCTACAATTCCAAGAGACAACTATCATTATTTACTGTTGGTGGCGGCTGAGGGACCCTTCCACTTATGAGCCTGATGTACTTTCTCTTTATTCTTTGAACCTTTTTCAAGGAAGATTTCTAGAGCCTGTTGCGTTCCCAAGTATAAATCTTTGACTGCTGCCTCATACCTTATTTCTCGGTTTGATTTCCTTCCAACTTTCTTTATATTTTCATTAATAAGAGGAGTTTATTTTTATTGGTTTCGAGTGAGAACTCGATCCAAGGTGTGGGGGAGGGGATTGGAGAGGGAGAGAGGATCTTCCTATTGGGAGAAGAAACCTTGAGGGGGGGGGGGTGTGAGAGGTTAGAGGGATGGGGTTAGGGGAGATAGTGGAAATAGGAGGCTCAGTAGGGATGAGAGAATTGGACAGGATGTCAAAAGTATTGGATCCCAAGAAGGATTCTGGGATTGAGGAGGAGGGTTGAGAAGAGGGTTTTGAGGTCGGGGAGAGGGGGGAGGGTGTGAAGGTTGAGATTTTGTGGCTGCCTTTTTTTTTTGACTTGTTCCCATTTTGGGTCCGAGTTTTCTTCTACAATTTTTTCGATTTCTTCTTTCTTACTACATCTATTTGCAAAATGGCCGTACTCGTGACATACCTTGCATTTGAAAGGGATTTTCTCGTAATCCAATTGTTGTATGTGTGTCCAGTTATCGACCTTGAGCTTGATTTCTTCCGGGAGACCCCTTCCAAGATCCACCTTGACGCATATCCTTGTACAAGCCTACATGTTATATTTTGGTTTGCTTTTGTCTATATATTTTCCCACTGCATTTCCTATTGCACGCACCGATTCATATCCCTAGCAGTGCAGAGGGAGGCGTGGCAATATGACCCAAACTGGAACAACATTTGGGACGTCCAATTTCGGATCAAAGTCAGGAGTCAAGCGGTTTAAATATAGTCCTCTGGTGTCCATGAAGTATGGTCCATTGCAAAAAATAAGATCTCGATCGCTCTTGGATTCAAAGTGAAAGGTATAATAGCCTTTGCCACAAAAGCGGATGGAGATTTTACCTTGGGTGAGTTGAGCCCAATTTCTTTCAACCCATTTCTGAATGGTTTTGGAGGAAGGCCACAAGCCTGTGAACTGGCCAACCAAACCTTTCTTGGCAAGAGAGATTGCAACTTCCCTGGGTAAAGTAGGCAGCAAGGAGATCTCAGGGATTGAGTCCAGTATTTTTACAAACTTAAAAATCGCCGGTCTGTCCCGTTGAGGACCCAATGAGTCAATCAGTGATGCAAAAGCAACCATTGCTGCATCAAGCTGTGCATTTTTTGATAAGGAGGTGCCTGCGTTGGGGGAAGGTGGTCCCGGATCTGGCTCCGGGGAGGCCATGAGGGCGAAGGCCCTTCTCCAATGGTGCGATTCTACTAGGTCACGCAGCGCAACAAAAGTCCCAAATCTAGTGCGAGTTATTAATAAAGTATATTAATAACAAAAAAAACCATTTAATGTGCTTTGGTAAATGACTCAATACACATGTTATGTAATTTCTATAACATTCTTTTTTTTGTTAAATTTCGTAGAGCCTTATCATTTTCTATTTATAAAAAAGAAAGCAGGTTGCAACACATAAAAAGTTGGTAACCTCAACCTGCTCGAAGGAAACCATGTTTGTTGGCCACCTTAAAGAGTTAAAATCCATCCAGTATTGAAACAGTTTCTTTCGTCTACTAGTCGCTATGTCTATTTTACTATATCTAACAAAGTGTAACTGAAAACAGTAAAATCTAGCTGCAAAAATCATTAGAAAGTAAGAAAATCATGAATCAACCATATGAAGAGTTAATAGGAGCCGGGTCTTTTGCAGTAGACCCCGACATATCTACTTGCTGCATAGATTGGAGTTGTCGTTCAATTCTACCAATTCGAGTCGTTGCATGGTACTGAGATATTCCAATCTCTTGAATTTCCTGCAGAATTGAAACCACATTAGGGTTTCCTTCCATTTCCTGCAAACTAAGAAAGGCCTTAGCCAAAACACATTTAAGAGTCCAATAAGTATGGATGGACTGGTGAAAAAGGGATAGCCTCCGTCTTGTGTTCCCTGGGTCTGATATGAAATCCATGGTATCCTCCTGTTGTTTAATGTCTTCTTCTTTGTTATTGCTTTGTCTCTCCCAAACCTGAATTAGCTTGCGAACCTGTGGTGGGTTTCCTGTGGAGTAGATATCAAAGAGATTCTCCATGACCTTTTTTTTTTATTTCCTTCCTCGCTTGCTTGGTCCAACAGTGGGTTTTGGAAGCTTCGACTTCCCTTTTTCCTTAGCCTGACGTTTGACAGGTTGACCTTTTACCATTTTTGTAATCAGACGAACACACTTTGACAGTGACTGAGAAACACCCGTGAAAGTATAAAACAAGCCTGTATATGGCAAGATAAAGTCAACAACAGTATGCTTGTGATCAATTATGGGGCCCACTGTTTCCTTCGAAGCATTTGATACCACTGTATAGATTACCATGCAATCATTGTTGAGGGTGATAGAAGCGACACATAGGGTGAACAGAGAAGAAGAAAATGCATGGGAGCGTAACTCCGTAGCCCAAAACCCATAATGACAGAGAGACTGGCTAATAGAACTGGGGTGACGATTTCCGTCCCTAACAGAGAAGCCAGAGATATGATACAAAGCAGTGGTAACCCTCACACCCCGCAGAGGTATAGTTTTCTGACTAAAACAATTATTGAGAACAGAGTTATCCTACCTAGCCATACAGGCAATCGCATATGCTTGAGATGCCGTGACATTACTGAACAGCCACAAAACCAAAGTCTGAGAGGAATTATCCTTATAATTTTGAGTAAAGGGTTTAATTCAATCATCGAATAGAAATCGAGAAGGAGTTCTGAAGCAAGGGTCAACTAGCGAAGCCGGAAAAACAAAAAACAACAGGTTATCATGCATATGATAGAAGGAGAGTTTAAAGGACCCTTCGATATAGGCATAACAGAGGAAATAAGAGATATTCCAGAATTCAAAAGAGGACCAACCATTACATCGACGAACCACATGCAAACCAAACAAACCACCCAAGAAATTGAGGTTGCCAGTGTTGTTACAGTGAACAAGTAAATTAACAATGTAACTTACTAGAGCCATGACATACCGAATAGTCAGTCGACGTCGCAGAACTGAAGCCTCCTTGAATTTTCTTGCCGAAAACAGTGCTCTGCATCCTCTTCACATTCTGCCTTAACCCGTTATGCATGCACCACTTTTTCCAAATACGATCTGACATGCTTTGTTGACGCCCATAATTTCCATCTGTAGCCATTATGGTGGCCCCTACTTCGTACCTACCTCCGGCCACCTGCAGGCTAGAGCCTTAGAAGACTTTAATTGACGGTGTGGTGCAGGTTGCCGCATGACACCAACCACGTCCCGTCATTCTCCGCTTGGCACCCCAATCAGGGGTCTCTAGATTTTTCTTTATCTTTATCTATGATGAGCTGTAGTGGGTGTAGTTCAATATCCCATGCCCTGTTAGCATGGTTAATGTCCAACTGGTGGCCTTCATTGTTGTAGACCCAATTTGCTAAATAGTCTGCAGCCTCATTCCCTGATCTATGAACATGTGAGGGAATAAGGTAGCCAATATCCTATATAACTAAACCATTCTCATGAATGAGTCTTGCTGTCCTCCAGTTGTTGCTTATTTTTTCCCATGAAGTCCCTTGCTGCAAATTTTGCAATACTCTTGTAACCACCGCCGAATCCCCCCGACAATAACTCTGTGGTAGTTTTCCCGGACCGCGATTATGAGCCCTTGTTTAACCGCCATTAATTCGGCTTCATTATTCGTTGAAAACCCAACTTCCATTGCATAGACCCTACACGCTGAACCTTCTCCTGCTCCTGCTCCTGCCTGCCTTTGGTTTCCTTTGGATGCCCCATCATAATTAAGTTTTAGAAACCCCAGTTGGGGCATCTAGAAGACATCAGATGGGTTCTGCCTTGGTGGTTTAAATTTCCATAAGGATTTAGCCAGCATTTGGGGTTTTTAATTCAACATGGCCAAGATGCGACCTTCGTTTCCAGTCGTCGTCCAGTCTTCCTTAGTCCATTTTTCTACTAGGATGGTCTCCTGAATATTATCCAAAATAACTTGCCATATCTGGTCTGTATTTCTAGCTTCCCCCTAAATATTCTATGGTTTCTTTCTTTCCAGATTCCCCAGAGAATAAAGCCCATGGACAACCTCCATGCTCTATTCAATACTTCACATTTATATACCCCTTTTCTCCATTTTATGATAGTCTGATTGATGCTTGTGATGTCTCTATCAGTTTGTTAGAAAATTGAAACATTATTCTACCATAGATATTCTGTCAGTTCAGAGGTATTGAGTAAGTGCTCTATATTCTCAACATGCCTATTACTCATTTTACAGAGTGAGGGGCCCTGCATTCCTCTTTGCTGCAACTAGTCCCAGGTAAGAATCTTATGGTGGCTTAGAAGCCAAAGGAAGTGTTCAATTTTTGGCCAATATTTGGCTGCCCATATTTTTTGCCATATTGGAATTGTGATGATTTGATGATTGTTGGATTTAATGAAATAGCCTTCCTTTATGGTAAACATTCCTTTTTTGCGGTAACCCCATCTCAAGATGTCTTCCCCATTTTCCGAAACCAATTTCTTGGTTTTCATTTCCTTCTCAAAGTTATTCCATTGGAGTGTTTCAGGGGCATTCAGCCAGTTCCTTCGGCCCTTCTATTTTCTCCATTGCCCATCATCCTCCCGAAACTAGTAGCTAACAACTGATCTCATGTTAGGCAGGTTTGTGAAGAGGAATATTTCGCCTAAATCTAGACGGCTAAATAATTTCTCCCTCTGTTGCTAGGAGTCCTCCTAGAAAAGAGTCGTCTACCTCCTCATATTTCCCAGAAGCTATGCTGTCGAATAAGATCTCTGTTAAAGGTTGCCAGGTTCCAAATATTAGAGCCTTTGGGGGTGACATCTATTTTCAATTTTCCTGCAACATTCAAAAATACAATTTAAACAATAAAAAATTACACATTTTTTCTCTCTCTAAAATAAGTTTGCACCTAAAGAAATTTGATCCTTCTAGACTCATGTTAGATTGGTGCTGAAGATAGATATTTAATAATAAAACCAGCCTAGATCCATCTTAATTCTGGATCTACCCATGGAATGAAAGCTTTTGAGATGAAAACATCTTTTAAAGTGAAAAGAGATTTAATCTCTCTAGACACTTGATAAATCCAAAATTAAAATAAATCTAAACTTTTATTACATTCAATAGTATTTTTATTGTAAAAAAATTACAAAACCTTTTCCGAAACTGACGATCTATTCCGAACCACCTCAATTTGCAATCGCTAAATCTTTTGACGATTCCAACCGATAATTTGTTTTGATAACGAACTCTGGTTACGACCTCTTGTCATGGATACAATGCGGTTTTACCACATGAGATATTGCATGTGAAAAAGTTGAAGCACCTTAAATGAGAATGCTGATCATGAAGCGAATTGGTGCCACATGTACCAAACGTGAAACCAACGCGACATTGTATATGGAAAATCCCCCATCAAACATACCAAAAAGGCCACCAAAATCATGATTATATAGAGGTGTCAATACACGTTATTAAGTTGAAATCCGCACATCCATTCAAACATGTATGATATTATATTCAATGCATATATATATATATATATATATATATATATATATGAGAACCATTAGAGACCATATACATATATATATAAAAGAGAACAATTAGAAACCAGCTCAAATAATTTAACATATATATATACTGTTGTTAAAGAATTTAAAATAACCATATTAAAAAAATTAATTATATATATGAACCATTAGAGACCAACTCAGCCCAGCCCTGCACACACGCATACTATGATATTCTCTTCATGTAATGTTTGCATACTATGATATAATGGAAATTGTCTATTAGTTTTTATTTCAATTTTTTTTTTTTGGTTGGATTAGTTATAATGTGGATAGTAATTTTATGAACAATTAGTGACTAGCTCATCCCTCAAAACATGCATACTATGATATTCCATGAGTGTAATGTTTACATACTATGATATTCTATGTGTGTAATTGTTTATTAAGTAGAATAATTTAACTAACATATATAAAATTAAAATATATATTTTTAAATAGTTTGGGAGAATTAAATTAATACAATATAATATTAAAAAAAATTGATAATTTCTATTTCATTTTTTGTTGGATTAGATTATATTGTGGATAGTAATTTTATGAAAAATTAGAGACCAATTCATTGTTGATATTGTGAGTAATTTTATGAACAATTAGAGACCAACTCATTATTGGTATTTTGAGCCAATTAACCTTTAATTGAGAAATAAATGCACAAAGAAAAGAAACTAAATCACACAAATTAACACAAGGAATTACATAGTAAAACCTTGATTTTGAGCCAATTAATTTTTAATTGAGAAAGAAATGCACAAAGAAAAGAAACTAAATCACACAAATTAACACAAGGAATTACATGGTAAAACCCTAACCGTGTGTCAAGGAAACCTCCATGGGGCAAGGGATTGAAATTTTTATTTCTAAAAAACGATTCTCCAAGTTACATCGAGCCTCTCGGGCAATTACCATTTTAATATTGGCTATTTCATTATGTAACTTCCAAACCGATTGAATGGTAAAATGGACTTACTCAGTTAATTACATTATTAATTGTTGTCATTTTTCAACGATCTCTTCCTTGAATTGTTTTTTTCCTAATCCCTTGCCCATGCCCATTCATCATCTCTTCTACAAGCCAAGAGAAGCAAAAAATCACCACAACTTCTCTACTAAAATTGGCTTTGTGAACATGTTTGCACGATTCTCCTGTGTATGGACCTTCTTGAGAGCAACTTTGCTGCCATCGATCATATGTCTTACAAAAAGGTACCTTACATCAATGTGCTTAGTCTTATTGTGATAAGCTGGATTTGTATCCAAATGAATAACACTGACTGTCACAGAATACATTCACTTTCTCACGTGTCCTTCCAATCTCATCAAGTAGACCTTTCAACCCAATTTCCTCTTTACAAGCATCTGAAGCAACTATATACTCAGCTTCAGTAGTAGACAAAGAAACTATCTCTTGAAGCTTTGACATCCAACTAATTGCTCCACCTGCAAAAGTAAAGACATATCCTGTATTAGATCTCCTCTTGTCCAAATCACTTGCATAATCAACATCCACATATCCGCAAACTGAACCTTCCCCGCCATTAAATATGATACAATGGTCACTTGTGCCCCTTAAATACCGAAGCACCCATTTCACCGCTCGACAATGATCTTCCCCTGGATTTGCCATGAACCTGTTGACAGCTCCAGCTGCATGTGAAATGTCAGGTCTTGTAGATACCATCACATACATTAAGTTTCCTAACACATTTGCATAAGGTACACAAGATATATACTCATTTTCTTCATTAATTATAGAACTCAAACCTGAATAAAGCTTAAAATAGGAAACTAATGGAACATTAACATGTTTCACATTGTTCATACCGAAATTTTTAAGTACTTTCTCCACATACTTCTGCTGTGATAACCAAAGCTTTCCATTTTCCCTGTCTCTATGTACCTCCATGCCCAAGATATGTTTTTCCACTCCAAGATCCTTCATATCAAACATCCTATAAAGTTGAGCCTTAAAGATGTTTATCTCTTCCATGCTTTTGTTCTCAATAAGCATATCGTCAACATACAAGACCAATATAATGAATATTCCATTGAAAATTTTAAAGTACACACAATGATCATACTCATTTCTAGTAAATTTCTAGCTCACCATGAAGCAGTCAAACTTCTTGTACCATTTCCTCGGAGACGACCTCAAGCCATACGAAGATTTCCCGAGCTTGCAAACAAATCTTCTGTTGCAACCTTGTACAAAACCTTATGGTATAAAAGTTGCTTTAACATTTAAACCTTTCTAACTCAAGATCATGTAATGCAATTAGTGCTAACACAACTCGAATAGAAACACATTTTACGACTGGTGAAAAAATCTCATGAAAGTCATGAATACCTTCAACCTGAGAATATGCTTTTGCTACCAACATCACCTTATACCTTTCGATACTTCCATCAATATTTCGTTTCAATTTTAATACCCATTTGCATCCGACAACACTTCTCCCTTTAGGAAGTTCTACAAGATCCCAAGTTTTTTTCTTGGCTAAGGAATCCATCTCTTCATTCATAGCCTTTTTCCACTTTTCACTATCCGCATCATCCACTACTTCCTGATAACAAGAAGGTTCCCCATCTTCAACAATCAATGCAATAGATGAAGCAAAATATTCATACCTTTTGGGTGTTCTTATTTCCCTTGTTAAAATTCTTAGAGTGTCTAGTTGCTGAACTGGTTCTTGAACTTCTACAATTTCCTTTGCATCTTCTTACCTTTTTCTTCAGAAGTATCTCCTTCCTTTCGACTTTTTGAAAAATCATTAGCCTCTAACTAATTTTTTTGATTCAATGATACGTGTTCTTGTTCAAATTTTACAACATCTGATTTTAGAAGAGAAGATTCATCAAATGTTACATCTCTACTAATGACTATCTTACATGAATAAGGATCCCACAACCTGTATCCTTTCACCGCATAGTCATACCCAACAAAGACATATCATTTTTTATTTTGGGTCTAACTTTTAACACTGACTCTTTGGAATAAGAGCATAGGCATCTCAACAAAAAATCATTAAATGTGAATAATCATAAGACTGACCCGACCAAAATTCTTCAGGAATTTTACAATTAATGGAAACTAAAGGTGATCTATTTACCAAATAAAAATCTATAGATACTGCTTCTGCCCACAACTCCTTCTGTAAGTTATCATTGTTGATCATGCTTTTGGATCTCTCAATAAGAGTTCGATTCATAAGTTCAACACAACCATTTTGTTGAGGAGTATAAACAACAACTTTATGTCTAACAATCCCTTCATCCTTACAATATTGTTCAAATTATAAGGAAGTAAATTCACCACCATTGTCAGTTATTAAACATTTAATTGATTTTCCTATTTTATTTTCCACCATAGCTTTAATTATTTAAAAACATTAAATACATCAAATTTTCTTTCAACATATAGACCCAAAATTTTCTGGAGAATTCATCAATAAATGTTAAGAAGTATAATGCACCTCCATAAGATACACTAGGAGATGGTCCTTAAAGTTTAGAATGAATATATTCCAAAAATACTTTACTATTATTACTTATAGTTTTAATTTTTTGTTTACATTATTTTCCATATACACAATGTTTGCAAAAATCCAAACTTAAGGATTTCAAATTAGGAAGCAATTTGTGATTCATCAGTACTTGAAGACTGTTCTCATTCATGTGACCCAGTCGCTGATGCATTAGTCGAGTATCTTCTTCTTCCTTCTCAGATACAATCACTACATCACTGACTTGAGTACTTCCTTTAATTATTTAAAGATTTCCGATCTTCTCTGCCTCCATAAAAACTAGAGTGCCTTTTGAAACTTTCAACACTTCATTCTGGCCTGTAAATTTGTAACCTTCCAAATCCAATACTCCCAAAGAAAAAAAAATATTTCTCAACTTAAGTACATGTCTAACATCAGTCAATGTTTTAACTGTATCATCATACATTTTAATTTTGACATTTCCCATCCCAACAATCTGATAAGATACATTATTACCCATAAACATAGAACTACCATTCACAACTTGATATGAAGAGAACCAATTTCTGTGCGGACTCATGTGATGAGAAGCACCAAAATCTAACAACCAATTTTCATAATTCTGAGAAACATTGCAAACAAGAAAAACTTCATCTACTATACATAATTGAGTAGATAAAACTTCATCAATCATACCTGAATCAACTTGATTTTCTTCCTTCTTTGGGTTTTCAACAAATTCCTTTCTTTTCCAACAATTTTTTTTTAAATGTCATATTTTGTTGCAGTACCAACATTTAAATTTACACTTCTTTCCTTTTGATTTTGATCTGGAAGAAATTCTTGCTTTCTCCCCTCTTTCCTTGGACTGGCCTCTTGCTATCACGGCTTCTGGTGCGGAAGTTTCAATGCTAGATTTCTTCCATACTTCTTCAGATAACAAATATCCCACAACGGAATCAAATTCCAAATATTCTGTTGTCCTCAAATTGATAGAAGTCACAAAGTGATCCCAAGTCTCGAGAAAGGAACATAACAAGGTAATAGCTTTTTCTTCTTCCTGAAATTTAACTTCCATATCTGACAATTTGAAAATAAGTGTATTAAAAACATTTAGGTGTTTTGCAAATTTAGTACCCTCCTTCATTCGAAGGCTATACAAATTCCTCTTCAAAGAAATTCCTTTAGTTAAATATTTGGTCATAATACAATCTTTCCAACTTCCCCCACAAACCTTTTGCTGAGGTTTCTTCAACAATATTGAAGAGAACTTCATCTTCCAGGCACAACCTAATGGTACTGAGAGCTCGAAAATCCAAGTCCTCCCAATCCAAATCTGTCATGCCAACATGTTTCTTCCTAACCCCATTCTAAAGCTTTGTGTAACCCTTGTTGCACCAAAAAATCCCTTACTTTCAGTTTCCACAATGAAAAATTATTCTTGCCGTTGAACTTCTCCACCTCAAACTTAACATTAGTTATTTTTTCCATTTCTTCCTACATGGGCTCTTTCAAATAACTTTATTAATGATAAAATTCTGTTGAGTCCTCCAACTAGGGTTTTCCATTTTTAATTTTTCCTCCAATAAGGGTTTTTCTAAATTTCTCTGTTTTAGTCTCTTTAACTAGGTTTTCTCCTTAAAAAAAAAAAATTCAAACCCCCTACTCAAATTTTTTGTCAAGAAACCAAAATTCAATAATTTTCTGAGATAATTTTCAAGAATTTCACTTTATTTTTGGAAACCTAACTTAAATGTTCATAATTTAAAATTTTTCAACATATATATATGTGTGTGTGTGTGTGTGTTTTGTTGTCAAATAAAAAATACCCAGGCAGTCGATGACTTTGTCTCTCTCTATCTTTTTGGTGGCTCTGTCTCGTTCTATCTTTCTAGTGACTCTGCTCCCTCAATCGACTGACAAATCTTGTCTCTCTTCGTCTCTCTACAACTCAAATCGGCTTTCTCACGGAATGATGGCAGAAAAAAATTGGTCTTGCGGCTTTGTTGTTCAAAATAAAATGGTGGATTTTCTCACAGTTGTGTAGAAAAAAAAAACGGCATGATGAGTTTCAACGACGGGTCGAATCCTCACATGTCAACAATACAAATCTGACAACTTCTGTACATGTGACTTTTTCTTAAGACTCAACAAAACTCCACACTTAATTTTTGGGTCAATAGTTCAACTTAACGGGCTCCTTCCTAAGTGACGAGCTCTGTTCTGGGTAACAGACAGGTGGTTCAACTGCCTCCTCGTATTCTGCTGAGTGGATTTCTCTTTTGGTGTTAGTTCGAAAGACAAACAATGGTATGACTTGCGGTGGCTCCAGATTCCATCTGCTTTGATACCAGTTGTTGGTATTTTGAGCCAATTAACCTTTAATCGAGAAATAAATGCACAAATAAAGGAAACCGAATCACACAAATTAACATAAGTAATTACGTGGTAAAACCCTGATAGTGTTCAAGGAAACCTCCATGGGGCAAGGGATTGGAATTCTTATTGCACAAAAATGACTCTCCAAGTTACACCAAGCCTCTCGAGCAATCACCATTTTAATATTGGCTATTTCGTTACGTAACTTCCAAACCGACTGAACGGTAAATGGATTTACTCTGTTAATCACATTATTAATCATTTTTCATCACTCATCCCTACAAATCTGCATACTATGATATTCTATTAGTGTAATGTCTGCATACTATGATATTCTATGCGTGTAATGTTTGTATACTATGATATTCTATGAGTGTAATGTTTGTATACTATGATATTCTATGCGTGTAATTATTTATTAAGTAGAATATATATATATATATATATATATATATATATATATATAATACCGTTTTTAAATAATTTAAAAGAATAAGAATTAATAAAAATATAATATTAAAAAAATTATTTATTAATTCTTATTTCAATTTTTTTGTTGGGTTAGATTATATTATGGGTATTCATTTATATGTTTTTTTTTAAAACTAATTTAGGATTTTTTTTTTCAATGTTTTTTTTTTTTTTTTTTTGGAAATCTAATTTAGGATTTTTTTTTTCAATGGGAGTTTATAAATATGAAACAAATTTATTTATAATAATTAATTAGAAAGAAGGTAACTCAAATATTTAATAGAGGTGGAACATAGCTCTGACACCATTGTGGTTTTAAGACTTTTGGGCAAACAAATTAACGAGTCTAATGTATATATTCTTTTTGTCAGTTGTTCTAACACTCTCCTCCCACATCTACCCAAGTAACCGGCCAACTGGGGTAAACATGTGACAAAGAGTTACTAAGATCAGATTCAACTTCCTGGGTGACCTTAAGGAAGTGGAATCGATGGAAACACTACACACAGACCTTCCACATCAGTAGCAGGACTCCCAGATCCAACCCAACCACTTAGTTAACTAGCCCCTGGGTCCCATTGAGATTTTAGCTCACTTAACCCCCGGATGCACGCATAAGCCTACATTCCTGCATTTGGAAGGCTCTGGATGCACACACAAGCCTGCATGCCTACGTCCAAGGACTAAATTTCCCTGACTTGTGCCTGTGCTCGCGATATTTAAGGCACTTTTTCAGGACCGCAGTCCAGGCCATTGCCCAAAACTCAATGACAAGTTAAAAAATGAAATAAAATAGTGAAACAATGATGTATTTGAAAAAACCATTACGAGGCCTAAACTGGACCCCTACTAGCCATGACGAGAATTTTGTCAAACTTATCACAATTATGTAATATACATGTGTAAACAACAAATCTGAGCATAGGGGTCTCATACTTATCTAAGAATAATTAAGAAGCATTGTTCCCTTACATCATTAGCTGCAGTATCATCTATTTGGCGATAGATACTTTCTTTATTCATTACAACTAAAAACATGAGGAGAGCCATACATCATCATTGTCATAATACATGCTTATAACCAACATAATAACAAAAAAAATCTCAAGGATACAAAAACCATAGAATCCACATATAAACCAGTACATTTACACATAAAATGTCAAGGAAATGAAATTCTCATTAATGAATGTAAAACCAACCAGAGATGGGACTACCACATTCCACCCGACCATAGATTAGCTGAGCCAAATATCTCTTCAACCAATGACCCCTGTGCCATATTCCAAGCATGAATGTGGGATTCAAACCGAAAGAACCAACTAGAGCATCCCGAGGCTAAACCACCTTACCCTCATTAATAGAAATCATGCTTTACCGTAATCCACACCGGATCACTAGGCAAAAAAAATGAACATGTCATAACATGATTTACCATGATATCCATCCGATCACAGGGCCAAAAAAAGAATGGATGCCACTAGATTTATTCACCTACAACATGAGGAATTTTCCTATCTCCTAGTCTCTCAAGCTTTACCGCAATCCACAGTCCGATCTAGAGATTACTAGACCGTAAACTGAGACATAATCTCCAAGATTTATTGTATATCCCAACTCGAGATTCTTCGGCCCGATGGAGAGCACCCACCTCTTAAGATTTACCACAATCCACAATGAATCAATAGGCCCTAAACCGATGCAACACACTATCCGACTTTACTGCAACTCATAGTTTGGTTCAGGGGTTACTAGGACATGTGTTCTATCATTTCAGAGATCCCCCCCACTTAGCTTCGAATCCATCCAAAAATCCAGCTGAACCAAAGCGTGAGAATCCCATCACACCATGGCTATCTGAAAATGGAAAGGCTAGGTTTCAAAACAATATCCCACCTGGAAAAACCCATGCCATGACGTAAAATAACCACGTGCAATACCATGCATGCAAAATCTAGTAAGGAAATCACACATGAAAATCAATACCTGAAAATAATCTTGTTGTAGCTGCTTGATCCTATTCTTCTTTGCTTGCTCCTTTCTTACTCTTGCCTTCTTTTACTTTCTTGATCCAATGCATAAGTGATCCAAGAAAATGCTAAGTGTCCAAGAGTGAGAGAGAGAGAGAGAATAATGAGAGAGCTCCAAACTGAACAGACAAAAGGTACCAACTGATCCTCAGAATCCTTTTTATTGATGAGGCCTCTATTTTCTTCATTTTCCTCCTCCATGCATCCTGTGACCTTTCACCTCCCTTTTCTCCTAATTTCCATTATTTTCATAAATAAATGTGCCAAAAATGCCATTTTTCCTTTCCAAAGCCTTTTCCTTTTCCTTTGCCAATTTCCTAAGCCATATTAATTGAAATGAAAACCCACTAAGATGTTTTTTCCAACATTAAGCTTGGAATAAGTGTCCCATCAACTGTGGTTATTATTTTTTTCTTTATTAACTTTTATTACATGGAATTTTAACTAGGGATTTTATAGATTCTTCCCCCTTGGGGGAGATCATCCTCGGTGTTCAATCACACATATACCTCAACAAAACTATTGAAAAGAAAACATACTTCCCATGGAACTTTATAACATAGCTCGGTGCAGTATTTGCAATGATCACCCCGCTGAAAAAAACAAACATGACAACATAACAACATGAAAACTATAGTGACATGACACCCATACCGCTTATTGGAGCTTTATAACCTATCTCATGGTGGTATTTACATCCATATACATATGTACATATACCCGAACATCACATCAAAGCATATATCAAAAAATCACCAAAAGATCACCAAAATGTATGCCAAACATATACCAACATCACACCAAAAATTCCTTGCCTCAACTGACAAACAAGAAAGGATACATAACTTGCATCTGATCCACCATCTACCATTTATCTTAATTGGGACCAAAGTGCTTCCATTGCACTTGAACTTTCTCTATTTAGTTTCGAAGCATGAACACCTTTTTTTGCAATATACACTGAGGCTATGACTGATATTCTTCATCTGGTTCCACTTGCAATACAGATTAGTCAATCACATGATCAACATATTTAACATACTTATTAAGCAACGATATATGAAAAATATCATGGACTTTCACTATGGAAGGTAGTGCAAGTCGATAGGCTATTGGTTTGATCCTCTCAATAATCCTGAAATTTCCACAAAACCGGGGTGCCAGCTTGGAACATGATCCAATTCGCAAGGATCTATTCTCGGGCTTGATGTGAAAGTACACTTGTTCCCCAACCTGAAACTCCTTAAAAAACCTATTCTAGTTTGCATAACTCTTCTGGCTATCCTACGCTGCTTTCAAATTCTTCTTGATTACCCACATTTCTTGCTCCATCTTTGCCAACATGTCTGGTCCAATCAATACCCTGTTAATCATATCACTCAAACTAATGGGAGTCTTTAAGCTCCGCCCATACAATGCCTCAAATGGACTCATCCTTAATGATTCCTGGTACCCGTTGTTGTAGGCGAAATCTACTAGTGGAAGATACACTTCCCACTTGCACTGCTGATGCATCACATACATACTCAACATATACTCCAATGTCTTGTTGAACCTCTCTATTTTTCCATTTTTCTGTGGATGATAAGATGTGATGAAGGCCAACTCTATGCCCAAACCTACAAAAAATTCCTTCCAAAACTTGGAAGTGAACTTCGCGTCCCTGTCTGACACAATCTTCTTCGGAACACCATGCAATCTGACCACATCTCTAATGAACACCTGTGCCACATCACTAGTGGAATATGCAGTCTTTATTGGAATGAAGTGTGCAACCTTTGTCAACCTATCCACAAGAACCATGATGGAATCATGTTGTCTAGTTGTCATGGAAAAACCTGTGATGAAATCCATGGAAATTACCTCCCATTTCCACTCTGGAATCGCAATCGGCTGTAGCAGTCCACCTGTATGCCTACTGATCCGGACTTATGAATGAACACAATAAAATATAGAAATACAAATAAACACAGAGATGCAGCATAAATAAGACTTCATTTCATTAATATCACATAATTGAAATATGTTTACAGACATAATGGAAATAAACTAGCTAGGGCACTATTAGCTTATCTTCAAGGAGAGATGTGGCAGATAAAAGCCTATGAACTATGTTACAATGAGGCTAGAAGGCCTATTTATTATTGAGAACCAATGGAAAACCATAAACATCGAAAAACATAATCCTAGGAGTTGAAATGCCAAACTATGGGCCCCATTGGGGTAAATTGGTACATCAATTTCCTAGGGTTGTAACTCTGGAATACGATCTCCATTCGACACATATGATACCTCATTAGAAAGGTATATTAGAGGACTACATTGCAGACAAAAAATATCAAATATTTAACTCATATTTTCCTATAACAAATTTTCCCAAAAAAACGTCATTTAGGGCTTCAAAACGGCTCCGAAAGTTCAGGACCCAAAAAACTGCCAAAAATAGTAAATTGTGCTGCAATTAAGGAAACTAAAAAAATAAAAGAAAACATGATGGGGGTCCAAGTGGATTATGTGGGTGGCCACTAATATCCACCTAGATCATTCCTCCCCCCTTAGGAAGCATTGGTACCATTGCGTTGAGTTCCTCCATGAGATGAAGCAAATTCTGTTGAACTTGGTCCCTGGTGAAGAAGTTGGCCTGCTTTGACAACTTGATATAGCTGGATCCTCTGCTGGGGGTTGTTATTGATTTGTGTTTCCATGATATGATCAATTTTGGATTGTTCCATGTAGTCTGGGTTTAACTCTGTTGGTGTGAGTTGTTCTGCCATGTCGGATGTGTCCATTAGAGGTGGAAAGTAGGACCGAAGGCAATCCACATTGAACACTGGGTGTAGACCAAGGAATGGTGTAATATTGAGCTCGAAGGCATTGTCTCATACAACCTTGGTGATGGTGTATGACCCATATTGGAGTGGGCAAAGATTGCGGTGGGGTCCAGCGAGGTGCACCTTCTGCAAACGTAGCCACACTTTATCGCCCACCTGGAAGTTGTGTGGCACCCGATGCTGATCATGTTGCTGCTTGTACTTAGCATTGGTTATGTCCAATATGTCATAAAACTGTTGGTGAATGTGATGAATGTGCTTAATTAAGATATTCACCTTGTCAGCTTCAGACTAGACATGAGCCAGATCGGCCTGAGTTGCTGCAAATGGCATGCCTACGTCAATGGGACATAGTGGCTGTAATCCAAAGCCCACCTGAAAGGATTTTGATTGATTGAGCTATGGAGGGCCCATTTATAGCTATGTTGTACATAGGGGAGGCTCTCATTCCATGTGCATGGATTCTTTAAGTTGTACATGCGCAAAATTTGTACGATCATTTTGTTGAAAACCTCTGTCTGGCCATCGGTTTGGGGATGGAAAGCTATGGACTTGGGGAGCTTGGTGTCCAACATTGACCAGAGGCTGGAACAAAATGTGATGAGGAACCTGCTATCTTGATTTGAGATGATAGATTGTGGGATCCCAAAGTGTACCCACACTCATTCAAAGAAGAGTTTAGCAGTGGATTCTGATGTGATATTCTTATTGTAGGCTACCATAATGGCCATCTTCGAGAATCTATCGATGACCACAAAAAAAACAGTCATTTCTGTGCTTAGTAGAAGGAAGGCTCGAAATATAATCCATGGAGATGGATTCCCAAGGTTGATTAGGGGTAGGCAACAAAGTATAATGGCCTTGATTCTTGGTGGTAGGTTTGGAAATGATGCAAGCCGTGCTGGATCTGATGTAGTTCCCGACATCCTGTCAAAGGTTCAGCCAATAGAAATACTTTTGTAGTACTGCCACTGTTTTCTCGACCCCAAAACATCCAATGACCTGACTGTAGTGTGCTTCCCAAGTCGTCTTAGCATGCTCACTTGAAGGAACAAAAATGTGTCCCAGGTGACAAAGCAGTGCATCCTAGAGGTGAAAATTTGGAACTTGGTTACCCTCCAAGAGCATCTTGTATGTGTGGCCAAATTCTGGATCGCTCTTGTAGAGAAGCGACCAATCAGAAATCTTGTGCCCACAAAAGTCGAGCACGGTGGTTAGCACCACGATCAGTGGTCGGATGAGGCAGTCTGAAACATTATTGGTGCGGGCACTTGATGTTCAAATGAAACTATTGCAGATATGTGGACCAATTTTGATGGTGATCGTTTTGAAATTTACATGTGTTTGTATGAACTGCAGGGGTCGGTGGTATGTGTGGATGATTGTTTCCTTCCCCAAAATGTAATGCTTCCATTGTCGGAAATCCTGCACTATGGAATGCATCTCTTTTTCATAATTGGGATACTTCCAAACTGTGTCGGACAATGTTTCATTGTGATATGCCATTGGATGCCCCTGTTGAGTAATAATTTCCCCAATAGCATAGTAAGAGGCATTTTTCTCGATCTCAGATGGTTGTTGTAAGTCTGGTAATGTGAGAACTAGGGCAAAGAAGAGGCGATTTTTCAAATCTACGAACGCCTTCTATTGAGATTCAAACTAAAACAATTTTGCTTTCTCTCCTCCCTTGGTGACTTGACTTAAGGGCTAAGTGATATGAGAGAATTCCAACACAAACCTGTGGTAGAAATTAGCAAGACCCATAAAGTTGCAGAGCTCTGTTAGAGTGGTTGGGGCTGGTGATTAGGAGCTCAAATCTGAGCTTGGGAAAAAGCTCAAAAATGAAATTTCTCAAATTGATTTGGTTCCTGAGTGAAGGGATAGGCCTCGGCAATATGATTCCAACGCCACAAACGGTTCAAAAAACGGACACCGTATGAAGAAGTTATTGCACTTTTAGTGGAGTGGGTCCGGCAGAGCACGGAGGGGCTGGCCCTCTTCCCATGGAACCTCATCATATGACCAGTGTGGGAGCTTAATGATTAAGAGCGCTTAAGGAGCCTAATCTCAAGTTTAATATTTAATTAAGCTTCAGTCAAGTGGAGTTTAATATGGCGGAGATTCTGGAGGCGCTCCCAAATTTAGGCGGACTTCCACTTTTAGTGGAGTTAACTGGCAGTTGCCCCACATTTAGTGGAGGAAATTGGGGCAAAGTTGTTTTGGTCATAAATTTCTCATTACTCAACCTTTTGGAACGAATTTTTTTTTGATTTTGTATTTTCTTAGCCTTTTGGACTCAATGGCGTAGGTTTCAGAGTCATTGGAGCTCAGTTTCAGCCTGTTAAGCTTCGAAGAAGATGAAGGAGCCATTAGGGCCTGGAAGGAGAAGGCTGTGTTTTGGAGTGTGTTTCTCTATTTAAGGTAAATGAATAGGAATTATTAGCTATTTCATGCATTTTGAATCTGTTTGGATGGTTTGCAGAGCCTGTTAAGAACTTTAGAAAGTCGAAAAGCTTCATTTAAGTTCTAGAGGCCATTTTCCAAATAGAGTGTATAGGCGAAACCGGAGCAGCCGGAGGCCGTTTTTGATGAAAAAAAACTCTATCTTGACTATTTCAGTCATTCTGGAACCAATGGAAGTAGTTTCAGATCATTTTGAGTACTTCTACATCTCAAGAAGTTGATATGAAGTCGTGGGCAGCCCTGGGCAAACCGTGGAGGAGAGCCATTTTTGGGGATGTTGTGCTTAATGTAAGCAATTTATCAGTTGGTATTTGACGTATGATCATTATTGGATGCAGAAGTAGTGGTTTCAGGAGCAGAAATAGAAATCTGAGGGAGTTTGTGCCATTTATAAGCTCAGAGAAGCTTAGTGCACCGACAGAAGGATGTGTGCCCATGGAAGCCTAAAGCTGTTTGCAGGAATTAGAAAGCCATTAAAGGGATTTAAAATGGTATTCTCATCCCTTTGAATCATTCTTGTATTCATTGTGGTTAAGTTTGGAGCTTGTAAAATAATTTGATTACCTTAATCCCAAAGAGTCTAGTCATGTTGACGAAGCTCAAAGGAGATGTAGCCCAAGAGTTGGGGTGAACTCCTATATTATATTGCTGTTGTGTTTTATTATTCTATGGCTGAATTGTTGCTGATATACATGATAAGTTTCAGCAAAAACAAATAAACTTAAAACACTTAAACAGGAGAAAAGACATACACCTCTTCCAAGCAAAAATTCTGCATAATGTCAAGTTTGAGTAAGGTCATTTTAATTAAGTCTGAGTGTTTACTTCTATTATTTCTTTAGGCAGAGTATGTAAGAGGGCCAGGTAGCCTTTGGATTCATCCTTTCTTTGAAAGGTGACATATCCGGTAAATGCCCCTACAGTCTATCTCTGTATTAGAAATATGAAGTTCTCACATTTTCAGATTTAAAATTTGAAGTATTTGCACTCATTTACATATATGAAAATGGATACCTTGTACCCTTTTCAAGTTCCTTCCATTTTCAGATCAGCTGGCCAATCTCGAATGAATTGGAACTTGACTGGATCCACATGCATCCCCCTCTCATCAATAATGTATCCCATATACTGAACCTGGGTCATGCAAAAAGTGCACTTCTCCAAATTGGTACACAACTTGTGTTGCCGCAGTATTTGGAGGACCTATCAGATGTGGTGGAGGTGCTCTTCCTAAGTCTGGCTGATGTTCAGGATGTCATCCAAGTACACTACTACAAATGAGTTGGTGAATGGCCGCAAGATGTCGTCCATCAGCCTCATGAAGTTGGATGGAGTATTCATCAACCCAAAAGGCATGACCAACCATTCGAACATACCCTCCTTGACTTTGAAGGCAGTATTCCATACATCAGAGGGTTTGATTGGTACCTGGTGATACCAGGAATTCAAGTCGATCTTGCTGAAATATCCCCCCCCCCCTTGAGTTGGTCCAGAAGGTCATCAATCTATGGGATTAGGTACCTATTCTGGACATTGATCTTTTTCAGCACCCGATAGTCAATACAGAGTCTCCAAGTCCCATATTTCTTCCGCACCAACATGATCAGGCTCCCATAGGGCGATGAACTCGGCAGGATGTGATCTTTCTTCAATAGCTCCTGAATCTGCCTCTTTATTTCATCTTTCTCCAGAAAGTAGCACCGATGGATTGGTCCATTGGGCAACGACGCACCTAGGGTTAGATCGATGGAGTGCTTGGCCTGATAGTGCAGAGGCACCCCTGTGAGTGAGGTGAATATGTCTTCGTACTACTCCATGATCTTTTCCATTTGTTGTTATCATGTAGAGGAGCCCTGTCTGGAGGTCGTGGCCACAATCTTCTTCTTGCCCTGAGGGTGGATCATCAGGAAAAAAAATTTCCTAGTTTTTGAAATGAGCTTACTACATTTTTTTGCAGTAACCAAAGAGATGGAGGCAGGCAGTGTTACCTCCAGCATCTAGTACAACTTTTTTCCCAAAGTAATAATAATGGCATGAAGCCAGGAATCATACACATCATGCCACTTTCACAAGTATGGCTGGCCTAATAATACATCAAAAACATCAAGAGGAAAAATGTCACATAACACCTCATCCGTGAAGGGCTTGATGTTGTAGGGAAGGTGAAACTATTGGCTAACGCAAAGATCCCGTCCTTGGTGAAGCCACCCGATGGTGTACGAATGTGGTTGTGCTGTGGTCGAAAAGCACAACCACTTCACAACCTTTGCTAAAATGAAGTTCTTTTGGCTTCCACTGTCGATAATGAACTGCAGCGGGGAACCCTTTACCCACATCTGGGAATGGAAGAGGCACTCCTCCTCCTCTGGATCTTGCAGTTCCTCCCTCTGAATCTTCGTGGTGGAAACGGTGGCGTTGGGCTCCCAATTGATAATTTTCTTCCCTTTGTCACTTACCTTGTTGGGTTCTGATTCAGAGTCGGAGCATGCATCCTATTCAGAAGCCTTCAGCTCGAACACCAATGACTGCTTGGCCCGCAACTCACTTGTGTTGTGAGTGGAGCTCTTATGGAATTCACACCACTTTCCCATGTCCTTCTTTGGATTCACAATTTTGTTCTTTGATTGCAATTTTGGCGGGTTACCCTGGGATGCCTTGCCTTGGCTCTGTCCTCTGTTTTGTGGTTTTGGGGCATGTTTCCATTTCTTCTGATTCATATATCCAAAGTTTCGCTTCTTCTGTTTTAACTTCTGCTCAATCTTGGTAGCATACCGGTATGCTACACCAAGCAAGGAGATGTCGTGGAACTCCATTTCCTCCTAAATATATATGTGCAAACAAGTGTGGTACTTTAGCACCAAATGTTTCTCCGAATCTTTGATACCTAATTTTGTGCGCAGGGTATGGAACATATTCGTTAGCTCATGCACATATTGATCCCTTTTCTACCATAACGTAGTCCATTGTATGTACTTATCCTTATAGCTCCCCACGGTAAAATATTGTTCCTTGATGGCATCTCAGAAAGAATTACAAGTGTGTGAGGCCAAAAACAAAGAGGGTTCCCTCTCGTCCTTTTTCTCATTGTAGGTTTCCCACCAGTCCTTGACATGGGGGGTGGCTTTGAGGAGTGAAAAAGTAATCTTTTCCTAGTTGGAAAAGTCATGAACCGAGATATACCCTTCTAATAGATTAAACCACATATCTATGACGTTTACATATATTTGGACCTAAAATATGGGAATGTCAAATCTTAATTGTACCTTAAAAGGAGTTGCACCTCCAGAGTGGCTGTTGGATGCAGATGCACCGCTGGTGGGCAGTCGTTGAAGAACCTGGGCAAAGTTATCCATCATCGCATTCCTTTTTTTTTCTCGAGGGCCTCCTCGAGCAATATTTTGATAGGATCTCTTTCTCCCTCTTCTTTCTTTTCGCCCCCATGGGTGGTTGTCGGGGTTTGCGAGGCTGATCTTGCAAAGGTTCAACTAGATCGGGCCCTAACTCGTTATACCCCGACCTCATTGGGGACATGCAAAGAAGGATCGAGAAAGAGCATACCCCTCTAATACCACTGATCCTGATTTATGAAGGAACACAATAAAATACATAATTACACATAAAATCAGAGATGCAATAAAAATAAGACTTCATTTCATTAATATCACATAACTGAAATATGTTTATAGACAAAATGGAAATAAACTAGCTAGGGCACTGGTAGCTTATCTCTCAGGAGAGATGTGGCGGCTACATGCCTCTGAACTATGTTACAATGAGGCTTGAAGGCCTATTTATTATTGAGAACCAATTGAAAACCATAAACATCAAAAACCAAACCCTAGGAGATGAAACGCCAAATTATGGGCCTCATTGGGGTAAATTGGTACATCAATTTCCCAGGGTTGTAACCTTGGCATACGATCTTTGTTTGACGCACATGGTACCTTGTTAGAAACATATATCTCAGGACTACACTATTGATAATGAATATCAAGTCTTTGTCTCATATTAGAATAAAATGAATTAAAAAAAAAAAACGTCATTTAGGGCCTCAAAACGGCTCCGAAAGTTCAAGACCCAAAAAACTGCCATAAATAGTAAATGTGCTACAATTAAGGAAACTGAAAAACTGAAAGAAATAATGGTGGGGGTCCAATTGCAATAGGTGGGTGGCCACCAATATCCACCTGGATCACCTACATTATGTCTTAACCATCTGACAATCCAAACACCTAACTACAAACTATGCCACATCCTTCTTTAGATTCGGCCAATAATAGAACCTTTTCACTGCAGTCAATGTCTTCTCATAGCCTGGGTGACCCGAATATGGTTCACATGAAACTCCCTCAAGATCATCTTCTTGAGTTCATTGTTGTCTGGTACATATATCCTGTTTCTAAATGTGACCAAGCCATTTGCTATGAGATAATAATCCAAATCTTGTACACCTGCACCTGTACATGTGCCTATACTTGTACCACTACCTATACCTGTACCTATACTATGCTGCAACCTATGCAAAATATCCAAATATCTTTCATCATGTCGACCTACCTACAAGATCCTATCCGGTAAATCCTTCCCATAGGAGCTCATAGCTGCTAAGTGATTCACCTATACCCTCCTACTAAGGGCATCTGCGACCCTATTTTCCTTCCCCTTGATGTACCCGTTCTCGATTTCAAACTAAATAATCGTGGCCAACCATATAGCTTGCCTGGGGTTCAGATTCGAATGTTCAAACAAGTATCTTAACCTAATACGATCACTCATCAGTACAAACTGCCTGCTAAGAAGATAATGCCTCCACATATTCAATGCATGTATGATCGATGATAGCTCAAGATTATCCATCATATAGTTCTTCATGTGTTCATTTTGTTTCTGTGACTCATAACAAACCACCTGTCCTTCCTGCATAAGGAGTCCACCAAGTCCTCTCTTGCAATAATCTGTACATACTAAAAAATCCTTATCTAGATCTGCAACCTTTAACGCTGGAGCATGTGTCAACAATTGCTTAAGCTACTCAAAACTTGCCTCATGCTCCTCTGTCCAATCAAATTTCCTACCTTTCCTTTGCAACGATGCAATAAGATAAGAAATTTGTGAAAATTTCCTGATTAACCTCCTTTAATAACCTAATAATCCCATTAAGGATCTCACCTCATATACACTTCTAGGAGCTTCCCACTCAATGATAGCTCTTACCTTTTCTGGATCCACTACTATACCCTCCTTGGAGACATGTCCTAAGTAATGTAATTCTATCTGAAAGAAACCATACTTGTTGAGCTTAGTGAAAAAATGATGCTCTCTCAACAATCTCAACATTGCTATCAAATGATCGACATTCCCTTACTCATTTTATAATATACCATTATGTCATCAATGAACACAATAAAAAACTTCTCGAAATAAGGATGCAACACTATTCATCAAACACATAAAGGTAGCTGGAGCATTAGTCAAACTAAATGGGACTACAACAAACTCATAATGCCCATACCTGGTCTAAAAAGCTGTCTGGGAAATGCCCTCTTCCTTAATGCATACCTGATGATATCTAGATCTTAGATGATTCTTTGAGAACACTGCTTCGCCCTTCAATTGATCAAACAAGTCACCAATCCTCATCAAGATATACCTATTCTTGATGGTCACTTTATTCAACTTCCTATAGTTAATGCAAAATATGAGAGTACCATCCTTCTTCTGTACAAATAATACCTGTGTGCCCCATGATGATGCACTTTGCCTAATGTATCCTTTCTCAAGCATTTATTTCAACTGCAAATTTAACTCTACCAACTTAGGTGTGCTCATCCTGTAAGGTGATTTTGATGATGAAGCTGACACTAATACCAACTCAATAGAAAATTCTACTTCCCTGTGAGTTGGAAACTATGAAATATCTACAAGAAATACATCCTGAAACTACTGTAGAACTGGGTACCTACTCAAAACATCTGCATCCTCAACTTCCTTACCTTTGTCACTAGAGATATGTACTACAAAGAACACATACCCTTTCCCACGACTACGCTTGGCCTGCATAGCTGTCACCATCCTAACTGATGTGGATTTCTTCTTTCCCTGTAAGAATCTTGGTTCCCCATTCTCATTGAAAAAAACAATGGATTTGTCATAATAATCCACCTTGGTCCTGTGAAGGTATAGCCAGTCCATACCCAATAGCATAGTGTATGATCCCAATGGAAATATGTGCAAGTGCACTGCTGTAGACATGCCATTTAGCAAAAATGCACAAGATCTTACCCAATGATGAACTCTTTTCTTTGTACATGTAGCTAACTACACTAACCAATATTATGCATGCACTTCTTTATTCAAACCACACTTATCCACCAAGTAAGGACTACCATAACTATTAGTAGATCCAAGGTCAATAAAAATAGAAATAACTTGATCACAAAGTTTACTATCCATTTCAATGATAGATGCCTGATGGTATACTTGCTTATTATCCAGTGCTACATAGATACGAGGAATGCTTTGACCAACATCCCCAACAGTCTGCGCCTCCTGTGCACTATATATCTGAGGTTTACCACCCTGATTCTGTGGACAATATATTTTAAGGTGTTCCTTACTGCATTTCCAACACTCCAAACATCCTGTATCGTCACCTCTATGTTGATGCTATGATCCATGTCCCTGTCTAGCTGCATTGAGCTTATTTTGTTCTGAGGCCTTTCTCCTTTCGGCTTCCATTTACCTTTTCCTTTATCTTTCCCTTTACATCCTTTCTGAGATTCATTCTTGTGTTTTGACTTCTCATTGCATTGCTTAAACTTCCTAATTACTTCCTCAAGTGACTAAGGCTCATCATACTCAATCCGATCTCTAAATGCTAATGGAAAACCACTAAATAATCTCTGAACTTTAGCCTTCTCATCCTCAAGATACGATACATACCTTAATAGTTCCATAAATTTTGTCGTGTTCTATTCATATCTCATTGATCCCATATTTATCTCATAGAATTATTTGGCCTTACTGTCGTAGTACCTTTCTGACAAGTATTTATTCCTGAAAATCGTCTTGAACTCATGCCAACTCAAGTCCTCTATCCTGATGTGTTTGACCCACTTCACATCTTCCCACCAGATATATTCCTTACCTCTAAGGCTGAAGATAACTACTCTAGCCTTCATATTGTATGTGTAATTATGTAACTCAAAGAACTTCTTCATCCCAAGTATCCAAGCTTATGCCTCTTCTAGTTTCTTTAATTCCCCATCAAAAGTAGGTGGATTTTCTTTCTTAAATTCATCTGGAAAGTATCCCCTGCCACTCCTCCTGTAAGGATGATAACAATGGCGATCATAATTTATATCCGAACTAGAACTAGAATAGTACCTGTACTCATCACCCCTCCTATCCAGAGTGTCCAACAACTTACCATCTCTCACTGTGTCAGCTCTATCCAACCTGTGTCTACTAGGAGACCTACTGCCATATGCCCCTTTAGTTATGTCCTCTTATACATGGCTGATCCGAAGTGGCCCTTGGCGCTGCAATTATGACAAACTTTGAAGAAGTATTGCATTAACCTCTGCTTGTTTCTCTTGTGCCTATATAATTTTGCCATTGTCTGCCTTACAACTCCTTGTTTGTTCCTTTATTATTCTCAACGTGTCTACCAAATCAGAAGAGTGCCCACCACATTTCTCATATAATTCATAGGAAGAGTATTTGTAGTCTACCATATTCCTATTCATTTTGATCTCTTTCTTGCAAGGCATAATATGTCATCTAAACCAAATCGTAATAAACCAACGTACTTTAATATAATCTGGGGAGGATACCTCATTTGTAAGATCATCCAAATCAATGTGATACATGTATAAACATAATCATAACAACATATAGACATATAACAAATAAATGTACCAATCTCATAAAAATCATTCTAGCTGGAGTCCAGCCATCACTGCATGATCCTATTACTACATATAGTATGACCTCATGCATGACGACATCAACCATACCAACGTACATGAACAATACACAATCATAAGAATAGACGATACAAAAAAGTACACACAGTAAATACACGAGCATAAACACATTTAATTAGGCATAAAAGACAATACTTGTAACAACATGTAACAACATGTAACCAAACATACAAGGACAATACATGTAAGCACTTGACATGTGTAAACAACACATAACCAGTCATACACTCACGACGACACGATGTACATCACCACCATCATCCTACAGATGGTGACATCACTGCAATCATGACTAACACTATGCAGATGCATCAAGCACACACACCACAAGTAGGAGAAACACATATGAAACCAACATAAAAGCATGACCAACACACCGCCCATGTAGTCCAAGGGGTGAACCATGCTTTGAGACCACTCTGTAACACCCTCCTCCCACATCTACCCAAGTAACCAGTCAAATAGGGTAAACATATGACAAAGAGTTACAAATATCAAATTCAACCTTCTATGTGACCTTAAGGAAGTGGAATTGATGGAAACACTACACATAGACCTTCCACATCAGCGACAAGACTCCCAGAAGCCAACTCAACCACTCAAGTAACTAGCCCTTGAGTCCCACTTAGCTTTGAGCCCACTTAACCCTCAGACGCATGCATAAGCCTACATCCCGATGTTTGGGAGGCTATGGATGCACGCATAAGGCTACATGCCCGCGTCCAGGGACTAAATTTCCCTGACATGTGCCTGTGCCCACGAGATTTAAGGCACTTTTTCAGGCCCATATTCCAAGCCACTACCCATAACTCAATGACAAGTTCAGAAATGAAATAAAAAAGTGAAACAATGATGTATTTTCAAAAACCGTGATAAGGCCTAAAATGGACCCCTACTAGCCATGATAAGCATTTCGTCAAACATACCATAGATATGTAATATATAGGTGTAAACAACATATCTAGGCATAGGGGTCTCATACTTATCTGAGAATCGCTAAGAAGAATTGTTCCCTTACATCATTAGCTACAATATCGTCTATTTGGTCATAGATACATTGTTTATTTATTACAAATAAAACATGAGGAAAGACATACATCATCACTATCATAATGCATGCTTATAACCAATATAATAACAACAAAAATCTCAAGGATACAATAGCCATAGAATCCACATGTAAACCAATATTACATTTACACATAAAATGTCAAGGAAATGAACTTCTCATTAATGAATTTAAAACTAACTAGAGATGGGACTACCACGTTCCACCCGACCATAGATTGGCTAAGCCAAATATCTCTTCATCAAATCACTCCCGTGCCATATTCGAAGCATGAATGTGGGACTCAAACTGAAAGAACCAACCAGGGAATCTCGAGGCTAAACCACCTCACCCTCATCAATAGAAATTATGCTTTACCATAATCCAAAACAGATCATTAGGCCAAAACAATGAACATGTCATAATAGGCTTTACTATGATCTCCACCCAATGGCAAAAACAAGCATGAATGCCACCATATTTCTCCACCTACACCGTGAGGAATTTTCCTGTCTCCTAGTCTCTCAGGATTTACCGCAATCCATAGTCTGATCCAGGGATTATTAGGACCTAGATTTTCAGTATATCCCAACCTAGGATTCCTATGCCTGATGGAGAGCACCCACCTCTAAGTATGTACCACAATCCACATCGGATCACTAGGCCCTAAACCGAGGCAACACACTATCCTGCTTTACTACAACACACAATCCAGTTCAGGGGTTACTAGGCCATGTGTTCTGTCATTTCAGAGATCCACCCCACTCAGATTTGAATCCATTCGACAATCCAGCTCAACCTAACACATGAGAATACCATCACACCATGGCTATCTGGAAATGGCAAGGCTAGGTTGAAAAACAATGTCACACCTGGCAAAACCCATGCCATGATAGAAAAGAACCACATGAAATACCATGCATGCCAAATCTAGCAAGGAAACCACACATGAAAATCAATACCTCCAAAGAATCCTCCTGTAGCTGCTTGATCCTGATCTTCCTTGCTTGCTCCTTTCTTCCTCTTGCCTTCTTTTCCTTTCTTGATCCGATAACGAAGTGCTCCAAGAAAACTCTAAGTGTCCAAGAGTGAGTGAGAGAGAGATAATAATAAGAGAGCTCCAACAATGAATTGAAAAAAGCTACCAACTGATCCTTAGAAGCCTTTTTATTGATGAGGGCTCTACTTTCTTCATTTTCCTCCTCACATGCAGCCTGTGACATTTCACCTCCCCTTTATCCTAATTTCCATTATTTTCATAAATAAATGTGCCAAAATTTCCATTTTTCCTTTCCAAAGCCTTTGCCTTTGGTTTTTCCTTTACCAATTTCCTTATCCATATTAACCGAAATGAACACCCACTAGGATGTTTTTCACCACATTTAGCTTGGAATAAGTGCCCCATCAACAATGGTTATTATTTTTACCTTTATTAACTTTTATTACATGGAATTTTCACCAGGGTTGTTATAGATGTTTAACTATTAAATATAAATTTGGTTATTGATACTGTTATAATCACAAAACACCAAGAGAGCTGGTGGTGTTTAAAGACACCTTTGTTGTGACCCTACTATTCATTAGGACAAATTAACATGGAGGATTTCTATCTTTAAATAGGCTACATTAGATATTATTACGATGGGAAAAAACATGGGTTATCATAATCCTGGAGCTCTAAAACCGCTAGTAAAATGACAGAGTCAAGTTTACTCGAACCACCATAACAATCCCCCCTCGCCCCCCCCCCGTCGCCTTTAAACTTGTCTCAGCACTACAAGGAAAAGACCCTCTAGTGGATGTTTTTGAGGAACCCCTTATAAAAATACCCCAGACATCCGTTTCTAGCGGAGGTTCCTAGAGGAGTTTGGCAGGCGGAGGTTTTTCTGGATGTATTTCGTTCGGTGCTCCTATCACTGTAAAACGCACCGGTGCGTTCAACATGAGAAAGCATCAGTGTAGTTAAAACATTGGCAAACCGGATACAATGCGCTCCGTACACACCTTCCCGGTGCGTTGTATTTTTGTAGCATACCGGTACTTTACATAACTTCCGCACCGACGCCTCATAAAAAGCACGCGAAAACCGAAATTTCCCCGGTCACCTTTAAATGCACCAAATCGCCCTGAAATATCCGCACACCAGTATAGGGTTAAATAAATAAAAAATTACGGCTAAAAAACCACACAAAACATAGGCACATCGGGCACCGTGTGCTCCTAACACACCTGCCCAGTGCGTCATATTCCTGTAGAGCACCGGTTCCTCACAGATTTTTCACATCGGTGCTTCAGAAAACATGCACGAAAACAGAAACCGCCCGGTGTGGAATAAAGAAAACATAACGGGGTGCCCATGAACCCTGCGCACTGGTAGAGGGTTAAATAAAAAAAGAAATTACGGCCAAAAAACCGCACAAAACGTTGGCACACTGGAAACCGTGCACTTCATACACACCCACCCGGTGCCTTATCTTAAGGAACTGCACCAGTGCATGTCAAATCGTCAGCACCAACATGTCATAAAAAGCACGTGAAAAAAGAAACCACTTGAGGTGGAATGACATAAATGCATCGGGGAACCTATAAACTCTGCGCACCGGAACAGGGTTATATAAAAAATAAATGACAGCCAAAAAACCGCACAAAACATTGGCTCACAGGACACCATGCCCGGTGCGTCATATTACTGTAGAGTACTAGTGCATTACAACTATGCTGCATTAGTGCCTCATAAAAGCGTGCGAAAATAGAAACTGCTTGCGGCAGCATAGTGCAAACGCACCGGTACGCCAATAAAAACCCCACGCACCAGAACAGGGTTAAATAAAAGAAATTACGGCAAAAAAAACACATTTTTCACTTTTGTCAGTGCTACAGAGCTCTCAAGCACCGGTGCAAGTTATCCTTGTTTGAGCCGCCCTGACATCCATGCTCCCATTGCACTCATCGCATGCACTTTTGCTGTGCATTCCCACCAATCTCCAACTTGAATTTTGTAAAACAGTGGACAAATTTTCTTTTGCAAATTCTACAGCCAATATGCCTCCTCGATGGGTAAATGTACAGGTATTTTTCTTTTTCTTCCATAATCAAGCCTTTTAGCAGACTAGAATTTCAAAAAACCTTAAAATTAACCGTTAAAAAAAAAAAAAAGTGTCGCGCGGTGCGCTTGAGCCATTCGGCTCTCAACGATTTGCGGTGCTACTTATAAATTTACAGGCCGCATTGCCACCAGTGCTAACAGTATCCGCACCGGTTCCGGGGTGGTACTGATAGGTGCACCATGTTATTTTAATAAATTTTAAAAAGTGCAGTGTGTTCGTTTACCAGGCCGCACCATTGAGAATGTGGTATCGCGGCAACACGGTGCATTACCATAATTATCCACCCCGGGGCGCGTAATGTTGTCAGTGCACCGGATACCACAATTCAACATCGTCAACGGTTTGGCCTGGTAAGCTGGTGCTAAGGGTCCCCACACTGGTTCCGGGGCAGTACCAAAGGCACATCGTGTTATTTTATTTTATTTTTAAAAGATCGGTGCGATCGGTTACCTGGTTACACCATTGACCTAGTTGAATAGTGGTAACACGGTGCATTGATCGAAATAACCGCCCCGAGACAACTATTTTTTTCAGTGCACGGCTTACCTTATTTTCCTGCGTTAACGATGCGGTGTTTTAAAATACCACATCGACGACTATGTACGGTGGCAAGAGGGTGGTGCGCTGACTTAGCTATACGCCTTGGGGCATATAGTGTAGTCAGCGCACCGCCCTCCTGACACCACACGTAGTCAACGGTGCACTAAAAACATTTTCTAGAGCACCGCCCCCGGTGCACTGAATATCATTAGGTGCACCATCCCCAGTGCTCTCAGTTGAAAGATGCACCGGGACCGGTGCATGACTATGTTTTTGGCGCACCAACTATTTTTTTATTTATTTTTCAAAAAATATTTATATACGTATATTTCTAAATACATGTGTCATTTAATAAAAAATTGTGTTTAATATGTCAATCATTCAGATACATGAAAGGAGAGAAGAGGGGAAACAACAACAACAACAGGCAGAATAATATAACATGGTTTGCCTGTGGGAGGAAAGAGAGAGGGAGAGAGATGCATACCCTCGCCCTATTACAGCAGTGATGCAGGGGCTCCTAAGGCAGGTAGGCCTCCTCAAGTTCTCTGAGGCGGCTACTTCCCTAAAGTCCCATAGTTTGTTTTTGAGACATCTTATCCGAATGTGGAATGCCCAACAATAGGCTTTCTGGGTTGGTATCAACCAGTGGTACATTCCCACTGAGGAGGATATATAATTTATTACAGGGCTATCGAGGAGAGGGGTGGATTTTCCCTCATTCCCCAAGGTTCTAGCTGGCTCTATAGTAGGGAGTCAGTTAGTTTACTCCCAGAGATACATAGGAGAAAATTTAGTATCTCCTGTAGATTTTTGGGTCGCTGGAGTCAGTTACGTATTGGTGTGTTTGGTTGTGAGGAGGTCCAGTGTCTCTCACTTATCATTTCGACCATTTCACACAACACCAGTGACGGGCAACGCATTAGTTGCTTGCTTTTATATTATGTTGATTATTTAGTACAACAACCACAACTTGTGAGGTGGTCTGCCATTTTTTTGTGGCAGTTCTTTACAAAATTAGATATATGTCGTGCTCATGCACAAGGGAGGGTCAAATTCCCTTTTTCTTCATAGCTTTTTTGTTTATTTTCGAGAGGTTTCCAGAGACAAGGCCTAGTTTTATTCGGTAGCCTCGTAGGTCGATTACTGAGGCACATATGTACATGTGGGGGTAGATGATGCCCAAGAGGGAGGAGACTCTATTTCCAACGAGGATATTAGATGATGCACTGGAGTTGCTAGCCAGTGTTGATGAGCATCCCTTCATTATGGTCCCCTATCCCTATGCGGGGTTGGATTGGCGAGGGTGTGCTAATATCCTCTTCACAGCTGATAAGCCACCAGATGATAGAGGTAATATTATTGTTTTATTTAAATTTATTCTAACATGTTATTTAACTTGTTTTTATTAAATTGTGTAATGAATTTGTCTAATTATTGTTGTGTACTTGTATATATTTTGCAAACATTGGCTCTTTTGATGGCGAGGAGATGCCGCCACCACCACATGATCCAGGTGTGGATCCTGATGACGATGAGGGCATGCCAGATGCCAAGGATCATCAGGAGGTCGGTGCAGAGAGACCTGCTCTTGTTGGTGCGCTGGTGCGTGGTCGACTTAGTTATGCTAGAGACATGATGGAGTTGGGTGACCATCTCATTGCATTGATTATTAAGGCAGGCATCAGGCCCACTCATTACAGATACATAAAGGCCGATGACAGGCTATTACAGATGTGGAGAGGCATGCCACATGACATGTATAGCCTGATGCGGCATGTCGTAGGAGTTACGACATGTTTTACACGACTGAGGAGGACTGTTGCACGTTACGATCGAGCCGCAACATGTGATGGATAGTCTGCGAGGCACAATGTACCATCATCTCATGATTGTTCACCTCGCACCGTGTGAGATGAGCATGAGCCTCCACTATCATCTAGCAGCAATCATCATGGAGATGAGGCTGGACCATCGGCCATGTCCAATCAGCAGCCTACAGCACCCATCAGTACTCGTGATCATGAGAAAGCAGCATTGACTCATGAGAAGGCCTCCACTAGTACTGATATTGATGTTGTACTACCACCAGCTGATCCATGAAATTTATATTACAGTTGTATATTTTAACATTATTCAATTATATATATATATATATATATATATGGTCCATGTATTTATGTTCATGTTGCAGTTGTACTTAATTTACATGTTGGTGATCATCATGATGTGTCTGTTGTTAGGTCATGTTAGATATGTTCATTTAATGTGCAGCTTGCAAATAGATGTGTATGTGATAGCATGAGTTATTTGACATGAGATGTATATTTGATGTTTGTGTTGTGATGATGTTAATATATAATGTTAATTGTGTTTTGTTAGAAGATCATGATCACGATGATGCAGTTAGTGATTTTGAATGTGTTTTTTAGTCAAACATGATGTTTTTATGATGGTTATCATGAACGTGATGTTTATTAATTAATTTAATACTAAATGATCATGATATTGTAAAATTGTAATATTTGTAATTCTAATTATAGTTAAAATTGTAAAATTGTAAATGTAATGGTATGTATGTAAATTTGTAAAATCGTAATTGTAATTTTTTAATTTGTAAAATTGTAATTGTAATTGTAATTTTTTAATTTTTAAAATTGTAATTGCATATATGTAAAATTATAAAATTGTAATTGTAATTGTAATTGTACGTGAAATTGTAAAATTGTAATTGTAATTCTAATTGTAATTGCAATTCTAATTCTAATTCTAATTGTTATTGTATGTAAAATATTTGTAAAATTTTAATTGTATTAATGTCAAATGAATTTATTAAAATTTTTAAATTTGTAAATTTGTAAATTTTGAATAATTGTAAAATAATAAATGTAGAATAATATGATTTATTGTAACATAACAAAGTTTAGAACATAATGCAAATAAATCCATGTACTTTAGAATTATCATTATTTTATTATGATCTTAGATAAAAAAAGAAAGAATTAGTTTATATGGTACGCCATTGTTTTTGAGATCAACATAATTGCAAATTATCAAGTGAATTATTGATTTTAACATTAACACAATGCAAATTACCAATTAATTCAAAATACATATTATATTAATATTTCGAAAAACCCATCTTAAAAAGTATAAATATTGATGAAATAACACATGTACCATATCACTCTCGGTTCTCATGATCACCCTCATTATCTTCTAGCTCGCACGGCATGATAACACTATTGTTCTCAAAAATATGTTTTGATCTAGGGTCATGTGTCAATGCGAACCACCAATCCCTATCCAACACATCTGGGTAAAAAAACACTTGATTGCAGTGTTTAGGGAAAACATAGGGCTCCTTAGCTTCATCCCACATTTTTCTAGAGTTGATACATATCAACCTACTATTGCGATCTTCCTTTACATTATTCCGATCAAAGGTGTCCCACCACTTGCATCTAAAAATAACACATTGGAAAGAAGAAAAATCCACTTCAATGATCTCATGTACCTTTCTGACGTAACCTAACGTCCCTCGTACTAGGTTCTGATCACGGTGACTAGATTGACTAGATTGATCGAACTCGACTTCCACTCCACAGTGTTGTGTGATGTTTCCAGCATTGACATTTTCTGTGTGAAAATGGTGTCCATATGCCCACATAGATGGGAACAAATGCACCTATTATAAAAAAGTTAAAAAAATCATAGTGTCATGTGTCTTATAAATAATAATCCAACAATTAAAATATGAAATGTAGATGTCTTAAGATAAGTTTCAAATTTACATATAAATTAAAAAGATTATTACCGAGTTGCTGCATCCAATCCCTACGTTTAGCGCATCCTCTTCAGCACGCGGGTAATGACCAGTAGCACAACATTTCTCTCTGACTTGCTCAGCAACCCAACTGTTGGGGCATATTTTTAGCATATTTTCTTTTAAATGATCGTGATAAGGCACACTTCTACCATTCAAACATTTGAATTATTTCCTGTCACTATCCCATTTCATCATGTTTTGTTCGTACAATGTGACCCACGGTTGTGTTGCTTCAGAATTGTAAAGAATGAATTTATTGATTGTTTCAATTTCTGCATTCGCTGATGAAATCAAACCAACATTATATAGTACTTAGAGATCAAAATATACATTATATCAAAGTTCAACATGAATATTAATTAATTTTTGTAAATTTGAAAAATTATAAGTCGCTTACTCTTTATCAAGCGCTTTTTTCCTCTCGTTTGGAGCAACTCTCCTTCTCTTTTGTCTTCATCCATTTCATTGTCCCAAATCACTGCACCTGGTCGGTTGTCGATTTTCTTGATGTACTCACTGGCATAATAGAAAGACTCATACGATATGTACCCCTCTGCCATAGACCCCTCAGGTTTTGCCCTTTGTCGAAAAAAAACTTTCAATTTCTTCATGTACCTCTCTAAGAAGAACATCCAACGACAAGAAACAAGCCTAACTAATTCAACCTCATCTACCAGGTGAATTAGAAGATGAATCTGTAAGTCCATGAAACTCGTCGGCAGTTCCTTCTCAAACATACAAACAATCTCAACTATCTCTTGACGCCACTGTGGAATGCTAGCCACATGAATCTCCTTTGACGTTATCCAACATACAAATACAGATAATTTAGATATGGCACGTCCTAGGTCTTGAGGGAATTCATGTTTCACACACCCACACATGAACAAAAGATAATAACATTGCAAAGTTATAAACACGTGCAATAATATACAAAATTAGTTATGTTTTATGATCCCCGCATGAGATAAAATTTATTAATATAACAAATAATAAAATCACGCTTTTGACATTTTACGTACTCTTAGAAGATTCAAATTGTCATGCGATTTCAACCCCGACAAATGGTCATCCACGGTGAAGCAGCGTCGTAGTGAAGACCCGTATGAAGTTGGCACCCTCACATCCATTATAACTTCCTTTGCCAAAGATATATAATATTTTTTTAAAATCCATGGGACATCACATTCTTTGAAAAACCATGAAGTAGAGGGACCAACGCCTGCCTCTGATCCCGTACTTTCTAATCACCTTGGCCAATGTTTCTTTTTAGTTTTTGAAGTAATAAGATCTTTCCTAACAGCCATTGTGTCACTTTGTTTCGATTATATGTGCCTCCATAATGAAGATGAAACATTTTTAAATATATGCATGGGATCTAATAAGTGGGCAATCTTAAGATGCTCCCAATATGGGAGGTCATAAAAGATAGATTTCCTTTTCATCCCAATGGGAAATTTCTTAACATAGGTGTCGAAGAAATATGGATCATCAAACATAGGCTCCCCATTTGAATGGAACATTTATATGAACTCCTTCTCCTTCTCTCTCTCAAATTCTCTAAGCCATTCAGTTGGTGTCATTATTGGAGGCTTTTGGGTTCTCTCTCGTTTACCATTGAAAGCGGATTTTTCTCTTCTATAAGGGTGTTCTTCTGGTAGGAATACCTTGGAGCAATCATACACTGGCTTTCGTAGGTCCTTCGACCATCTATCTTTCAGAGAAGGTCCACAACATTTACATCCAAAATACCCTTTTGCTACAAGACCTGCGAGTTTATATTTTTATACATTAATTAATATGCATGGCACCTTAAAGAATATCATGAAGATCAGAACAAATATTACAACGAATTAAATAACTAATATGTGAAAGAATATTGTTACATATATAAACAAATCAATATATTAAACATGTAATTTACCAGAGCAAACTCCTAAGCCTGGATAATCATGTGTCGTGTAAGCACATATGCCATACAATGTAAAACTCCTCTATGTTGCGATGGGTCTTAATACATCATATAAATTTATCCCATCCCATAATTCCTTCAATTCATCTACCAGTGGTTGTAAGTAGACATCCATATTATTCACTTGTCTTCTACCAGGGACTATGAGAGCCAACATAAGATGCTCATTCTTCACGGACAACCATGGGGGGATATTGTTATTGATCACTACTACAGGCCAAATAGAATAGTTGGTGTTCTGGAGGGAGTATGGGTTGACGCCATCCATGGCTATGCTAAGTCGTAGACTTCGTACTTCATCCTTGAATTTTTCAGGCCATGTATCCTCTATATGCTTCATGGCTATTGAATCAGTTGGGATTCACATAACCCCCAACTCACTTCTGTGTGAGGCATGCCATCCCTGCAACATAGCTAATTCTTTGCAACAAAAGATCCTTTGAATCCTTGGTATTATAGGCATATGACTCAATATCTTAAAAGGAGGACCAATACGTGATTTACCCTTCTTTTTTGATTTATCATACCTATCATGCCCAAATTTCGGACACATATCTTTATCTGCATATTCTCCTCTATATAGAATACAATCATTTGAACATGCATGATATGATATGTACTACACCCAACATCTTCAACAATTTCTTTGCCTCTTCGTAGCTACCAGGCAAGACATTATCACTCGGAAGAACCTTATCTTTGAATAACCTGTAGTTGGTGATCATGGAAAAATATATTAATAAATGTACATTAATGTTGATATAATTATTTACGTTCATAAAATTTACCATTTGTAAAGTTCATTGCAGTGTACTGATTATGTTTCAAATTTATATAAGGGACTACTTCATGGTAACTTACCTCAAAAGTTCTGAGAAACATGCATTCGACAAGCCAAAATTTTCTTTCAAGTTGTACAGTAACATCATTGTCCCCAATTGGGTAGACTTTGACTGACCGCCAGGTCCAAAGAGAGGGGTGGTGGAAGAAAATTTAAGGCTTTTGAAAAAGGTGTTAGTGATATGAGCGTCATCCCCTAGCTGATCATCATTTTGGAATGCATCCAACAACATTGTCTCCATGGCAGTCATATCCCTTAAGTAATCATCCATACCAACGTCTATTTGATTGCCTCCATTTCCAGCTTGTGAAGAACTACTATTGCTGTAGTCATTCCTAATTGGTGAATCTGGACGTAGCAGGAATTGAATCGGTGGTTGATTCAACCATTCTTGGTATCGTTCCTCACTGATTTTTTCTCTTAATTCAGTCTTCTCTCGATTTGAAATTGTTGTGGGGTGCAATGGAAGATGGTAAGTAGGTCATTCATCATCACTAGAATCCTAATAATTAAAAAATAATAATTTTGAACATGATTAGTATAAAATATATGATATCAATTAGTAACCACGTTGACAATATTGCATGATTATAAATTGGTTTGACATTGAAATAGTTACATATTAATCAATATATATACCAAATAATTATAATTATAGTTACCATCATTGTCTCGGGATTGTGGCTAGAAGATGCAATATTGTTACAATTGGCAGGGTGAAGCGGCTATCCATTTTCATCTACCAAATGCGTCTTGCGGTATGCAGCTCCTGATAAGAACTTCCGACGTTTTGGAGTAGTTTGAATATTTTGTGCATCTGAACTCGATGCTGAATCTGCATGAACCTGAAAATTTGTATACATTATAACTTTAATTAATTTGTGCATGATTGACTGCATGGATAAAAAACATAAATTCAATTAGATAGTGAAAAAATAAAACAAATTTGAAGTAAATATTACGTCTCCAGATGGCCCAGGGAGAACTCCACGATGGACTTTAAGAAATATTATGGAACGAGCTGGATTTTGAAGAATTGTCCATTCCATATAATATATGATATTTTTTCCCTGCATTTGAGCAAAACAACAATAAATTTTGGTGCACAAACCTAAATGTAATTTCGGTGCGTAATGTACAGGTAATCGCACTGGTGCGTTTTTGGTATTGCGCACCAGTGTTGTTTTATAACCCGACGCACCGGTGCAGTTCGATTAAGGGATGCACTGGTAAACGAATAACCGCAAATAAAAAAAATGTAACCCTATTTTATTTAAGTGAAAAAAAAAGCGATAAATTGAAAAATGGGTAGCAAAATATTTTTGAAAATCTAATTTCATAAATAATTTCTTTAAATACTAAACACTTTTCATTATTTCAATATTTTTGCAAAAAATTTCAGCCAAAGATTTGCAGGATACAACCTGGAGCAAACAGAGCACGAGAGCACTGTGGAATAGGGAAATACGTTCGAACAGAAGTATTCGGACAATCAGAATTCCAAACCTCTAGTGATTCAAACCTTGTACCATAGAATTTCAAATGATGTGAGTAAAGGTTATTGTTTTTTTGTATTTTTTTCAGCAATATTTTTTTTTTTTTTTTAAATTTTTTTTTTTTTTTATGATGCAGTAAAAGAAAAAATCAAAGTCTGCCGTTTTTTTTTACTTTTTTCTGTAGTTATTTTTATGAAGTAAAATAAAAAAATCAAATTTTATTGTTTTTTAAAATTTTTCTGCAGTTTTTTTTACCTTTTCTGTAGTTTTCATAAACAAAATAAAAAAAAATCCATTTTTAGAAATAAAAACCCTAGATTCTTTTTTTTTCTGCCCTTTGTTCTCCCTCTTTCTATAATTTCAGAATTAGGGCTTTTCAATTTAGATTTATATGGTTTTTATAGTCATAAGACATTCAACCCACAGGATGAATTGCATAGTCGGATCCCAATCCATGTTGGCGCTTGTGTCAATCTAAAAAAAAACTGATTTTTTTCGTCGGTGTGCCCTGTGTAACATAGCACACTGGTGCGCTCTGTTATACCAGCGCACAACGAAAGTACAGTGATAAAAAATAAAAAAACAAAATATTTTTATCAGTGCGCCATATGTAACATATGGCACCAGTGCACTATTTCATTATGGCGCACCACAAATGTGTTGTTTTGCAAAAAAAACCATTTTAGAAACAAACCCTATATTCTTTTTGTTTCTGCCCTTTCTTCTCCCTTTTTCTGTGATTTCAGAATTAGGGCTTTTCAATTTATATTTATAGGGTTTGTATTGCTAAATATAAGCCTAAGATATCCAACCCATGGGATGACTTGCATAGTCAGATCCCAATCCATGTCGGCCCTTGCGTAAATTAATTAATTTTATTTTATTTTATTTTATTTTATTTATTTTTTTTGGTGCGCCCTGTGTACCTGAGCGCACCGGTGCGCTCTATTATCCCAGCGCACCATGAAAGTACTGTGATAAAAAATCAGAATTTTTTTTTCTCAGTGCGCCATTTGTAAAATATGCAGCCAATGCGCTATTTCATTATTGTGCACCGTGAACATTCTGTTTCGAAAAAAAAAAAAAAAAAACTTTCAAAAATTACATATCTTACATTATTTTTGTTTCTGCCATTTCTTCTCCCTCTTTCTGTAATTTCAAATTTAGGGCTTTTCAATTTAGATTTATAGGGTTTGTATTTCTAAATATAGACCTAAGATATCCAACTGACAAGACGATTAGCATAGTCGGATCCCAATCCATGTGGGCCCTTGCATGAATTTAAAAAAAAAAAACAGTTTTTTTTTTTATCGGTGCACCATATGTAAAATATGGCACCGGTTTACGCTACAGAAAATAACACTGGACGATTTTTATTATTTTATCATGGTTAAACAGTGTGGTGATTGAAATTTAATGCACCAGTGCTCCTTGTTGACATAGAGCATCATATCATCTATTATACTAATTGTGCGGTGCGTTTGGAAGACACCCACTCACCAGCGTCGGTGCGTACACCATGAAAGGTGCACCGATTTCTTGAGATTTTTTTTTTTACTTGAAAAGTTGACAATTTATTTATAAATATATTAATTAATGATATGGTACAGGTTTGAGATTGATAAAGAAATGAATCGCAAGAGATCAAGTAACAAAAATACTGATAACACATCAAGAAAAGCAAAAAGGCAAGTTCTTTGTAAATTCTTTACAAAAAATATTATTTTTGAACTATATGTAAGTTTAACTAATATGTATTGTTTATTGTGTATCATGCAGAGCCACAAAATGACGAAGCTCGATAAGATTATTTCTGATCTAGGACTAGAAGAGCGTAAAAGCTTGATGGAAAAATTGCAAAAGGATGAATGAGATGAATGAAAAAATACTATCGATCCAATATGAGTTTCTTTTTTTAGTTTTTATTAATAATATAATTAAAATTATTAGATAACATGTGTGAAACAGTCTATTAATTCACATCTTTTTAATGTTCTACAGGGACCAACAACTCAGAAAAGGAATGTTGTTCTAAGAAAAGAAAAAAAATAGAACATGCAAATGAAAATGAATTGCTCCTTAGCTCATCTGGACTGGTGCTAGAGGTTAACGAAAGGGGAAAATTTTTTTACAAAAGTTTGAGGGATATAGTGGAACGAATGTATAGACGTTCTTTCCACTTACAATACAAAAACCAATCCAATTATTCCAAGAACGAAATTTTATCTAAACTACATAAAGAGTTTCCAGAGAATTGGTCAATGAGACATGTCAAACTTTTAATAGCAAAAATGTACAATAACAAAAAAGAAGGAATGAAAAAGTAATATTCCTTTAGATGTTTGGCTAGAATTATTTATAAATATCACTTTTGTTATACTTACTTTTCATATATCAATATAAAAATTAAATAGTTTATTGTCATGTTACATTTTCAGGAAGATTATGAAAATCTCAAAAGATGAACGAGCTGATATCAAAAATATGCCAGGAGGAATGTTCAAAAATGTGTACAATAAGATGGTCAAAGAAATGGACAAAATTGCATCGCAGGAGGAGCCATCTCAACAACAACGTGCTTCAAATTTAATATGTAATCATTGAATTTTTCGATCATTAGGTACAATAAATAAAATTTTTAGCATTAAATATTAATTTTCAAGTATTTTCTTGCAGAAAAGAAAAGAAAATGGAACCCATTCAGCACATAAAATAGGACGACAAGGAAGAAAATGATTGATATCTAAGTTTGTGAGTAATTGTTACTTCCTTATAACAACTTAACTAGATTTCATTTTTGTATTTTTTAAATTTTTTTATAAAAATCATCATTGAATGTCTTCAAACAGGTGGTAACATACAAAGAAGAAACATCAGAGGAATTGATTGAAATGGGTTTAAATATGGGTTGTGAGTATATGTTGGCATATCATAACTTAATTGTGGAATTTGTAAGCATCTATCGATCTTGTTTAACTTAGCTCCATCTATAATTAATAGAAAAAATAAATCTTTTATATTAAATATATGATTTGTTATGGGGTATAAAACTTGTAGGAAACAAAGTATGGAACTACGCCAACAGATAAAATCTTGAAAGATGGCATGTTACATGGTTTTGAAAGAATGTGTATAGTTTATGAGTCAATTGTTGCATTGGTACGTCATTTATTTTCGATTTACATTGATGTATATTATTTAATATTGCAAAATTTCATTATTTTCACCAATGTATATACACTCATTACAGTTCATTTTTATGTTTGTAGATGGAAGGTGAAGAAGAAGAAAACAATCAACACCATGAACAAAACATTCCTGAAAATAACCCGTCATGGAAGTAGCTCTAGCAGTGACAACAGTTCAAGCGAAGAATGATGATCACTATGTTTGGATATCAAAGCAAGGCGTTGTATTTTTTGAAAAAATGTCTGTGAAATCAGACATTTTCTTTAATTTAATGGACATAGTGTCCTAATTGAAAGATAAAGGGATACCAATAACTGTCTCATTTTGTACAACAAAGAATGTCATATTCACACACACACACACACACACACACACACACACACACACACACATATAATAAAAAATGTTTTAATTTATTCTATTGCGTTCTCTATTGTCGCTATTGCGTTCTCCATTGTTGTTCTCAAATGCACTAATAAAAATTTAATTCATATGAATATTGTTATAAGATATATATGTGTTGAATTTTGATGAATAATGAATTTTAAAAAACCACAATAATTATGATATGATATAACAAATTAATCCAAACATCACATTCAAATGCATTAATAAAAATTTAATTAATATGAATATTTTTATAAGATGTGTCAACTTTTGATGAATAATGAATTTAAAATAATCACAATATTTGCACTGTCATAGGTCGATGTTTCTAAAAAATACAAAATGAAAACCGGTGCGTGTATTCTTACACTGGTGTGCTTATATTCTTAAGCACACCGGTGCATTTTTACGACCTATGGGCACCGCACAAATACCAAAACAAGTTAAAAATATCGAGGCGTTTGTGCGATACGACGCTTCAGTGCGTTTATGTCTATATACGCAACGGTGCCATTTTACGACCTATGGGCACTGCACGAATACCGATACCAATTATAAATCTTGGTGCGTTTGTGTGATACTATGCACTGGGGCATTTTTGTGTCTATATGCACTGGTGCATTTGTATGACCTATAAGCCCTGCACGAATACCAATACCAATTATAAATCTTGGTGCATTTATGTGATATTGCGCATCGAGGCATTTATGTGTCTATATGCACTGGTGAATTACGACATATGGGCACCGCATGAATGCTGATACCGATTATAAATCTTGGTGCATTTTTGTGATACTACGCATTGGTGTGTTTTTATAAGTCTACACACTGACGCGTTGATACGACCTATGGGCACCGCTCAATCCCAAGACAAATTAGAATGGCCCCATGTGCTTTATCACCAACACTACCCTTGGTGTTGTTTTATATATTAACGGCCCAGTGAATTCTCCTTCGACTGCCCTGGGGCTTCGGCTACAGGTTAGCACCAGTGCGTTAAATCCTGATTAGCGCACCGATGAAAAAAACATCCGTAATTGCCTCTGGCCGCCCATTTTTTTCTAGTTGTGTTGAATTTCTGTTAAAACCTCCACTAAAACCCCTGTAACCATAAAAGGATGTTGTAGCATATGTTTTTTTTACAATTTTGGCCAATTTTATAACAGTAAAAACCTCCTTTGAAAACCTACGCTAGAGAGTCTTTTCCTTGTAGTGCAGGGAGATTAACTTGGTCCCAATTATTCATCAACCATCTCTCTGAGATCTCAAATTCCCCTCCCCTCCTCAAGATATGGTACCAATACACTTTCCACCTTGCAACTTATCCAAATGGTCCATTCCACAACTTGATGATTTCATGCACCATTACACTACATATATGACTGAAAAAAGTCCTAATACTTTACAACAATCCATGCTCCTGTGTAGCATTTATGCCTATATAATAGGTCTTACAACTTCCTGGGGAAATACACCTGACTTGGACCAAAACCCTTATGGTGTTGATACACCACTATGACTCTCACCACATTCTGGCACCTTCACTAAACTTCAAAACATTGAATCCATCTCCATTTTCTCATCCATACTACCACTCTCTTGCTACATCTTTAGCTTTGCTGATCCATATCTTGACTCAACCTTCTAACATAATTTGCAATCTCTCATTCGCAGAGCTCATGTCCATTTAGTGAAATCATTCTCCTTTACTAAGGCTTCCATATCCTTTAACTACACATACACATAGTCTTCTCTACAACTCCTCCATTGCCTCCAAAATTTGTTTGTTGCATTATCTCCTACTACTTTCACATGGATATCTATTGTTCACGTTGTCATATTAATGACATCGCTTCTTAACTCCGTTGAATCTTGCAGCTTCCTAAACCTCCTTTCCTAGGCCTCAACTTTAATCTCACCCCTTGGCTTTGATATTCACGAAGCTCTAATACTAGGTTTTAGGATAATGAAACACCGAAACAAGTGGTGGTATCTAAAGACACCGTTGTTGGGATCCCACTAAGGAAAAATTAACATGGATTCTTTCTTCCTTTAAATAAGTTACATTCATTATGAATATTATGGTTAAATCCATGGGTTCTCATGATCCTGGAGCTCGAAAACTTCCAGAAACTTGACTGAGTCAAATTTACCTAAACCACACTATACATGTAAACTTTCAGGATGATTTAACAACAATTTCCAATTTTTTGAACAAGTAATACAATGATATAAACATAACTCTCTCAAACTCGTTTATTAAAATGTAGATTTCTTTCTACCAATGCATTACATTGACACATCCATTTCACAGATCATTAACCTAACAATTCTATATTGTTTTTATTACGTCAAGAGGTTCTCTCTAGCCTAATATAGTAGTGATGTTGTAGTGTAATGCAAATATTTTTGGTCAAAATAAAATAAAAATAAAAATAACACTATAAAAATAAAATAATAATGAAAATAAAAATGACCCATGGTATGGAGAATTCATGGTATTGACTCATGGTATTCATGTGAGATATAGCCTATTTAAATGTATTCATGTGGAATATAGTTTATTTAAAGGGGAAAATACTGGCCTAGATCCATCTTAATTCTAGATCTAGCAAGTGCCGAGAGAGATCAAATATCTTGACATGAAAACTTTTTTAGAGTGAAAAGAGATTTAATCCATCTCAGTGCTTGGTAGATCTGCAATAAAGATGGATCTAGGTTGGTCTAATCTAAGGTCATGGCCTACAATAAGTGATCCACTCATATACACTCGGGGCCTACAATAAGTGATCGACTCATATACAACAAACATCGTATCTCTATGTTTCCATACTTCTCATAAATTTGGACTTTATTAGATTCAATGCCACTTCATCTATTTATAATGGAATTATGTTAGAGTGGTTCATGTAAACTTGACTTGGTCAAGTTACTGGTGGTTTTTAGGCTCCAGGTTTACGAGCACCCATGATTTTTCCCATAGTATTTATATTTAATGTAGCCTATTCAAAAGCCAAAAAAACTCCATTTTAATTCATTGGAAACACAACAACAACAACAATGGTGTCTTTAAACACCACCATGTCTCTTTATGTTTTATGATCCTAACAATAGGGCCTTAAGATAGCCTTAGTTGTGCCTTCCACACGATCTTCAGATAGACTTCGTTGTGCCTTTTTTCTCCAGCCTGCGCATTTACAAATTTTATAGAAATAATGAATATCATTGGACCACTCTCCTTGGAGATTCGAAGTATAGCTCGTGCTTTACTACAACAAAGGAAAACTTATGTAAAAAAAATCTCTGTGCAGCTAGCTATATTTCCAATTATTTCACTTACAATTATGCATAGATTTGAATCCTTTGCAAAAAAATTCTGTTGTAGATGCAACCTCTAACCTCTTTCTCAATGGCTTCCCATGCACGACCATATCGACCCAGTCTTCTTTCTAATTTTTCTCGAGGGATTCCTCGTCTAGAGATCTGAACTCCATGAAACACATCCAGATCTTGGGCTTGCTGCATATGGCCACAATTTCACTATTATTGTCCAACAAATTCCACATCTTGCTGCCCGCTTAGACTCCAATGTAGTCATTTTTACAGTGCTGACTAGTCCCGATAATGCTCTGCTCATTTTCGACCCTGTACTTCTTGGCATTGTGCACCATACAGTTTACCTATAAAATTATTATTGCCTTCATTGCTAAGAATGGAAACTTGCACCATCATTGCTAAGAATGGTAGCTAACACCACTGAATCATATGCCATGACTTTGTCCGTAACATGGACTGCACCAATATTGAGGATTGGGACTTTGACGATCACCAGTTTCTAATATCCAGGACCTTGCGCTCCACCCCCTCAATTTCATTCATGACCGGTAAAGTATCTCCAACAACTACTATCTTCCCACCCTCTCAACCTTCAGCATGGAGCCCAAACGATTTGCCTCCAGCTACTCTCAAACAGATTCCTGAGCGTTTACAACACTAGACTCCTTACACATTGGCCAACTCCTTATTTGTCTATCTCCTTGACACACAAGCACACTTCGCCCTGCTGAACTCTAAATTATCATACTCACCAGGCTCTAATACTTGATTTATGCAATAAATATAAAAGATAACGGGTCATATGTATTTGTAAAACTAGCAATTGCACCATCACCAAATGTTGCAAAGGAATCGCCGTAAGATTCTTAAAAAGATCCAATAGTTGCTAAGCAAGATATCTATTGTGATTTTGGTCAATTTTAGTAAAGGTAGGAAATTTCATTTTAGTCTAAAATTTATACTGTTAGCTCTAACCATATTTAACAACAGAAGCAAATTGCATCATATAATACATGTGAAGACAATGCCTAAAGCACAAATAAAATACAACTTAAAATCTCAAAAACACCACAAGAAAGAGAACAAGGGTTACTTCCCCTTAATCCCCATCCTCTTTCCTAGCTTCTAAATCAGGAGGAGGGATCTCATAAATCATATAAATTTATAAAAATAAAATAAAAATAATATAAAAATTCATTTATAAAAAATTGTTTTATTTATTTAATCATAAAAACTTTATTATAGTTTTTTTATCAATAAACTTTTATTCAATAAATAAATTAATAATTAAATAAAGTAAGATGATTTTTCAATAAAGAAAGTTCATAGTTAACTTTTATTCAATTTTTAAATTATTTTATTTCCCACCTATCTGTTAAGATTAGTGAAAAGAATAACCACATAACACAGAGAAATTCGTTGGATGCAATACCAACAACAGTTTTTAATAGTCTTTCATTTTATTATTGATTCAAAAGACTAAAAAGGCAATAAAAAAATGTAGTACTGATCACATTGCATAAATTTTTGCTCTGGACAGATTTATCCTCTGAATAATTGACAAATTCATCCTCTGAACAAATTACTAATCCCAAATACAACAACAGATTGATTCACCTCACTCTTATTCAACTCTAATTATAACCCCACAACATTATTAAAAAGTGGTGTCAAGAGCTCAATGTAACAATTGCTCCATGACTTTATTTCCTGACTCATATCCCAAAACAAACCATACTGAAATGTGAGTCATCTCAGAGATCCAAGCTTGGCCCAACCACAGTCTCCACTTCCATCAGCATGTGCAATACGAATTAGTGTCACTGATCCATATAGATAAGCTACAACTAACCATCACTGATCAATATTTTGCCCTAAACTTTTCATCACCCTAACAATCAATGTAATTGATCAATTAATCTGATAGTTAAATATGGAAATGAATAATGGGGGACTGACATGGATGTACACAAAATCCATACTTTGGCCAGGAGACAGACACTTCAACCATTTAGGAAATGAATACAACTTGTTGGGATTTGGTTTGGAGAGACCCCATACAGGACCATACAGATTCTGGATAGAGAATTGGAGAGATGTAATTTTCTACAGTGGAGATTTATTTGTGATGGACACAACATATCTGGAATAGGTTTTTCCTCTATTATTCCAAGAACTTGTCTGCTTCTGCGAGATGGGCAACACATTATTCTCTACAGATTGTGATAAAAAATCATAATCAGTACTGTCTTTTGTTGTTTGGACATGATTGAGTTTGTTCATTCTATGTCACACTAAAATTTTAAAGTTTTAACAACATTGTGGTAGCCAAAATTTATTTTTTGGGAATCTTACCTTGTGGGGAAGTTGCTACTGGAAAGCCAATGTTTAGGTGCAGGAGAGGGATTTGGCTTCGGCTTTGGCTTTTGAGTTAGATCTTGAGTTGGAGCAGGGGATCCTGAACCTGATCCAAGCTTAGGCACAACAATTTCGAGAAACAACCATCAAAACACAAACAACAACATCACTGAAACAAACTAAAATCAAACTAATTGCATCCCATAAGAGAAGCCTACCTAGAAGACTCTAGTTGATGCAATGCCAACAACAATTTTCAATAGTCTTTCATTTTATTATTGATTCAAAAGAGAAATTCACTGGATGTAATGCCAACAAAATTTTTCAATAGTATTTCATTTTCTTATTGATTCAAAAGACTAAAAAGGAAATAACAAATGTAGTATTGATCACATTGCATAATTTTTTTCTCTGGACATAATTATCCTCTAAAGAATTGACAAATTTATCCTCTCAAAAAATTACTAATCCAAAATAAAACAACAGATTGATTCACCTCACTCTTATTCAGTTCTAATTATAACCCCACAATAGGTCCTTGCAATTCCGTTTTGAGAGCCTTGTTCTCTTCTTCTAGGGAGAACAACTTTTTCTGCAAATCTTCAATTTCCCTTTGAAGCTTTTGACCGATCCTGATCTCATCTTGTAATTTTATTTCAATGCTAATGTTTTGTTTTTGGAAAGCATCAATACCTTTTGAAGATTCATTCTGCATAAGTTTTAAATCAGTCTGGGATTCTAAATCAGTATCTATTGTGGTTTGGGAACTGGTAATATGTTCCTGCAAATTCAATCTCTGACCTGATATGTCGATTCTCATGTTTTGAGGGGTTTCATTCACTTCTTTCAGCATGGGTATTCCTATATGCAACTATCTTATATTTTTCTCTAGGACCCCATACTCATATTATTTTTTCTCAAATCCAATTCCTGGTCTTTCATCCCTTTCATTTATGTTTTCATAATGAGGCTGCAGTTTTAGCAGGTTCTTTATCACCATATCCGAATTTGTAGGGTGAAAAATATCATTTGAACTCCTGTCAGAAATATCCATGATGCTGGATTCAAAGGCATCATCAGACCCAACCACCAAGCCTTTCTTTTTGGACTGTTCACTGTCCATGGCTGTAGAAATAATGAACTTTGTATCCTCAGGCCTAATAATTTTAACACAAAAGGACATAGTCCCACATCCATGAATTAAAATTCATGTTACGTTTAACCCAAAGAAAGGCCTGCCTAAATTTATTTGATCTTATGCAAAATATTTCATCGATAGACCTGCTAATGAGGAATCTACAAATACTAGCATTTATTGACATAAGACCAGAATGAGTAATTTGAAAATTTTCTCGAAGAAAACTGGAATCCCTAGGAAAAATATGATAGTCCCACAACGCTGATTGGTAGCAACTATAAGTAGCTTTTTCGTATGATGGATATTAGATTCAACCAAGATGCTGCTTGGGAAAACTGGAATCCCTAGCAAAAATATGATAGTCCCACAGTCCTGATTGGTAGAAACTGCAAGTAGATTTTTCATATGATGGATATTAGAGTCAACCAAGATGTTTCTTGGGCATGTATTTTCAACAGGGAGTCTAAACAAACCGTGAAATGCAGAATCGCACTGGTGAAAAGCCAAACAATCTGCAAGTACCTGGAAAACAAGCCCGTATTTAGATGAACATGAAATATTGGGAGAGAGGGAAAAATTAAACAAATTAAATGTAAAGTACTAAGAAATATTTAGTAAATAGTTTTAAATAGAACTGGACTCCATAACTTTGGCCATGGGCCATTTTCTTGACACAGATAAGTGGAAATTCTACATTGGAATATTCATGAAGAATTAAAATCCTGATAGAAATGTATCTAGCACAACCAACTAAGAGGCATTTAAAAACATTATATCAAGAAAATCTTTTTGTATTTCATGAATACCAGGAATTAGGGAATAGCAAACACTGACATAGAGATATGAGATCGCCCTAAACTGTGAGATATGGTGATTCTATTGCTAATATAAATCTAGATAGAAAACCCTATGTAATGCGAATCAAATCCGGAGGTCATGGATGTTACATACCTACTTGAAAGCCACTGTGTTTATCTTTTCTTTTAATACCAAACAACAAGCCCATTGGTTGTTTCCCAATTAATTTAAAAAAAGCAAAGGGATAATGGGCACTAACAGTATCGATCTTGGACCTACCAGTATCACAACTGGATTGGCTTAGTCAATAAATTGATGGGTCATTGATGGATGCTCTTTCCATCCATAAACAGTGACTAAAATTGAAAGGAACAAAATGGGATTTTATGATATTGAAATGCAAATTAGAATACTGCAAGAATTTCCAGTACCTTAATTCATAACCTAGCTACATCAACGCCTTTGGCTTATCTTGTCTCGTTGTGCCTTCTTTCACAGTGATGGCTTATCTTGTCCCGCTGTGCCTTCCAATTAACGAAGAATTTCCCATCAATATAAGCCCCAAAGCAGAGGTCCCATTGTTGGTTCATATGTGGGAGATGCTTCCACTCGTCTTTCTCTACATTTTAAACTGCTGCTCCTCGCACACCATTTCCTCTGGCAACGTAAACGAGCCCTTTCAGGGAAACATAACAAGCAGCATGGACTGCTTGTAGCAGACAGTCTGTGTCATGGCCCCAATGAGAAGATGAGAAATCATAGATGAAGACAGTAGATAGTCTCTTTGCGTAGGTTGAACTCCTTTCGCCTATCAAAAGAAGCTTTCGGTTGACACAAACGCAGTGGTAAAGGAAGTGGGGAAGGCAAGGGAGTTGTTCCCAGGTGCGTTGCAAAGGGTCACACATGAAAGTAAATAGAGGGCCATGCAGTACAAGAAATCCAACTCCATCAAACATATAAACTGTTGGGAAATGCCAAGCTCATAACGAACTTTAATAACTAACTTGAGTTTAAATCAACGAGCAAGGAGAATTTAATCGTCTAACAAAAGATCAAACAATGCAAACGAAGGACAACAAGGCAACAGAGGTGTTGTTTTCAAAAAGTGACGCCTTACGACGTAAATATATCATTATTTTAATAATAAAGATATATAAAGAGATAACAATTCATATATGTATTTGTAAAAACAATTACAATAGCGAAGTACAAAATAATATAAAACAGGTTTGTTAAATAAATTAGGAAAACCTAACCAATTAATTTTGAAGTTTATAACACCTTTCTCATTGTCAAAGTCTTCCATGGGTCCTTTAGAGTGGTCACTCGAGAGAACCCGTCATAATGTAGTTTATTTTGATTCAATGTTAAATGTCATTTTCACTAAAGGCTTTTAAATTTAGGTATATATCCAATGAAAGCATAAATTACGCCAAGGCATTATTTAAGGGAGCAACACTTTTTGAAACCTTTCATGGTATGCCATTGTTTACACTATTCAATTTGATTTTTGGAAAAATGGATAATGGCTTGTAAGCTATCCTTTGACTTTCTAATTCTGTATGTTTGACATGGGCTTGCCATTGAGAGACTCCAAGGCTTCCTTATGGATGGTAACTTTATATATGTCTAATCTATCACCGGTATAGAGAGCCCAATGATAAATTTAGCATTTCCTCATAGTCAATGCTCAAATATAAAGTAGATATGTTAAATAAATTAAAAAAAATAGATTTTAATAAATGAATTTTTTAGGAATAGTGAGACAATTTAATTGGCAATTATAATAATGAAATATGACGTAAACTATAAAAATTTGATGCTCAAATTTATCAAGACTGTGAGAAGAAAGATATTGGAAAGCATATATGTAAAAGAGTTTGAGTCAATTCATAGCACCACGATTATTGCA